>JACBFG010000026.1:2851994-2953967 GCA_013435955.1 Diaporthe sp. HANT25 | reverse complement strand
CCCCCCCCCCCCTTATTGGTCTCTTAGGATGCATATGACTAACGATGCATCACAGTGAACTCCTGGACGAGCTCGGAGACCTGATGTACAAGAAGCTGACCTGAGCGTGCGTGCGTGCGTGCGTGTTTGCATCGTTTGACATGTGACAGAGCCGGGCGCGGACGCGGGCTGATAGCTGCTATCTATCTATGTACGTATGGTATGGTATGCACGCATGTGGTTCGCGCCGACTGAATGTGCGAACAATGATACGTACGGGGGACGGCAACCGCTTTTGAGTTGGCGCTATGACATGGTTGACATGGGGCTTTTTTGTGGAATTATTGTGTCGGGAATGTAATGGCGCATTTGGTTTTTCCCTAGCATTGTGGTTGCGATGGTTATGGAGCGGATTGATAAGAATTCCAGTTTTCAGAGTCTGGGAGAGACCTTTTGTTGACGTGGCAAGCCAACATGGAGTTGTTGCGTTCCTCGATATGCTTGGCCATGCAGGGACTCTTGCCCAATGAGGTCAAATGAGGATTCCCTGGCCGGAGCCTCACCTGCAGGCTTAGTGACCAAGATTTTGCACGACTTGTCACAGCTCATTTTTTGGATTTCTAAGAAGTAGATAAGAAGGCAAGTGATGTATGCAAACATTGGTGTTGTACCTGGGGTATTGTGCAAAAAGCTGTGCAAAGTCTCTAATCCGTCGGTGTCCATCTCAAGACCACCATCGTAATGTTCCCTTCCTCCTGTGCAACACAGGGGATTCTCTTGTCCGCTCATGACAAGAATCAGATCCGTCCCATGCCGTAGAACCAGTTCTAGTTTCCTATTTTGCCCCAGACAAATGAAAATTGGCTTCCAGTCTTGAGTGAGCGGCAAACAGCCTGATCACTCCTGATTCCCATCCCCTTGCTCCCAGATGACAACAAAAGAAATGGGATACAGGACTGTAATGATCGCGCTAGGCGAGTCGGCGCCATGTGATTATATTATGTACAGGAAGCAGACAGGACGAAATCCTGTCTTAAAGCGAACCAAGGGGCTTGCCAAAGTTTGAGGTCTCCCGGAGCTTGAGGGGTATTTCGGGCTCGGCATCTTCGCCGTCGCTGTCATCTGCCGGTGCTGGTGCGGGTGCTGCTTGAACACTTGGCTCGCCCTGCTCATACTCGGCATCCTTGAGCACGGTTGGCGTTGCGTCCTCACCGGTGCCGACCTTCTCGAGCTTGTCTGATAGTTTTCGCAGGAAGATCTCATCTTTGGCAGGCATGTTGCGTAGCGTTAGAGGGCCCTTGAGCTCTGGGTCCTCGTCTGACGGTTCCATGATGGCAGGGTCGTGGCCAGCATCATCAATGGCAGTTCCCACCGGCTCAGCAGGCTCTTTGGACTCGCGACCATCGTTGCCGTCGTTTCCATCGGAGCTAATAGCCCCGTCGCCACTAACCAGCGTTGGTGTGTTGGACCCGCTACTGGTCACGGTATTGGTCGCGCCAGTGCTCGCAAAGGACATGGACACAGTCGGCGTGTGTCCAGCATTCATTGTGAGCCTTGAGAGCGGGTCAGCCTTCAATGCGCGTGCGCAACGCTCTCTTGCCAGCTCTCGCCGCTCCTCTGGGGTGTGAGATGGTGATCCATCCCCACTCGACGTCTTGGAGCCGTTGCTAGATGGCGTGTCGGTGAAAGTCGCCTTCTTGACGGCGTTCACTTTGAGGTGGATGCCTTCCAAATCCTTGTGATACTCCTGCACATCGATGACTTTTGAGGGCGTGTCGTGATCCATAGCGGTTGCCTGATCCACGGAGTTGTTGTCGTGGTGCAGGGGGATGAAGGAGTCTGACTGTCCTGTGGGGCTCAGTTGTGATGATGAGCTGCCCTGGAATGAGATAGACCGCGAATCCAGACCCCCACCCCTCAGAGACGCTTCATTCCAGCGTGCCTCGGACTTCCTGAGTCGATTCTGCAGCAGCGTAATCTGCGTTTGTAACTTGTACCTCTCAGCCTCCCACTTGGACTGCGCAGATGCATGCTCGCTTCTCAATGCTTCTATCGCGTCCCTGTACAATTCCTCTGCCCTGTCGCGATTCGCCTGCAACGCTCTCCTTTCTTCATCCCACGCCTGTCGCATCCTGGCCCTGGTTCAACGTTAGCTGCTGGATATTGAAAGACATTGAATTCTCGGCTGCTCCAAGTACTTACTCCAGGGACAAGGGGTGCGATTCGTTAGACGAGTTCTCCGTAGATGTCGTCCGTACAGCAGGTCGCCGAATGGTAATGAGTCCAGAGCCGGTCCCGGAAATGGTATCCACAGGCACGGGGACGCCCGGTGTGCTTCTCGGGGGCAGATCGACATCTGAGGAGCCTTGGCCGTCCATCTTACTAGTCCCTCTGGCGAAGAATCTCCTAGTGGGCGACAGGCTGGCTGCGCGCTGCTGGGGGTGGCGCTGGAACTGCAGTTGATACTGGGCGTGTGACGGGATGGGTGTAAGATGTGGCGAGAGAAAATTGGGCGGTTGCGCCTGAGGAGGCCCACAAGTTTCTCCGGTCATCAGGGGGAACTTGTGATGCGTGCCTGGCTGTGGATGACTTGTGGCAGAGGCGCGAGGCGCTCGTTCGAAGTAGTGAGCAGCACCGGGCAAACTCAGAGGTGATATAACCGAGGACGAGGCTTGAGCGCTGGGGGTTCCGGACGTGGAGCTCAGGAGTTGGTCGGTGTCGAGAGCAGGCGTGGGAAAGAACGAGTCGTCGGCGGGTAAGCGCGTCATTGTTGCCAAGGGCAGCGGAGGAGGGCAGGGCAGGGCAGAAAGGCACGATGCCACTGGCGGTGGATATTGGCGGGATGCAATTGGGTGGTCGCTATTATCACGGCAACATGTGGGCCATGGGAAGCAAATCAAGTACTGGTCAGGTCGTCCACGGAGTCGGCGGGCGGAGCGGGAATGTTACTGCAGTGCGAATATAAATGCGAGCGGCCGGGAAGAGGACATTGGTGGTGGCGGTCTGGAGGATGGTCGGGTGATGCCACGAGAACAGCTGCTGCCAGACACACACACCAGTCGTAGGTTGGGCGTTGACTCTAATGTATGTAAAGTACGGTAGAGGCAAGAGACTCGCTAGATCTCGTCTCGGAGTGGGTCTTCCTGTGCCTGGCCGGGGCTGGCTTGGGCTCAGGCTTGGGCTTGGGCCGGTGGAGGCGGGCGGCAGAACAATCAATGCAAGGTACTGGATGCCGTATGTATGCAGGCGGAGAAGGCGTCGAGTTGAACTGGAGCAGCAAATGAAGGAACGGAAAAAGATCGTGAGTTGTCAGGTTGTGGTTCGCTGAATGGGCTCGAGGGAGGTGGACAGGAAGAGGAAATAGAGGGACAGGATGTGCAAGGGTGCGTCGTCACTCTGACTGCGTTGCGTTGAGAGACTGACTGTCTTTTCTGTCCGGCTGTCTGTCGTGCGCACCAATACCGAGCGCAGGGTAGTAGACTCAGGCACACTAACGTGAAGGAGGGGCCGGGACAGACAGACACACACTCACACACGCGACCTCCTACCCTGCAGCGAGTGTCAAAGGCGACGAAGGGGGAAGAGGAGGGGTGGGGTGTGGGCTCGTGAGCGGTGTGAGCATAGCCGGGGAAAACTGGAAGGTGCAGCACAAGGGAGGGCAGGGGTTTCCTGCTACCCGGAAATCCAACCGATCTGCCCGCCTGGGCTGGGCCTCTTCCCTGGGGCCTTGAACCCTTTCTTCTAACCTCGACACGTTTCAATAGCAGACCAGCGATGGCCTGGTATCGAGTCTGCATGCAACGGACGCCGGCGGCTGGCTTGGGACAAACCTTAGCCTGGCAGGCCATCTACACTACCTCTATACCCAGCGCCTAGGAACGCTACTTGGTACACGCCTCAGGTCGCTCGCCTCAGGTCGCTCTCAGCCCGCCCATGGTTTCAGTCGTGCGACGGGCCGAATGGGAAACATGGGCCTCTGCTGTTTCTCTCACATGTCAGTAGCCGTGGCGTCCAGTCACTAGTCAGGGCCGGCAGACAGCTCACACTCACATTACATTCGCTACAAGTACGCAGACACAAGAGCACGTCCGTCCGTCTGGTTTGGGCTGAGCTGGGCTGAGCTGAGCTGGGACCGGGCTCGACTGTATTGGATTCGACTGGACTGGATTGGATATGGATTGGCCGGGCTGACCAAAGAAGGGAGTACGTGGCACGCCACCAACCGATAGATCCTACCACCCCGTCGGGCTTGATCATGCTCGACTATGGGAGACCTGGGAGGGTAATCCCTCAGTCCCTTGGGGATGTGTGCCAATTCGAGAGCACCCAGCAGCCGGCCATCCCAGGCCCTCGACGAAGGGGACGGCCCGCTCACGCCCCTCCCTTCGCCCTCTCTTCGATACGCCCACCCTCCGGCCGTGCGCCACAAATGGCTTCCCACCCGCCGTCAGCAGCACTCACTCATTGGCCCTCCCGACTGCCACTCCTGCATATTGTCCGGATGCATTCGCTGTCCCTTGCAGGGCAATTGGTCCCCTAGAATTGCCCTGCGTGCCCCTTTCTTGAGTGTGTGCACTCAGATCTGCAGCACCCTTCTCCCCAAGCTCAGCCCGACCCAGCTCAGCTCAGTCCAGCCTGCATACCGCTTCGTCGCGGTCCTGCGTGACGAGAGCACGACAGAACTACGTAGAACAACCTCGACCAGGAACCACCGGGATTGCCCTACCGCCCCAGCAGGATGGGTCACTGACAGCGGGAGGCACTCCCCGTCCAGCGCTACGGCAGCCTGTGGCCCTGTGCAACCCCCTTCGCCGCCCCTTTCTTCGGGCCTCGCAACCGGTAGCTCAAAATCCCTCGTGCCAGCCCAGGCCCGGCCGGGCCACGAAAACGTGTTCACTCCCCTCATTAGGGGTTCCAGGCGGTCAGCAAGAGGTCAGCAAACTTCGAGTTGTCGGGATTGATGCACCGAGATGTTTGTCACATGTCCTGCTCCCTGTCCTCCTCGTTCGTTCCGTCTTCGTGCGGTACCTCAGCTCTGCGGGAGAGCGTGGTCGTTTTTGAGGTCTTGTGTCTGTTAACTTGTATTTAAACACTCCTGTTCATACGAAAACATGCGCTATAGAGCAACTCTTTGTCCAGGTTCTTAGCTATCCCGTGACTCCCTTGGTAGGGCTATAAAACCAGTAGATCGTGTCACATGTGTGGCATGGCAATAGCATAGCAATTGAATTCCCTCACCGGCATGCCGCCTAAACAATGGATTTTAGACATGGCATTTCAGTTTCAGGATGATCTCGTCATCTATGGGGCCTCGTGGCAACACCTTATTGTAAACACTCTCGGTTTTTCTGGGGCTGCCCGGCATGCCTGCTGTAGGTACGGTATGGAATCCACATATTTGGCATATGCCACATCCCTCAATCCACCGCCTGAACCCGGCAGCTCCGATGTCAGTCTCGTCAGTCTGTCAATCAGCCTGTCCGTCTGTCAGACAGTCAGACACTGCCTCAACACAGTATCTCTGTTTCCCATTTCACCCATGGCGGATCGTCAAGATCATCATCCCGCACCCCCAGCCTAATCTGGACCCCTAATCCGAAAGGAATCCAATTCTCCAGGTCGCGAGAGCAAAGCCTGGGGTAAAAAACCGGGGGTCCTACTTTCTGCGGTCATGTGGCCCCGTTGGGCTGCTGCTTTCAGCTAGCCTACTCGACCATCGCGGCCTTATTGCCTCTTGGCAAGATAGATCTCTCCAAGAGCCAGCCCGAAACTCCCGATGGCCCTGTCTGCTGTTGCAACAACTCGAGGCGCCGCAGGATTGCGGGGTGGAAACGAGTTGGTTTTGAAGGGTCCAGACGCAGACGCGTCGGGTTTCCTCGCTGGCGGAAAGAGATATTCCCAGGTTGTTCTGCTTGCTGATCTGCAGAAAATTTTCCGCTGCACCTCGCTCGGCGGGCGACCGAATACCCACGCGGAATAAAACGCTGAAGTATGCAGAATACGCAGGGGAATACCTCGCAGTTTCGCGGACGTGTCTGCTTTGCCTGACCGCATGTGCTGCTTGCTTGCTTGCTTGCTTCTGCTGTGACTCCTCCTGCTGCTGGATCACCTGCTGGCACGGCCTTCGCCTGGCGAGGCGGTCTCTGCGCGCCCAACCCCGGGGAGCCGGTGGACAACTCGCGGTATCTCGGTGTCGAGGTCATCTCGCAGGCCTTGGCTGCCAATCTCCCCACAATATCGCTTCGCTAATTGCCAACCAGATATCCCGACGGCCGCCTCGAGAGCTCGAGTGAGCTCCTCCTGGGCCAACCCCCGAGCCGAGCCCTTTGTGCTCTCGTCTGCGGCCGGCTTGCCAAAATGGCTTCTCCGCGGGCAGGTCTGACCCGCAGGATCTGAGGGGGCGACGCAGCAGCAGCACCCGGGACACTGCAAGCACCCGACGACGACACAACGCTCGCGCGGATCCGGTCCTCGGGACCCACCCCACACAGCTCTGCCTGTCCTGTCTTGTCTTGCCCTGCGCCGTCGGCTGTCCCACGTCTGCGTGTGCCCTGCTCCGCTCCTGCGCGGCGGCGGGTCCCTGCCTCCGTGATCGCGGTTGGGGCCAAAGGGGAGTGGGGGCCAAACGTTGGAAGGGAACAAACGTCCCGAGGCAGCGCCCACGGGGGGACGAGTCTGTCGGGGCCTCTTCGGGCCTTCCTGCTGACTCGCTGGTTGGGTCGGCCACTTTCCGGAACCGTCGGCGACGCGGGACACGTCGGCGTGAGGCAAAGGCGATCTGTGTTCTGGCACAACGACGCGGTGATCATGACAATACGGTACGCGGTGCGAATGTCAACAGCGATTTGGTTTGACTCACTGTGTCGGGAGGTCTGCAGGGATGCACAGCCCAGGTCCGTACTGTTTTTGGCTCTGTCGCGATCGTTTCCCAGTGGATGTCGCGTTATGTCGCGTGGTCGTCTTCGAGGCCGCACAGCAGGAGCATCCTCTCCGAAGCTGCGGTCAGTTCCCACAAATGTCCCTTCTGTCTGGCGAAGTGTAACCCCTTGTGGGCGATGTACGGATCATTGCGACACGACCGACGGTCACGACGTTCCTGATCGCGTACGGTTGAAGCTGGATGCGAGAGGCCTGTCGGCGAATTCATCAACGCGTCAGCCCTACGAGAGCTCCCCGGCGTCACATCCCGCGGGTGTTGTCCTGACTGGTCATCAGATTGTGTACGAGATCCACGGGGTGTAAGATGCACATGCATGCAGTAGTAGCCTTCTGGCTCCTTGGCACGCGGTGGGCGGCATGATAGATTCGTGACATCCATCTGCCCTCCGCAGTTTCGCCGGAGGACAAGGTCGGGTATTGCCTCATCCGTCGTGGCAAAAGCGTGTATATAGTCACACACTTCCTGCACGAATGACTCAAGATGACACCTGCCACACAATCAATACAAGTCCCGTTGCCATTTTGAGCCATGACTTGTGGCCTGAGAAGGAAGGGTGTGCCCTGATCTGACGACTTCCAGAACCTCGCTCCCTCGACGATTCAGGGTCCCACTCGCTCGTCAAAGAGCTTGTTAGGTGGTCTCGCCTCGAGTCACCTCACTCGAGTCAACGAACGAGCTCCGGAGAGGCATCGACCACGGGCTTGGCGGTCTCGTGCGTCCACGTTGTGAATGATGCTGGGCCGGAGCACCAACCGGCGCCGCGGACCAGGAATCGGGCCCGGCAAAACTCACACCGGATGAGACTCCCGGAACCAACCCCGGCCGGCAGAAGTGACGTCCCTCCGTGGCCAACACTCGACAAATTTTCAGACGCGACTGTATCAGCAGGACGGTGACTTGCACGTGCCAGCGACGTTATGACTCCTCGAGCAATACTCGCTGAATCAACGCCAGCACCGGTACAAGAGCCGAATCCATTCCATAGCGTAAGTACGCGGCCAACTTAGACCTACGAAGACGTAATGGAAGCATTCTCCCCGCGCAGGTGATTGCCTACGACGTTCTCACGTTCCAAGCGCAGCACTGTCGGCGATTCATACGACGCAGCAGGGAACAAGGCCGAGTTTGGGCCGTGTGGTCGGAGCCATAGTCTCTCACTCGTCCGAGGCGGACCTGTCATGTGCTTCATCACAATGGCAAAAAGAGATCACTACCTCTCACCAGCACCACCACCAGCAAAGCAGCAACTAAGGTTGACTCTCTAGCCCACGTTGCTCACCTATGGTCTGGCTGGGACCCTTCCGCCCTGTGAAGTTAACCGTAGGTGCACCAGCTGCGCACCAATGCGATGCTGCAACCCTACCTTGCCAACCTCGAAACCACGACCCCTTGTCCGCTACCGGGGGACATCGCCGCATAGGCAGCTCACCAGCTCACTCGCGGCTAGAAAAGGGCAACGTTGTCTCGACTCACGTAGCTGCATACGGGCTGTCGAGTGTCCGGGCCAGTTATCTGGGGGCGATCTAGACCCCCTACCCCTCCCAAACACGTTTCTGAGAGGATGGGGGCATTGTTTCCTGGGTGGTGGGCTAGTCAGCGTGACACCGATGTTGTCCGAGATATCATGGTTCTGTCAAATAGAACTTAATAATAGCTTTCACAAGCTCTCCGAATGGCGGCCCGAGGCGGGCAATAGGAAGCTCAGATATGGGTTGCAGAGCATGCACCAACAGCTCTCGCTCGCCGTCAAGCTCGACGCCATCTGCTTCTGCCGATGTTTCAACTTCCGCTTGGAGGAACATCGTCGGTGACGAAAGATTGTAGTTTACCCGCTCCGTGGATTTCGGCTAGACTTGCCCAATGAATAACAAAGCCAGCTAAAGGAAGGCATCCATCCTTCTCCCGCGACAAAGTTTCTCTTGCGCCATTTGCCATAGACGGTGGCTCGTGAGCTAGTCCATCTGCCAGAAATTTGTCTCGACTTGACTTCCGTGGACTATGAGGGAGTTGTGTCTCGTCTTTCTAGCCACTTCGCGACCAATGTGACGGTGGATGGTAGACTGCCTGATACCAGCCGTAGATTCACAGCTGGTTTTCAAGAGGGAGCGCATAACGGGCAGGCTTACCCAATGAGGGATCAGCTGCGGTTTCTGCCCCCCAACCAGTGGTGATTAATACCCCTTGGTATCAAGCGTGCGGAGAATTCTCTGCGCGTATGTGTGCTAGCATCTGCAAGCTCGCTGGTCGACGTAGCACAATGTGGGATGGGGCCAGACGGACTGCTCTAGGTACAGCATAGGCCGAAAGCTTGTTCTCAACCAAGCTCGCCGGTAGGTCCAGTATGTGTGGCGTCGAAGAGGACTGACCGGTCGAACAGGACACAGCAGTAGCTTGCTGCCTCTCATGGGCGGACTCAAGGACCACAATGCTGTTCAGGGTGCTACACGGGGAGCACGGGGCAGAAAGAATAGTAGAGATGGAGTGCGATGAGGTCTCGGCTTTCCGCATGAATGCCATCCTGGATACCTTGGAGACGAGACCTGTCGGACGTGCAGGACGAATCCGAACATCGCATCGACCGTTTTTGAGGCATTTCATGATCCATCGCGCAGCACGGCTTCGTGCTGATGAGCGACATTTCGGCTGGCGCTGCCGTGTAACCTGAGGCGCCTCTTCATCGGCGACAAAGTAGCAAGGAGCAGGCCCGACACCCACTGATGCACGCCGTGCAGCCTCGCACGGAGCCACAAAGCGCATTGCCAATGTGGTAGGAAACCACACAAGCGAAGCGTATCATTCCCGTGGTTGCATTCCCGCTCAGCCGGGAGAGTGCACATTGAACTTGGTCCGACCGCCTGGGCATCTAGCCGTGGACTGAACCAGAAAAAAGATGCGCCAAATAGAATGGTACTGTGCCAGAAGCAGTAAATGCTGGCTTTCTGGTCATCGCGCTGTTGATGATGATCACCCCGCAACTCACCGCCTGTTGGGGTCTGGTTGCGCTGAAGGATAGGTTGGGAGGTAATCGGTCTGACGCCAGCCCTACAAGCAATGTGCGGTACACCTGTCGCGTTGCTGCTCTCTTGTGCGTCTACCCACTGCCCGGGAAATGCAGCAGCGCAGGAATGCACGTTGGGTTGCACCCCGTCAACCCCGTGATGCTATGCGCAGCTCTGCAGTCTGCGTTGGCCCGTACGATGGGAGCAACGTCGATCACCACCGAGTCCCTCCAGTAGGGATTGGACTTTTGACCGTCCCCGCTGGTTTCCCTGAATGAATGAAGCAGCTCTTATTGGAGGCTTCCTTCCAGGCTGCCGATGCACGCTGAGGACAACACAAAAGGAGTACAAGACCGGTTGCTCTGACCCAAGCTGCAATAGCTGACACAACTCGCACATAACTCGATTTGCACTCGCAGGATCGATGAACGGTTCCCAGGACATACATGAAGATAAATCGCTGTCCGTAGGACAACTCCCATGAGCTAACCCCAAGAATGTTGAGCTGCTGGGGTGGCGATCTGGTTTGGTGCGATATCTTGTATTACCGAACGTGGATTTATAGATTCTCTCAGCCTTGCGGTTGGAAGCCAAGACCAGCCGCATAGACAAGCTTTTGTCTTCTGCGTCCTGAGTCGATCACTGAACGTCGTGCCAGATCCGGCTACCCTTATTGTGTTCGTCTTGGCCGGCAAGATAGGCCAGGGGCGGCACAGGAGCGCTTGCACGACACATCGGTAGCATCTTTCCCAGGCGTCGGCACTAAGGAGCAAGAGGGAGGGGGTGGGTGGGATCAGGGCCGCGCGTGACGAGACGAGAGGGCTGCAGGAGTCGACACTAGCGGAACCCAATCGTCTCGAGCCGGCGTATCAAGCGTCTCCCCTGCGAGTCGCAGGATTATCTTCGTTTTAGGACATGTGCAGAAGCTCAATGCACGGAAAGCGAGCCAACCGCCGTGCTTGATCCGGGTGGCAGACGGCTTATCGGGGTCGGCTCACCACCGAGTTACCAGACCCCGAAAACGTACTCTTTCGGCGGATCCAGAATTGTCTGGACTGCTGGGAAGGGTGATTACCAGGGCACGCGGACTGTGATTCCTCCCAGTGTTGCCGACAGCCAGCTGACACTGGCGCCTTATGTGTGACACTGGTCAAGAAGCCGAGAATGCCGCTATTGACGTCGTTCTGTCTCCTGTTGTTGATGACAGATGCTCCGCTCGGCCGTTGAGTGTTGGCGCCCAGTGTCAGATAATTGCTTGCATTGAGCCGTCGGCTCACAACGGTAGGACCGAAGCTGGTGGCTGCGGCCTTTCGTCACTTTGGGCGAGCGGTTCCTGTATGCTCGACTTGGCACACACGGTTGAGCCAGTCCCAAGTGTCCCCTGACAATTCCAAGAACCTCATGTGCATGCTGGATCGATCCAGACTGCCTAGAATTTTTCTCGAAGGGCTGGGCATCGGTATTACCAGGCCTTGGTGGTGTACAAGTGCTGAGGCCAGGAGGGACAACGGTGGGTGAGGCGCGCGAGACGCGGAAAACTGAGAAGCACACCATACTCTCGAGTTGGCCGCACAAATTGCTACGTGCAGCCCTACCGAGGTCGACAGCCCATCATCCAAGGCTTCTTCGGTGACAATCCGGACAGGCAGTCAGTCATCTGAAGAATGACCTGCATCAGCGGTTGATCACCAGACACGTCGAGCGTCCCAGATGAAAAGGCGGTCATGGAGCAGAAGGCGTGCGAAGCGACGTGAAAATTGTCGAGAAGATTTGTTGCGGCCGCGGTGCGCAGGCCTGGAATGCGGAATCCAGGTATGCCTCGTCGGATGAGAGGTCAGGGTCATGGTTGATCGCTGCATTGAGTAACCCGCGTGCGCAAATTACAAACACCAGGTCTCGGCGGTGAGCAGCGGCGGACAAAGTGCAACCGAGGGTTGGGAGTACCAAGTCTCGCAGCCTTGGGATTTGGGGCCTTGGGCCTTGGCTGGCACTGGAAGGAGGCTTGCGTGGTGCATCCTCCCACAATTGCGTCGTCTGGGCTCACTCTGCCCAGAGAGACGGATCAAAGTCAATACAGATCCACGACGGCATCTGGTGCTCTCGCCATGTCAGCTAACCAGCTGGAAGGGTGTGGGCGTGAATTCAGCGAGCGAGCCGGCACAAAGCCAGAAGAGCCAGCGACAGCGATCTGGACGGCGTCCGAGCGGGCAGATACCGAGGCAGAGGCAATGATGTAATGGGGCGCCGTCGCAGTCCAATAGCCAGATCTCGCAGGACCCCCAAGCCATTCGCAGGATTTCTTTGTACGTACGCATACTTTGTAATGATCAAGACCAATTTAGAGTCGGAAATCTGGAGACGAGATTCGACTGGGGACCAAATGTGGAGAAGGGAGGCTGACAAGGATATGGCGAGCACCTCGTGAGCCTGCTAAGATGACGACAGAGCCCTGTTCCCTGTCCGCACCTGCCCTGCCCTGCACACTGCCCACTGCCCACTGGCCTTGAACCCTGGATGCTTTCGTGGGGTTGCCGATTTCGATTTCGAGAGCTCTCGAAACGGTGCAGATCGCCAAGCAACGCCGTAGACGGAGTACTTGTACGCGACCGCAATGTACCGTCTGACACTGCTGTCCTACCGTTCGTTCCCAGGGGAGAGGAGCCGCACCCGCCTGGCTGGTTATGCGCACTACCTCGTGCTTGACAGGCACGACCGGATGGCCGTGAAGCCTTCGGCCTTTCGCCCTCAGGTTAACCTCCGTTCTGCGGACGACCGACCGTACTCAGCGCCAACCGTCCCCACCCACCAGCTTGGTAAATCACTGGCTGGGCTGCACTGCTGCTGAGAAGATCGCAAGCAGGATCGTGTCAATGACTGACGGATGACCGCAATGATGCGCTTCCCACAAGTCTTTGGCTGCACAGGAGGAGGATGGGGAGGAGAACCAACCAATGTCATAAATCTTTGGCAAGGACCCCCGAAGGACCAGCTCTGGGCACGGGGCCTTGGCCGGCCGATGACAATATCTGACAGGCGTGGGAGGTCGAGGTCACGGGCCGAACCAGTACAATTGGCCAATGGACATCTCAGCAATACGGCAGCAGGCCGCGACCACGGATAGCGCCCCTCGATCGTGACCCTCGCTGGCAGGTGCATCCGAGCACGGGCTGACAAAGGACGACTGCTTTGAAATCCGCACCAGGCAGACAGACAGACAGACAGACAGACAATGCACGTTCTCCAGATTATTTTACCGCTCCAAGATCAAAGGAATGCACGTGGACGAGGTGATTGAAAGCGATGATGGAAGAAAAAAAAGGAATACTTGACTGCATTGCGAGCCTGGCAAACACTGGCGGAAGCCGACTTTGCCGTGACCGTCCAATGATTAGGCAGATGCCAGGGACCGGGGATTCGCTTGAATTGTCGGCGGTACGGGAGTCCCAAGTCCAGGTACTCGAATGACCGGGCTGGTCTGGAGAGGCATGGTGCGCTTTCCAACCGTATCGCGCGGCAATAAGGAGCCGGATATTACAGAGGACGGTGCAGACAGCCAAAAGGCACGAAAATCGCTCATTTTTGGAATCCACACTGGTCAGGAGTGACAATGACAGGACAGTCAGGAATGAGCTGTTCGACTCGAAGGGGGGGCCGTCGTCTCCATTATTATTATCGAATTGAACTGGACACGGGGGGCAGGAGAACAGCACGGCCTCGGCTGGCATTGCATGGCATTACATGGCATTTGCATTGGCATTGCCCAATTCCAGTGTGCTGGTGCGAGATAGGCGCTCGCCCCAAGCCAAGCCTCACTGATCGGCTTGGGTCGATGCCCTCAGCCAGTCTGCCATCTCTGCACGCTGGCATGGCCTCCGCTATTGCGACAGCCTGCATCTGTGGGCTGGGTCCTGGGTCCTGGGTCCTGGGGCCTGGGGGAGCCAGAGGCTTGGGAGGGAAGCAGGGCGGAGGAAGGGCGGAGGAAGGGCAGCTGCCAACAAGTTCACATTTGCTTGTCGTGACACATCGTCATCCCCAGCCTTTCTTGGTTTGCGCCAGAGCAGCCAGCTCCATCAAGATCATAATGCGTCAGAGTGCCAGAGTGCCCGAGGACTAGGCCAGGGACAGGACTTGGGCGCGCTTGTTGTAGTTTGTGCATCTCCTGCTGGTGTTTGTTGAGACGGGGAGGGCATAGCGCAGTCCATATCTCTCGACTGTCGCACTAGTATGCCCTAGCTGTGGGAGCCCATAATCGTGTAAAGCACCGGCGGCGATGGGTACCTTGCTGTGCTCATTAAAGAGGGTTCCTATGTACGGTTAGTAGTTTGGGGGTGGGGACGGCTTTGTGCTCGGTATCAGGGCAGAGCCCACGATATCCAGACTTTGTCCCACAAACCCCCCCTTGGCTGGCTTACACCAAGGCTGGGCCGGTACATCGCTCGCGTCCGCACCAACACGGTGCTGCTGCTGCGGACCAAGAAATGTCCCACCTTGTCCACAATCTTTCCCCAGAACCTAAGCGACCGATTGCTGCCAGTCACTGATCGCCGTTGGCGCACTGACTGATTTGGGTGTCGAACAAGCCTGGCAGGAGAGGGATGCCCACACCCAATAATACCCTCAGTCACGACCCCCGTCCGTCCGTCCCTTCTCCTGCATTTCTCTGGATGTCAAGTTGCATTGCATATTGGACTGGCCTCGCCTCGCCTCGCCGCTCTCGCACTCGGGCCTGCGCCTGGTAGCATACATCTCCTAGCCAGCATTACCTACCCTCTTCAACGGGACCCTCCCCATCTTCCTCGATTATCTCTCCTGCCTTTGCCAAAAACTAGACCTTTACTCTTTCTGCCTTTCCACTCTCTGTGAGATCAAGCAGAAGCGACCACTCTTCTTCTTCTTCTCTCTTCCTGGATCTGATTTTATTTATGATACCCCAACCACGACCCCGACCAATCCACAATATTCCCCGGCTCTTGGCTCTCGACAACTCGCCATCTCGCCTTCTTCCACTGCAACGGTAGATCTCGCACCGTTTCAGGTACTACCCGAGACGCCAGCTCAACCTACCGTATCATCACCATATCACACTGCTGTCTCGCTGGCTACACGAACTCGTCTGCATCAGGACGTACTTGCTTGGCAGCAAGTATCCATTTCTCGGCATTGGTCGTACCTGTCTCAAAGTTCCATCGTCACATATAAACCACTCGGGCTACCGTCCTCCACCTAACACCTTAATTATCGAGAGCATCCTCCCTCTCAACATTCGCTCCCGACGCCGTCTAGGAGCAACGCAGAACAGACTGGAGAAGCCCGCGGGAAACGGCCAGACACAGCAGCCATTTTCTGCTGAGCCCCTCGGCCCCTCCTCTATCGACCCTTCGCCCCCCCATCCGCCCCCCGTCTTGGAGGGTGGTGAACTTACCTCGCCTGCACCCGTGCGACTGTCGAGTGTTTAAATCACGCCCACGCTCACACGCTCAGCTGCCTTCTTCCACGAGCTGCCAGACTTTTGTTCACTGTCAGCAACGGGAAACGTCTGAACTCGGTAACTCCGGTTGTTGTCCCAGTCCAGCGCGTCTCTACTTCTGCCCACTCCAAACCTTGCTATCCGGCCCTTCTTAGCCGCCTCTTGACGTCTTAGCCTCCCCCCCAGACCAGTGAGGGGGTAGACCAGGCCTTGGGCATTTTACTGGGGCAAGCGGCACCACCTCGAAACAAGGACAGCCTTCCAAACTCAATCTAGTCATTAACCTACCGCCCTCCTTCCTTCCTCCTTCCCTCCCGAAGTCCGCAATGGCGTCCTCGACCATGCTGGGCCCTCCTGCATTGTCTCAACAACCATCCGCCCCAATCTCTGCAGTTCCAGCCTCAACTGCTGCACCCGCTGCAACATCAACCTCAGGTAATTATTTCCACCATCCCTTGCCTTCTTTGTCGACATGTCTCACCCCAGACTGTTTAAAACACCCGAGATAACTCAACTCCTACGATCATTCTAGAACCGGCACAAGACGACTGCAGCCTGTCGTCGTCTTCTCCCCCTCAGTTTGCCACGAACCTCTCAAATCCAATATATGAGGAGAGCGATGAAGATTCCGAGAGTGTCGCACACAACGAGCCAGTGACGCCTGTGAGCGGCAGACAGTCCTCAGAATTTCGCACCCACAGGGGCAACGACAACCAGGGTCATCCCGACATCACTGACTCTTCTCTGATCCCTTTCCCATCCCTCGAGTCCGACGGTGCCACTGTCCCACAGCCAAAACTCGATTTGCGCAAGGGGCCTTTCGCCAACCACAACTTCGAGGCCAGCATCAACACCGAGATTGCTGCTAACAACCCAGTCACCCCTCAGAAGACACCGGCCAGTCCCAGGAAGAGCATATCCACGAGACCCATCTCGCCGCCCTCCACTGCCAGAACATCCGCCGACGAGTCGCAGCCAGGTTCCGTCAAGGACTCGCGGCGTAGCCATCGCGCATCTACGCACAGCTTCAAACGCACCATGTCAAACCTGTTCAAACGCAATGGCCAACAGGGCGGTGACGATCAGCCCGTGGTTGTTGTCGCTCATCAGGACTCAATAGACGTCAACCGGAGGTGGTCCATGCACAGGTCAACAGCCACCACGCCTGGCTCCAACACGCCACCCTCGCCCGGCACACAGACGGACGAGAGCAAGCAGCGTAGTAAGAACCTGCTAGCTCCGACACCCGAGGACTTCATGCACCACAAGAAGAACCGCGCCTCAACAGGCCTTACGCTCCGCAACCGTGCGGTCAACTTTGCTACTGGCAATGGACGCAGCTCGAAGAAGCCAGCCGGGCTAAGGCGGGCTAGCAGTTTTGATGGTGGCCAGAAACGTGAAGCACAAGACGGCCAGCTCGGCCCTGCGGCAGTCTTCTACGCGAGACCGGAAGCTGGCGTGGGCGTCAAGGCCCGGCGATTAAGTCTGAGCCTGCCCGACGAATTGACTATTGACGTCGGCGAGCTCCTCCACGAGTTCGAGTACAAGCATAAGCACCCGTTCGCACGCCAATTGACGAAGACGCTGGGCAAGGGCGCCACAAGCACCGTCCGGATCATGTCGCGCAAGGGCTTCCCGGAGGAATTATACGCGGTCAAGTGCTTCCGGAGCAAGGACAAATCAGACACGAAGGAGGAATACGAAAAGAAGATCAAGTCCGAGTACAGCCTCGCCAAGAGCCTGCACCACCCCAACGTTGTCGAGACTGTGCGCCTGTGCATTGACCACGGGCGATGGAACCACGTCATGGAGTACTGCTCAGAGGGTGACCTCCACACCTTGCTCACGAAGAAGTACCTCCTGAACGAGGATCGGGAAAAGGATCGCCTTTGTCTGTTCAAGCAGCTGGTTCAGGGGCTCAACTATCTTCACAGCAACGGCATCGCGCACCGAGACATCAAGCCAGAGAATCTGCTCTTGACCAGCGACAGCAAATTGAAAATTACCGACTTTGGTGTCTCAGAGGTATTCTCTGGGATTCATCCTGCCGCAAGGGAATCTGGCGGCGAGTGTGGCCGCCAGATGACTGGAGAAGTTCGGTTGTGCAATCCTGGGATTTGCGGCAGTCAGCCATACATGGCCCCTGAGGTCTTGGCCAGGGATCGGCAGTACGACCCGCGCATGCTTGACGTTTGGAGCGCTGCATGCGTTATGCTCAATATGATGACTTCAGCAAACATGTGGGAGAAGGCGGTTTTCGGCGCCTCGGGAAGTCGGACTTATGACATGCTCGTTCAGTCTTTTGACAAGTGGAATGCCGAACACATTGACGGCAACGCAACCATCACGGAGAACGACTACCCCACGTACCTGCCCTTCGACAAAGGCATCAACAGGCCAGCACTCCGGCGAATCTTGCTGATGATGTTGAATCCCAACCCCAAGAAGCGGGCCACCATAACTGAGATTGCCAACATACGATTCATCAAGAACATCCAGTGCTGCCAGCCGGAGAGTTATGACGATCCTGACGTGGTCATTGACGCCACCAAGAGTGCGTCGTTCAATCTCAAGACCACAAAGACATTCTGCCATAACCACTTGCCACCCAAGTGGGAAAACAGCCATTCCCTGCCGCCAATGCCCGGAAAGGCTGGCTACTGATCAAGGCAGCCGACCGTGCAGGCGACGCCGCGGGCTTGGACAGAGGCAATACTTATATTTTAATTCCTTATATGGGCACGGCAGCCTGGCACGAGGGACGAGATTCACAATGGGTACAACGGAGCAGGCAGGGTAGACCTGGGCGACCATAGCATATGCAATCATTGGCACAGGCGTTGAAGGTTCTTCTGGGCGTCGTTGACTTTGGGAAATGTGAGAAACGGTTGTGCTATACAACGTCACAAACTGAACGGGTGTTGTTTCTGTTTGGTTCAGGTGGGCTAGACCCCGTATAATACAGCAAGGGTCCCGTCTATTCCTTACGATTCTATAGCTTTATTACTCCCAGGAGCAAGAGCACGGGAGCGACGGGTGCCGGGCGAGAGAGGGAAGCAAAAGAACCTCGTTAATCGATCGGCAGAAGCCCAAATGTACATAGCCAATCAAAGTCGTCTACCCACATCGTCACTAGTCTCGTCTTTAATCGACAGCAGTACATACAGATTGCTGTTTGAAATACCGCCTGGAACTGCCCGTAATGCAGCATCGTGAGTTTCCAACTGCCCTGCAAAGGCCAACCATGCCCCCGATTTGCAGAGAAGTCGGCAGAGCCCTGAAATTATAGTTTGCCCACTTGTCCGACACCGCCTCAGGTTGCCATTGTACAGTGGTGAGTGAACCTGCCCGTATGTGGGCCACGTCGTGCTGCCGACTTCTTCAAAACCTTCCCCATAATAGTGCTCGGTCTTCTCTCTTCCTCTCTCGCCCTCTCATAACTGGCCCCCTCCGCTCTGAAGCTGAAGTCAAGCGTGACAGAGCAATGCAAGGACAATCATGGAGAAACGACTGACGATTGTCCTTATCTGTCCCCAGACGATGTGCCTGTCCTCTTCCAGACACCGACTGATTAATAGGCTTTACTAGTCCTACAGTTCCCCTCAAGGGGTGACGATTGACCACGCCAAGCAGCTCCAACAAGCCTGCCCCGAGGCCTCAGTTCGACGATCGATGACCGCCCCTGGCAGGTCCCTTTGACCTTGGCAGACGCAAGTCAGACAATCTGTGTGACCCCCACGACCTGCCTACTGCCAGCGAACAGAAACAGCGTCCTCTCGGGAGTCCGTCCGCACGGAATCTCTCAAGTCCGTACGGTACTGGCAGGTGGTCTTGCTTGCCCCTCTCCACCCTTTCGTGCTACCACACCTGGACCGGCGAGACGACGAAAGAGGCGTTCCCCCCTCCTTCTCCATGACATGGTTGGCTTCCCCGGATTTTCCATTCTGGACACTTCCGCTAGTGCTTGCTCCTGCTTCCCGGTCTTCCTCGCAGGCTTCCTTCGCTTTGCGAAACTGGTGTTGTACAGCAGCTTTCTACCGTGGCCTTGGAATGTTCGTCACTGGGGGGTGACGCCTGCATCGAAGCTTAAGAGGCGGTGGCTCTCTCCTGTGCTGGGTCATCAGCGATTTGCATACCAGCTGGTCAGCCTGTCAGCCACTCGGTGATTGAGAGAGAGAGCGTTGGATTGCTACGTGAAGTCAAAGACCGCCCGTTGAGGCCGGGCATGTCACCTCAACGGTTGCCGCCTTCGCCTCCGTCATCCATCCCACCCAACCATGCCAGCCCAGGGCGTGGGCTGGCTGCACGGCGCGGGATCGTGATGATGCTGCTACGCCGGTGGCGTCGAGGGCGGTCATCGGTCTCGGGGGTGACAGTAAGCCTCGCAGCCAGCTGGGACACCCCGATACGTTTTTTCGCGGGTGCGAGGAACAGATCCTCCCTTCCCTCATGCAACCGACGTCGTCGTCTGCAGTGAGGCAGTTCCTTCTGGCCGGCCGAGACAGCCCCCCGTGGGGTTGGTGGTGGTGTAGTGCGATGCAATGCAGACGCAGATGCAATGTGCTTTGCGCCCGCCGTCGATGAGGAGTTATGTCTGGCACCAAACACTGCTACTGCAAGTCCGCTTCGCCCTTATCTTCGAGCAATAGGCATGCCTGGCTGTCTGTATGCAAAACACTAAATTCCCGAGCTCGGACTAGTCGTCTGCGACCATGCTCGCTCGCCTGCCAAGCTAACTGAATCACAACATTACATGAACCTGAGCCTGACATTGACATTGACATGAACATGAGCACGAACGAGGTCACCCTCGACCGCCCGGAGGCCGACTGTCGGCCGATGAAGTTCCCAGTTGGGGCATCCCGTTACCTCAAAAACTCTCCTTGCGTCCTGACCGGTCGGTCGAGCTTGCTCCTGTCGACTGCGGCCGGTGCCGCTAGGATCGGATCCTTGGCCTGCAGTTCTTGCGTCGGCGGGCCGCACTCTGCCATCCAAGGATTGTCCCGTCCCCAAGCTACTTGACTCTTGACTTCAGCCCTTGGTCTCGCCAAGAGGCTCAAGCCCCTCTGGGCGATGACCTGGATATTGCAGCGCAGATCTTATTATTTGGAAGCTTGAATCAGCTTCCGGATCTCCCAGAGTGATGCCCCGTCGCCGCTGATCTATTTTTGTCGGGGCTGCGGTACGCGTGTATGTACGTTCTTTCTTCTTGGGTATGTGTATCCTCAACGGGGACTCCGAGTGACTAAGTTGACCAAGTGTTGATCCGTCATTTTGATCGATCACCGAGCAGTCAGTATTCTATTCCCGCGGGCATGTAACAGAACAATGAAGAAGAGCAGCGCCGAGCCTCATTGCCGGGCCTTTGCTGCTGAGAATGGGTTCAGAGGGCAACCGACGCAGTCCTGAGGTCATCTAGTCCCCCAGACTCATCACTCCGGAACGAATCGTGAGACACTCGCTGACAGCTGCCCCAGCTACAAGAGTGTCAGTCTCACTGGGCGGTCTTACAATCTCTTGGTAAATACCCAGCAGAAGCAGGCAGGCCCGCGAGAGAGTGTTTTCCCGGCTAGTACCCAGAGGACGAGTCGATGTATCTCGAGTCGGCCTCCGTCGATTCACCGTTTCCTCAACGTCTCGTGCGACCGACGACAGCTGAGAAAGCCTTGGCTGTACTGCCGATCAGAAACCAAATCCCCCTGCAGCCGGGTACCTCGACGGCGGCGGGAGAGAAGGGATTCGTCCATTCATCCTATTGTGTGCCCTCTGCCCAGCCTTGCACGGTCACGGGCGTCGCATCGGGGCGTTGTTGCACAGGTCCAGAACGCTCCTGTCTCCCCCAGTTGGGCTCCAGCCTCGCACCGCCCTGCCAGCCGGCACAGGAGAGCACAAAAACCCAAATCAATTTTAAACAAGTTAGACGCATACCAAGACGGGTAATGCGCAAGGACAGAAACAACGCACACGCACACCTGTCCGGCTTAGATCGCCCCCCTCGTCATTGCCCCCGGGGAAGCGGGAGATTCGCCCATCGGAATGCGAGGGCACAGTGAGCGGGCGTGGAAAGGGGCAGGGCAGAGAGGAGGCAGACCGACAATAAGACAGGCCTGGCTGCCTGGCTGCCTGTTCTGCCCTGCCCTGCCCGTTCACCGACAGACGAGCAGCGGCCTCCCAGCCCGGGGGTTGAGGCGCTGTACGCCCACGATGAAGCATCGTCTCAACAACAACGGACATGGTGCGCGTACGTGTGCTGCTTCGCCCGTGAAACAAATGCCAACCCCCGTCACCGTACCTACATATATGGGTCAGCGCCCTCCCTAGGCGGCTTGGCGCCAATCGGCGGCTGTCGCGTCGTTGAACCGCCAAGTCGCCTATAGAATGTGACAGCCACCCTTTAGAATACCTTTCCCGCCGAACATTGGCCCGGCTCCCACCCCCAACACAATACAACCACGACACGACACGACTACTACGACACGGACACACGAACACACCTAACTTGTGTTTCGTTATTGCCCAGGAAAAGCAATACATTCTTCTCCTCACCCCTCGTTATTAGTATACTACCCAAACTGGCCCTACCGTCGGGGGCTACCCAACGTCACACGTCCCAGGCCTCTCCTACCCAAGGGGCCCGAGTGCAAATGCAAGTGGCCAGCTTGGCGCGAACACCGGAGGACCGCAGTTCCGCCGGCAGTTGGGGGGAGGAAGTGACTTGAATGCCCTGTCTGGGTCGTGTTTGTCTGCGTGCGTGCGTGTTGTTTGTGCTTGAGATCGGGAAGGGGAAAAGAGCGGTATCGAGAGTACCAAGCGTAGTAGAATAGTCATCACACTTACCTCGTGCATTTGCAGCCCTGCCCGGGTGCCGCCCCAGAATCCAGGTGCGAGCAGTGCGCGGCAAAAGCTTGTTGGGCGTCACTACACCCCTAAGCTTTTCCCTTGCCTCTCTCTTGGCGTGTGTCTGGCCTCTGCGAATGACCTGCGCCCGATCTCTTCTGGGCGAGCCCGAGAATACATTGGACGACAAGTCTTGTTTAGACATGCCTTCTTGGCTTGCCTCGCCCGGATGCCGGCTAAATCTGGCGAGGCTCATGGACTTGGCTTTCGGACTGTGCAAAGTCAAAACTGCTGAGCTGAAGAGGCGAAGTTGAAGCACGCGCGTTGCTCGCTGGGAGAAGAGACCTTGTGCGATTCTTGATTCTGATTGGGGGTATGTATGTAATGCCTGACAGATGCTCCTACCCATTGAACTCCCGCAAGCAAACTCCTAACAATGTTGCCCGTACTCTGTTGTGTCATTATCCTGTACCGCCCGGGACGTTGTGCTGGTGTGTGTTTGTTTGTCGTATATACATGCTCGAGATGGTGAGATAACTCCGATGGCCCGGTTGTTTCTATCACACTTTCCACCAGAAAGCAATCCACTCGCTCTAATGCGTGAGACCTTCGCTAGTGACATACTCTGGAGGGGGTTCATCCTCTCCCGTGTTCTCCATCCAAGCGTCGTACTCGTCGTCAGTCGCGCTTTCACCCTGCGGCTTGGAGGTGCCGAAGGAATGCTTGCTTTCTTCGGAAGGCTTGGCAGGAGGCGTCCCGCTGCTGTCCTCCTCAGGCGACTCATCCATCGCGAAGGGGTCTAGATCTTCGTCCGCGTCCTCTACATAAGGATGCCGATATGATTCTGCCTCATCAGGTAGCGGGCTTGTTGGTTCCGAGTCAGCGATGGGAGCCTCGACCACGAGCATGTCCTCGCCCTGTCCATGCATATCCTCATCTGTCCGCCGCCGCCGCTTAGGCAGCGGAGGCGGTGGGACGGGCCGTCGCTTAGTGTCCTGAGCTTTTGCATCAACAGATGCCCGCTCAGGCAGCGGAGGGGCAGCTACCGGTTTCCTTCTGGGTACTGGTATTGCCGTCTTCGTTTTCTTGTCCGGCATTGGCAGAGGAATGCCGGGAGGAGGGAGCGGTCTGCCTCCGCCCATCGGCTTGCTCAGGTCGAGTTCAGGCTCCGCCTCCCCTCCATGTCCATGCTTTACTGGGTCATTTCCGTGACGCTGTAGGGCGTTCAGGCCCCATCGTCGCGCCGCCCCAGCAGCGCTAGATACCGCAGCGAGACTGGTCGGGATCCGCTTGGTCGAATCCGAATTCGAATTCCCTGTCGCTGTTGTGGACGCAGAGTCCGTGGTGTTCTCCCTTTTCAGGAAGAGCCCACGGGTCAGGGATCCGGTGTTCGTCTTGGATGATTTGACAGATGGAGTCGGGGAGCCGCCAGGCGCAGAGGCACCGGGCCCAGAGCCGCATTCGCCCATGTTGCTGTTGCTGTTGCTGTTGGTCGAAGATGCAGTACCTCGGCGTGGCAGCTTGGGTGTCTCCTCTTGCTCTGTTTCCTTGTCCGTGTTATCTTTGGAAGAGGTGTTGGAATGGCCGGAGGCGATCGATATGATCGAGTCTCTGTGTGGAGACGTGAGGGGCGAACCTGAAGCAGAAGCAGCCTTGGATCTGGACGAAAGTCTGGCCATGGCACTAGCTGCTGAGCTTTCTCCTGGTGGGGACGAGGGCTTGAATACATCGGCGTTCACGGTTTCAGTCGAAACAATCGGGATAGGCTCCCCAACGAAAGAGCCAGACCTCACAGGGCGCTGTTTCGCCTGGGTCTCTTTCTTGACGTCGATGCTCGTTGACGAAGCGTCCGCCTTTACGTGCTTAGGGTCCACGCTCTCCACCGTAGGGGAAGATGGATTAGTCTGCGGAGCTTTGCTGCCTCTGCCTAGCTTCAGCCCAAACAGACTCGTCGATGGTGACGTTTGCATAGGCTCTATGACTGGCATGCTTTGGCTCTTCTCCATCGGTGGAAGCTCAGAGTTGGGAGGCGTCCCGGTGTCCAAGGTTTCCACATCATCAACTTCTCCTACCTGTGCTGCTGTGATCTCCGGATCTAATGATGGTTCCACGGCATCGTCGCCTTCAAAGATACCACCTCTCCATCTCTTGTGCTCGGTCTTGAAGAACGGGGTGTCATCCCAGAATGGCAGGACAAGTGTCTCCGCGACGACCTCCTTGATGCGAGCTTCGATCTGGCGAAGGATGACAGTATAGGTGATCTGCCTGGAGCTCACAATGGGTTCGATGGTCATCTCCATCTTGGGCATCTGTGAGAAAGAAAACCACACCCGGTTGCTTGGAGGTGGCTTGATCTTGAAAAGCAAATGGCCCTCCATCTTCCGCAGCGCCACGGACAGGACCAAGTTGACCTCGCGAGCCTTTAGCCGGGCCCCAAGGTCAAGTCGAGCAACAGCAGCAACCTCGATCCGGAAGTTACCGGTGTACTTCACATCGGCTTCCATACAGCATTCTCCTTCGACGGTGAGGTCTCTGTGGCGGAGATTTGTAAAGAATGGAGCGGACTCCCCGGTATCGATTTTGCGAATCTCGATGCTGGACAAGAAAGCAGGGCGCTTGACCCGGCTGATCTTTTTGGTCAGCTTCTCCCGGATGAAGGCCTCGATGTCCGCAGTCTTGTAAAGTCCTAGGAACAGTCTGCCGATCATAGCATTGAGCCACCTGCTCTGGAGGTGCTCCTCGGACGAATGGAGTTTCTGTACCAAGGATATAACGTTCTTAACGTCGAAAGTTAGAGGCCGGGCCGCTCTGTCCTCCGTGGGGAAAGCCTGTTCCTGGTTTCGCAGCAATGCGAAGTAGAAGTCCTCCTTTGCGGAGCAGTTTTCCGAGAAGAGATAGAATGGCTTGGAAATTTGGCTATCCGGCGGTAGCTCCGAAGGGCCAGCAGTCCGTCGCGAGAGACAAATAGCATTCCTCTTGATGAAGAGCTCCCCTTCCGGAGTCACATCGCCGCCGGAATATATACTGACGTCGTGGTGGGTCAGAGATATGACATGTCGGACTTCGAGTTGCTCATCGTCATCAAATAGCATGAGATGGCCATGTCTACAAGCAAGCAAGCAAGGTCAGCATGGGACGACCACGGGGTTCTTTGGAGGCTTGTACCTTAACACCACATAGAAGACATTCCCAGCCTTCTTTGGCCGCAGACTAACACTCTTGCCGTTGTCCAAGGGACCTGGGTTCTGCTTCCTGTCGAATATGCTCCGATACATAGTCTGGTACACGCTCTGGCTGGGAGCTGCTACTGTCGTGGAGCCAACAGGTGTTGATCGTTCGATGGGCTTGGCGTTGATCCCCATAGGCGTGTACTCTCGACAGACGGCGAAGTAGCCGGCTGCAGTCTCTACGTCCTGGAGACTGGCTGCCTTGGACTTTGCTTGTTCCTTGGTTTCTTTCTGAGCAGCCTGCAGAGGCGCGAGGTCGTCGCCGGGCTGGACGAGATTGTCCGCTCCGGTGTCCCCGCTCGGATCGGCATCTTGTCGACGAGGTAGGGTGAAGTGGGCATGCAGAAAGATGGTGAAGACAAGAAGAGGAAGGAAGGTGACGCCACCCAAGAGGTAGGTTAGCAGGAAGGTGGCCCAGCCCCCCATTGTTGCGGTCCTGGGGAGAGTTTTGAAGCCGGCGAAGCTGCAACAACGCTGAGGCAGGTTCGGAAGGTCGGTCGAGGTGTTACGCTCTCCCTCGCTTCAGTATGCGGCATGAAATCATGAAGTTGAACGGTTCTGGGCGACTGGTTCGATGTGTTCATTGCATCGCCTCGAGCACAGAGGGATTTGGGTCAGACCAGGGCGTGAAGGGGAGGATGAGAGAGGATTACATCCAACGTGTCGGTTTCCTATCATCAGCCGCGTTTGGAGGGCGTGTCTGGCAAGGTCCTCGCTGCTGCACTGGCTAATTTGGGAGCTAGCTTCCGCGGCCCCAGTCCCGCAGTGACGCAGCCGCCGCTCGGGGGGCCCAGGATCATCAGATGAGCCTCAAGTCTTGAACATGCCACGCCGAGATTTCAGGGGCGTTTTATACTTGTGATTATTACTAGGCATATTTCCTGTACATCAGTTCGATCAAAGATCACTCGCGATTGAAAGCCTTGGACGAACGAGTTATACTCAAGAACCCTGGTCATATCTACGAAGCATAGAAACCTTAGACTGCCCCTCGCCTGTGGCCTGTGTGACACAAGGCAGCATAATCGCACTATGCATATCTCACAAGACTAAAACCTGCAAGCCCGACCGCCAGATCCTTCTTGTCAGGAAATCCAGATGCCAGGATTAAACAAACACAGCCCATCCAGCTAGACATAATCTGTTTCATCAACGATGGAGATGTTTGAGGAGGCTGATCAAATGATTTTGAGTGATCAAAATACTGTGCAAATACGAGATGGCGCAGCTCGCTCCGAGGCCCACATATATGTCTGTCCATAGATTTGAGCATGACCTTGTTAGGGATACTTCTGCGCGAAATGATACTGTTAGAACAGGCGTGCATCATAGTACACCCATGGTCACGATACCAGTCTCAAGGCATGGTGCCTGGTACACTGTCCATGAAAATACCGGCCCAGGCAGCTTGGAAATATCGCCAGGAGCTCACGATAGACCTAGCAATACAGTGTTCACATTGTTACGCAACGGTACTCAACGTGGGGTTATTTCTCAGCAGCAACCACCGTATACAATGTCATGGGCTGGAAGGATAGCTTGGAGACGGAAAGTAATGCTTGGTAATGAAGAGGTTACAATGTTAGGGAGAATAGGCAGCTAGGAGGTGGAGGTTATACAGTGGAAGACAAGAAGGGTGGTAGCAAGGAGGTTGGTGAGTAGGAGATTGGGAAGCAGGAGGTTAGGAAGGAGGAGGCAGGAGGTTGGGGGTAGGAGGTTAGGAGACTTCTTGAAGCGATGGAACGGGCAACGGATGCGGCATTCGAGCCTGAGGCCAGTCGTCGTGGATTAGAACCGAGGCTCAATATGCCTGAGGTCCGGCACTAGGATCCGTGAGAGCTGCCCTTATTGGTGGATTTCCTGCAAAGTAGGAGATACCAGGAAACAGGAATTCACAGGCGTGCTAATTTTATGTTTCCGCATGCTCGCGATGAGGAACAGAGCCTGGAAGATTATCCGGGAATACCGAGAATCATCCACAACCACAACCAAGGGACCAGGCAGCTGGAGGACTCCAGTTGAGCCCCTGTTCCTTCGCTCCAATCCTTGGGCACATGCACAGCGCTCAAGTTCGCGTGTCGAGAATTTGTTGATTGTCGCCTTGCAAAGCGGCTGGGAATCGTAATTCCTCTCAAGAGCCTACACCATCACTCTAGACCACTCGTCGAGTGCGCCCGGTCATCTGCCTCCCAGACGAACATCCCCACGCCTGATCCTCTGTCACCAGAAAACACGGTCGGGAGCCTTGGATGTGTCGTTGGTTCATCTTTTTTAATTTCCCTAAAAGCATTGCCACTTTCCATACCGGACCATGCTAGAAATCTTTCCGTGCCGTATGTGAACCCCGTGCAAAGACAAAGCAAGCAATCGTAAACCACCGGAACCCCTCCCTGATTTCCCAAACCTAGATGGTGGTCTCGTAGGCGACAGGTGCCAGGGTCTCGGGTCGGCTCTCCTTGTATGAGATGGTGTGGGCCTCGCGAGGGGCAACGGCTTGCCTCTTGACCTGGACGGTGGTGCCGTCGGCCTTGGCCTTGGCCTTCAGGGCGGCGTTCTCCTTCACTCGGCGCAGGAAGTCCTCTCGGGATCGCGACAGGCGGACGTGCTCGATGCGGAGGTTGACACGCTTCTCGATGTATCGGTGCTTGACCCGCTTGTAGATGATGACACCGACGGCGGACTTGGTCACGTTGTAGACGACACCGGTCTTTCCGTGGTAGACCTTGTGGGGCATGCTGTGATCGCAAATGTCAGGATTTCGTGATCCTGTCGAGGTTCGTCGTAGGTGCTCGCTCTGAAAACTTACCCCTTCTGGACGGCACCGTTGGCCTTGATGTCCACGATGTCACCGACCCTGAAGCAGATGTTAGACGCATTCCTTCCCTGCTCTTCTATTCGATCTCGGTTTCGGCTTACTTGTACTGGTGCAGGTAGGTGGACAGAGGGATCATACCCTTCTTGCGGAAATCCCGCGAGAAGGCATACTGTTTCGCAAACAGTCAGCATTTCGACGTCCCAGACCATATTCCCTCTCCCTCGACATCGATTGACCCGGTGCAATACATACGCGAGTGCCTGCACGAAGACCAGCGGCGTGACCCATCTTGACTGATTTGCTGGGGAATTAGTTGAGGAGGTTGTCGTGGTCGTCGATTCTTGCTGGGGTCGCTTCACTGGAGTCACTGGCAGCAACCGCGATGGGGGACGAACTTTTTCGGGGCAGTATGTGCGGTAGGCGCACGGACCAGCGAGTCACGTGATCGCGAATTTGTTGCCTCCACCTCACTCATTCGCCCAGCTCCTAGCTTCACTTTCGATCTGCAGGCTACGAATCTATTAAGCAACGCCTGGTGTATCTTTATCAGACCCCACATATTTGGCAATGGCGCCTCCGGCCGGCGACCGGCCTGCCAGAAACCCGGCCACTTACAGCGAGTTCACGCGCCTCCTTGCTCGTTCAACATCTCGGCCACGACCAACTCTCGCGAACCAGATCACTCAGCACATTGACAGGTACTGGCCGGTGGATGCTTGGCCTCTACCAGATCTGTCAGAATCATCCGCACAACCTGAGCCTGAGCCTGAGCCTGAGCCTGAGATTGAACCTGAGCCTGAACCTGAACCTGAACCTGATCATCAAGAGGCGCCTGTCCTTCACATTGCAGCCCAGGACGAGTACAGCGAGGACGCTATATCCGACAGCGTGGTTCTTGAGGGTCCGTCTTCATGCTACTCATATACCGGATTTCAAGCTGACCTTGCATACAGCTGACGACTTACGTCTCTTGGTCGACAATGAAGATTCCCATCCTCAAAAGTTCTCAGTGGGAGGGCCTTTCCTGCCCCGCCCGCCAGCGTCCTGGGCTCCCACCGTCGTCATTCCAGCAATACGGTTCAGTACCGGCGCCGAATTCACCGCCAGTTTCTACAACTCAATGGCAGATCGAGCTGTTGAAGCTGCCAATTTCCTGATCACGTTTGCCTTGAAACGGCCAGCTTTGATATTCCCCTGGATTCGCGTCTGCCCTTGCTCCAAGGTTTAGGGGCCGGGAACGCATTGGCGGCGGAGAGTCCGGTCCAGTGCCACTGCGATGGCTCAAAAATTCAGAGAGCTGAGCGAACTACTGTCTCGATTACCTGACGGAAGCGATGTCATATTTCTAGTCCTCGGCGTCGACGGACTGACGACAGAGGTCGCTAACCTGGCAAGGTTGCGAGAATTGTTTCCTTCGTTGAATTTCCGTCTCGTGTTCATGGTCGAGCAGGAATTTAGCAAGCAAATACACAACGGTCAGCTGGCGCCACAAGATCCTGACGCCATTGACCTTTTCCCTCCGACAAGTGGTGGTATGAGAATTAGAGTTTTTCAGCTCGACGACCTGTTGGAACGGCGAACCAGAGAAGCTCGAGAGCTGCTCGAGTTATGGAGGACAATACAGTGGGGGAAACGGTCAGTCAACCTTACAGCGACCATTATTTGACCTTGGCTTGCTGACAAAATGGCGGCAGACCTGGCAACCCAGATGTGCACCTGAGGTTTACCATGTGGCGCAACAGGTTCCCGGTATCTCCAAACGGCGAGTGGGCGAGGACCGGCTCCTTGACGGCTCATCGTTGACTAATTCTTGCTGCTGGATTTAATTCTCATGGGCGATGGACATTTTTGCTGGATTTATGGGTTGCTATACTGGACAAATGGGAAGATTGGCGGTTTCAACAAGCGTGGACGTGGGCGGATCTGGCGGGTATCACAAGAAAACCGACATTTGCTTGTAAACAAGGGGCAGAATACTTGGGATTGGGCGCATCTATGGCTGGGAAGAGTTCAATTATTGCTAGAATGGGGTACAACTGCCAGATTCATACTTAAACCAGTCAAATGAAAATACGAGATTCGGCAGCTCAAGCCTACGAACCGGCAAGAAACTTGACATCCTGGCGCTTGATGCCAAGAAAAGGACAAGTGGGGCGCGCTCGGCACGGAATTTCCCAACCCCGGCCTCCACAGATCCTGCCACCCCAAAGGTGCCTGAAAACTTTCGGCCCTCTAGCCGCATCACCAAATTGTCACCTCCGTCAACCCTCACGAGAGACAGAACCAGCAAACATGGCGCCGCTCTCCTACTCCAAGACGGCCAAGGTGCCCAGAAGGTACAGTCTACTCAACAATCAATCAATCGGCGTCTTTGACATCAGCTAACTCTCAATTCAACAGACCCTTCGAAGCCGCTCGTCTGTCAGTATAGCCCGGCCACTGAGCAGGAGCTTGTCTCTGCTCATGTCGAAGGTGCACCCAAACTGACCAAAATTAAACAGCGACTCCGAGTTGAAGCTCGTCGGCGAGTATGGTCTGAAGAACAAGCGTGAGGTCTGGCGTGTCCAGCTCACCCTGTCCAAGATTCGTCGTGCTGCCCGGTATGCACTTTTTGACCCCATCCCACGAGGCGCACACACGTGCCCCAAGTCACTCAGGCATTTAAGATCTAACAACCCCACAGTCAGCTGCTCACCCTCGACGAGAAGGACCCCAAGCGTCTCTTCGAAGGCAACGCCCTGATTCGCCGTCTCGTGCGTGTCGGTGTGCTCGACGAGTCCCGCATGAAGCTCGATTACGTGCTCGCCCTGAAGGTCGAGGATTTCCTTGAGCGTCGCCTCCAGACTTGTGTCTACAAGCTCGGTCTCGCCAAGTCCATCCACCACGCCCGTGTCCTCATCCGCCAGCGCCACATCCGTGTCGGCAAGCAGATCGTCAACGTGCCTTCCTTCATCGTCCGTCTCGACTCCCAGAAGCACATCGACTTCTCCCTGACCTCGCCCTTTGGCGGCGGCCGCCCCGGCCGTGTCCGCAGAAAGAAGGCCAAGGCCGCTGAGGGTGGTAGCGGCGACGCCGAGGAGGAGGAAGAGGAGTAGATTATACCCACACTCTCCTACCAGGGTTTTTCTCGGACGGAATGAAAATAAAAATGCATTTGGGCTTGGGCAGCTAGGTTTGCTGGTCACGGAAACGGAAACGGAGTTTTGCGTCATCGATCAAGGCATGCGATGCGACGCCATTAGGTCAATGGAATACATGAATGACAAGACACGTTTTTTCCCAGATACATGTGACCGTATCTTTGCATGTGTGTGAATGATTCGCCTGTACGGTACCCTTGTGGTCTACCGGGCTTGTACCTATGCTCGTTGCTCCAATACACCCAACTTTATTGAGACACAATCATATGCTGGCTAGAGATCACACATCCAATCTATTCCTTGACAGATCTACGCTTCGGAAAGCCAAGAGACTAGCTACCACCAGGAGTGAGGCATGCGAAATACCACAGGCACGAATTAGACTCCACTCGCAGTATATCATTCCAGAATCATCGCTGGATGGTTTCAATTCAAGGCCGTCGCTCATGGTATCATGCATTGATTTTTCGTAGATGCTATTACCCAGCTGCTAATGTACGAGTTCATCCTTGCCCAAGAACTTCGCCATCGGATCATCAGCCGCTGTCCGCTTTCGCCGGTAGTCTTCAAGCTCCTCCTCCGTGATGCCACTCGCCATCTCTTCCCTCGTCCGTTTGAGATTCTGCTTCTCGCTCTTTGCTTCATCCTGTGTAGTTTCTTCCGCCGCGGCAGCCTCCTCCTCGCCGTGATCTTCAGCTGCTTCTTCGAGCAGATTTGCGCCGCTCCGCTGCTTCTCCGATGCCTCCCAGGCCTTCTTGCCGTCCTCGCCCGTGCAGTAGCTGTTCTTGATCGTAGAGTGACAGCATTCATAGCCCCACTGGAAATTTGACCACCAGCTGCCCCATACCGATGTGTGGTTGTTGATATACACATCCTCCGGGTATTTCGACTTCGCAGACGCCTTGGCCCCCTTGATTAGGCCGTGCTCGTCGTACTCGACGAAGTGCTCGTTCTCCGTCACCGTCATGTCCCTTAGCGCAGCTGGCATCGACTGCGTGCTGTCGCCGTACAGCTCGCGCAGCTCCTTCTCCTTTTCCAGCTTCTTCCTCTCGGCCTCTTCCTTCTCTTTCTTCCGGTAGAACTCTCCAGCCGTCGGGTTCGCCTGCAAATGCTGGCTTGTGTCTCCCTTCTTCTCCTGTGCCTCCCATGCGTACCTCGTCGCGCGCTCGAATTCAGCCGCATCACCCGACCCGCGCACGAAACCCTCCTCCGCGAACAGCTCGGCAGCCTTGTCGGCAGTTGCACCAGCGTCGACGAGCGTTCTTGTCTTGGGGTCGTATTTCGCTGACTCCAGGTCGAGGTTCAGCAGGTATTTGGCTGTGTCCTCTCGTATACGCAGCTGCCTTGTCGAGGTAGGCTGATGCTTGCTCATGTCCACGTCCTCGGCGTACTTGTCACCAGCATCGCCCTCCTCCGCGTCCTCTCCATCCTCGCCGGCCTGCTTCTTTCGCATCTGTCGCCTGAGCTCGGCCATCTGGTCGTACTCCTCCACGACGTGCTTGTAGTCCTTGGCCTCGTAGCCATTCCACCGGTCGCGCTTCGCATCCCAGCTGAGCTGCACTTCCTGCACCACGTCGTCGGCCTGGATGTTCTTGCCCGTGTATTTCGCGCCCTTTTTCCTGGGCCTCTCGAGGCATTCCTTGGCTTTGTGGCCCATCGCGCCGCAGTTCTCGCATGCGCCCTTGCGGAACTTGGTCGCGGCCTTGCCCTTCTTGCCTCGGTCGTACCATGTTGAGTCTTGCTCTTTCTTTTGAAGGCGCTGATGCTCAAGGTAATCTGTTTCCTCTCCTTCGCCGGCATAGAATGGTCTCTTAGAGATGAAGTTTGGGATGTAGGCGTTCTCTTCCTTGTTGGGCGCAGTCGAGGCATCCCGCCGGGAGGGTGGTGGCGGCGGCGGAGGCATGACGGCAAATGATGTGGAGCGCTCTGAAAGTCGACGATGAGTGAAAGTAGCAAAAATATGCAAGAGTGTCGTGCAGAGTATTCAGAGCTGCGTGCGGGAAGTCAGGTTTCCCTGATACTCATGAAGAGATTTGAGAAATGGTTGCGAGTTCACTGGATTGTCGAGCATCGAAATGGCCGGCGTTTCTCTGCCTGCCCCATTCCCGGCCTTTTGAAGTAGCAGTCCAGGGTCAGGGTCAGGGTCAGGGCCAGGGTCATGGCCGTTCCAGCCTGTAGAATTCCGAGAGCCCTGCCAGGTACTGTCTGGCCCATGCAGGTTTGGACATGGACATCTATTTGCAGGCATTGGCGATGATTCTATCCAAAATTTCACCCCTCTTGCAGGTGATCTTGTTAGAGGTGCATCTGAAGGAGTATTCTCCCGCTGGAGAATACCCTCACAGGAAGCTGTTCCACGGGTAGGCGGGTATTGGTCAGCAAGTTCCACGTGCAATTGGCGTTGGTTTGGCGACGGCAGGCTCCAGACTCTAGTGTGTACAGCCGCGACTCACTAACACGCTTAGGGAGCGCGTCTCTTACTGTCAAAGGAAACAATGCAAGACTTGATTCCCAGCTCCAGGGCGTTCTGCTCAATATTCCGCATCAAATCAGCCCTTTGATACCTAACTGCTCGATCCTTACTTCGCTGTGCAATGAGACGATGAGCCGCCCTCACGGTGGCATGAATCTGGCAGGGGCAACTACAGACCGTCATGGATGTCTTGCCCTTCAAGGTTCGTCAGAACTGCATCGACTTCTACCAAGCGACTCCAACCAAATACGACCCTCGGCTTCGCAATGACATACGCCCGGACCAGCTGTCCAAGCAGCCAAAAGTTCCCGTCATCCGCATTTTCGGTTCGACCCAGACTGGGCAGAAAGTCTGCACCCACGTCCACGGTGCATTCCCGTACCTGTACATCGAGTACACTGGCAGCCTTGCGCCCGAGGAGGTGGGCGCATACATCTACCGCCTGCATCTGTCCATCGACCATGCCCTGGCTGTCAGCTACCGCAAGGACACCTACAGCGACAATGCCAAGTATGTCGCCCGCATCACGCTCACAAAGGGCGTGCCCTTCTACGGATTCCACGTCGGATATTGCTTCTTCCTCAAGATTTACATGTTCAACCCTATCGTCATGACCAGACTGGCCGATCTTCTGCACCAAGGCGTCATCATGAACCGGAAGTTCCAGCCGTACGAGGCACACTTGCAGTATCTGCTGCAATTCATGTGCGACTACAACCTTTATGGCTGTGACTACCTGGAGAGTACCAAAGTGAGGTTCCGCTCTCCGGTTCCCCAGTACAACGAAGAGGATGAGACTTCTTTGCACCTTTGGCACAGCCAGTCCGTCTCTCCTGACAACATCACCGAGGACTATACTTTGCCTCGCGTCAGCCACTGCTCGATCGAGGTCGATATATGTGTCCAAGATATCCTGAACCGCAAGATGGTAAAGGAGCGGCGCCTGCATCATGATTTCATTGAGAAGGACCACCCTGTTCCAGCCAGCATGAAGTTAGTGCACAGTATGGCTGGTCTGTGGCGGGACGAGACGAAGCGCCGGAAACGAAGGATGCACATCACGAACCCAGGCAGCAGTCCATTTCCTCCCGAGGTCCTTGTGTCTATGTCCGCTGATCCCCGTGAGTCCCAGCCTCAGGGATGGGTTCACGAAGACGAGTACGTGGAGGACATTAAAAGGCTTGTTGCCGAGGAGGCGATTGCTAATAAGGGCACAAACCTATCTTTCGAAGGGTTTGTACAGCCCGTGCCATTTGAGGACTCTGTAAACACAATGCTGCAGTCTGTCGAAGATCTATTTCCCCAGAATTTGCTGCCGTCTCTGGGACAGTCATCTCAACTCGCCCAACAGGACCAGAATCCCTCCGATAGCGTGGTCGTTGACGAGAAGGGAATCCTAGCAGCAACCCAAGAGGATGACACGGATCTGTTCCCGGACGACTCGGACGAAGAGCTGTTCCAAGGAGCGACGCTTGCACAGGAGGTTTCCGAACAGACTCCAGAGTCGAAGGTGGAGACAGCTCGCGCTAGGAAAGTGATGCTCAAGATGACAATCAACCAGCTGTCCACTTCCGGGTCCTCTGTGGGACAGGTCGGCCGCGGACAAACGTCTAATCCCATTGGATCTGCTCTGCCACAAATCGTCGATGGTTTGCCTCAAGGTGTCTGCTTCAGTGGCCAGAAGACTGGCCAGCTACCCGCGCTTCCTGTCACGGAGGAGCTGCTTGATGCTGCTGACAGATATGGCCTCATCAGCAAGAATCCCCTGACTCAAACGGGGCCGAAGAGTATGAGCCTGCCATCCAAGCGGCCGAATGAGCCAAATGTCGAGCTGTCAAGTGCTAAACGACCTAAGATCGACCCTGCTACTGCACCAGCACTGTCGGCAACGACGGCGCCTATCAATGGAGATGGGAAGGACTCGGAGCGTCGCCCAAGTACAAATACACAACGACATGTGAGATTTCAATCTTCACAGACAGCAAAGCATCCCAGAAATGGTACCAAATTTAAGAGAGAGGACTACCAGAGCCTTGGTTTCCCTGTTGTCAAGGACCCCAATGATCCGACCACAAAATTGCGCTTGAGCCAACAGAGCAGCTCACAAAAGAGTGATGAGGCCAAGGCAGAGAAGAAACAAGACAAGCTTCCTAGCTCGTCTGAAGATGCTTCCCCTGTTACCTCGAGCGGTGAAAAGTCCCGCACGCATATGTCCTCGAATTCTTCTATCAAAACCCCTGTGTCACATACAGCTCAGGCGCAATCGCCGACCATACTTGCCAACATGGGAGATTCCTGGGCCTTTGTTTTAAATCGCCCGCCACCATCAGCAGCAGACGTATGTGCAACCATGCAAGACAACAGCTTGCCTGATGTCATTTACCAAGATGCATTCTATAGCCAGGAGAAAGACGTGCCGCCAAGGATGAGGGAGTATGCTGGCAGAGAGTTTCGCCTTGAGGGTATCTCCTTGCCCTTCCTGCCTGATTTCGACCCTACGGGTCAATCGCCTGCTACATACGGCCTCAGTGTGGAGGGCAACCCGAACACCAAGAGACAGACTGAACTGGTGTATCAGAAGAAAAGCCGGCAATGCTCATTGAGAAGCTGGGAAATTGCCGAACCGCCGCCCACATTTCAAGAAGTTCGTGACTGGTGGGTTGCGAAGCAAGAAAATGAGACGTCAACACGCGATTCTCCGAAAGAAGAAGCTACTTCTGCCAGTACCCATGCCACTCAGAAGCCCTTCCTCTCGCAGATACTTGGAGCCACGCCAAAGAACAAGCATGGTTTCAAATACTCGCAGAAGAAGAGAACCACTAGTGTGCAGCATGAGGCTCAGTACATGAGTACTATGAGTCTTGAGGTCCATGTCAATTCCAGAGGAAAACTCGTTCCTAATCCAGAAGAAGACGAAATTCAATGCATCTTCTGGGCTACCAAGTCGGACGAGAACTCGCAAGACGGTAGCCAACTACCAGACAGCACTATGTCTGGCATCGTTGTGGTATCAGAGGACGGCGAAACTGCGCAGCGCATACGACGCCATACCAAGGTGGAGGTGATAGAAGAGCCTTCAGAGCTCGACGCCATGGTCCGAATGATCGAAATTGTCAGGACTCACGATCCCGATGTCCTCGCAGGGTTTGAGGTACACGGAAGTTCTTGGGGCTATCTGGTCGAGAGAGCCAGGCATAAGTATGACTACAATCTTTGCGATGAGTTCTCTCGCATGAAGTCACAGTCTCACGGTCGGTTCGGCAAAGAGGCTGATCGTTGGGGGTTCAACACTACCTCGACTATTCGTGTCACGGGCCGCCACATGATCAACATCTGGAGGGCAATGCGAGGAGAACTGAATCTTCTCCAGTATACCATGGAGAATGTCGTGTGGCATTTGCTTCATCGACGCATCCCTCATTACTCGTGGCGCACACTGTCAGATTGGTATACCAGCGGCCGTCACAGAGACCTGGCCAAAGTCTTGCGGTATTACCTCACGAGGACGAAGATGGACATCCAGATACTTGAAGAGAATGAGCTCATTCCTCGCACGAGCGAGCAAGCTCGCTTGCTGGGCGTCGACTTTTTCTCGGTCTTCTCCAGGGGCTCGCAGTTCAAGGTCGAGTCTATCATGTTCCGGATTGCCAAACCCGAGAACTTTGTCCTGGTTTCTCCGAGCAGGAAACAGGTCGGCGGGCAAAACGCACTGGAGTGTCTACCGCTGGTCATGGAGCCTCAGAGTGCTTTCTACAACAGCCCCCTGCTCGTCTTGGACTTCCAGAGTTTATACCCCAGTGTTATGATTGCTTACAACCTATGCTACTCCACCTTCTTGGGACGAATCGTGAATTGGCGAGGTACAAGCAAAATGGGCTTCACCGACTACAAGCGTCAAGAGCGGCTGCTCGAGCTCCTACAAAATTACATCAACATCACACCAAATGGCATGATGTATACCAAAGTTGAAATTCGAAAGTCTCTCTTGGCAAAGATGCTTACCGAGATCCTGGAGACCAGGGTCATGGTCAAGAGCGGTATGAAGCAAGACAAGGAAGATAAGACGCTACAGCAGCTCCTGAACAACAGGCAGCTGGCGCTCAAGCTGCTTGCAAACGTTACGTATGGTTACACGTCAGCATCGTTCTCTGGACGCATGCCCTGCTCCGAGATAGCGGATAGCATTGTTCAAACTGGCCGCGAAACCCTTGAGCGTGCTATTGCATACATCCACTCGGTCCAGAAATGGGGCGCCGAAGTCGTCTATGGCGACACAGACAGCCTCTTCATATATCTCAAAGGGCGAACCCGCGCACAGGCATTCGACATAGGCAATGAGATCGCCAAAGCCATCACCGATATGAACCCGCGCCCGATCAAACTCAAGTTTGAGAAGGTTTATCACCCTTGCGTATTGCTAGCCAAGAAGCGCTATGTTGGCTACAAGTACGAGAGCCGCGACCAGGTCAAGCCTGACTTTGACGCCAAAGGCATCGAGACTGTCCGCCGCGATGGAACACCCGCCGAGCAAAAGATCGAGGAGAAGGCGTTGAAGATACTATTCGAGACGGCCGACCTGAGCCAGATCAAGAGCTACTTCCAAAGCCAGTGCGACAAAATCATGCGCGGGCAGGTATCCGTACAGGACTTCTGCTTCGCCAAGGAGGTTCGCTTGGGGACGTATTCTGACAAGGGCCCGCCTCCACCTGGCGCGCTGATCTCCACAAAGCGGATGCTTGAGGATGCGAGGGCCGAGCCGCAGTACGGCGAGCGCGTGCCGTACGTGGTGATCACGGGCGGGCCCGGGGCGCGGCTGATCGACCGCTGCGTGGCGCCCGAGGACCTGCTCAACAATGACCACGTCACGCTGGACGCCGAGTACTACATCACCAAGAACCTGATTCCGCCCCTGGAGCGCATCTTCAACCTTGTCGGGGCCAACGTGCGCCAGTGGTTCGACGAGATGCCCAAGGTACAGCGGATCCGGCGCGTCGACGTCCAGGCCGCGGGCCCCGCTGGCGTCAGGAAGAAGTTCACCCTCGAGAGCTACCTGAACAGCGCGAGCTGCGTCGTCTGTGGGACCAAGGTCAAGGTCAACAATAATAACAACAACAACACCAACAATGGCGGTCGCCAAGAGGATGGCAAGGACGTCGCACTCTGCCGGGAGTGCCGGCGCGACACGGCCGGCTCGATGTTGCAGCTACAGACAAGGCTGAACACGGAGGAGAGGAGGTACATGGAGGTCGTCAAGGTCTGTCAGAGCTGCGCGGCACTGTCGCCGCTGGACGACGTCCCCTGCGACAGCAAGGACTGCCCTGTGTTCTACACGCGGAGGAAGCAGGAGGCGAGACTGAGGAGCGAGAGGGGCATCATTGAGCCTGTTGTGAAGAGGCTCGCTGCCGCGGCGGGAGAGCTGGAGTGGTAAATGCTCTGGGTTGATTAGCGTGGACCGGTAGTCTACTTTGTTTTTGTGTTCTTAATCGGATGGTTGGAGTAGGTTAGACCGGACACTGTCATGGCTGATACCCTCGGGTGCATACAGGAAAGGTATTCGGGATTACAGGGGCGGTATGGCGTGCAGGGCAAAATAGTCATACAGTGATTGTGCAAGGCAGAAATCCAAGCCTTTTAATTTCACAAAGAGCGGTTCCAGAATGTGCAATTTATAGGATCATCATTCAGTCACCTAGACAAGTGGTTTGTCTACCTCCGCTGCTGCGATTACCAACGGGACTACCTACCACCGCCGTCCTTCCTCCCATTTTCTCCTGTCGCAATGCAAGATGACAAGACGATCAATTTCGAGCCGTGTGATATGAGAGAGTAGCAGAGAAAGAAGACTCCGTACCATTTCCATCCCAGCAGTTCAACCTTGATGTAGCAAGAAAAAGAGACGCAAGGAAAGGAAGCACGTAAATGTAGCAATGGGTAATCCTCGACATCACTTTACTCCACAAACTCCCCTTTCCAGCTGCCCCGTCATCTCCTGTGTGCGTACTGGTACAGTGGGAAAGAAAACCCTGGTGGGGTTGTCCCCCAATCAGGCCTGCAAGATAGAGACATCCGGGCAGCAAGCTAAAACCTCAGGTGGGAGACGCAGTGACGAGATCAGGCCCACGAGGTATCAGTAAAGAGTTCGATGTGAGACCAGTCGGTGGATAGATGCCGAATGAGTTTTCCATGCCGAGACACGCAAAGGAAGATTAGGCATCATCAAGTTCGTAAAAGAGATTTTAAGGACGTGGCGCTCGTTGTGGGCGATTTGGATGTGTTGCAAATGGGAACAGGCATAGGAGCGGCGGGTTTTGGACCGCGTTCGATCTGCAAGTTGGCGTATATGTGGTCGTTTGACAAAAAAGGAAAATAATCAGTGAGTGACTGAGAGACGGTACGGCTCTGGATGATGACTAGATCATGACCCAGACCTGATCGTCCCTAATGAGGGGCCGGGCGTGCTCGCTCGAGATGGATGAGAGTGGATACTCGCGTGGTCGTGACCGTGCTGGGACTGGCGACTTCCCTTTTTGCGAGTTAGGGTACCAACATCATGCCTCCCTGTTCGGTTCATGTTAGCGAGGATGACCAAGAAATTAGTATGTATCCGGATGCATGTTGTCTCTGCTTACCATCACAGCATGACCGGACATTATCCAGCCTGTCGGCCTCCCTATCTTGCTTTTCGTACATCAACCTCAGGTCCTCCGCACTATCATGCACCTCATTGTTGTCGTAGAAGCTAGTCTGGTCCTGGGGACCGCTGCGGCTTTTCAGGGTGCTGATCGAGTCCTGGGTGGACTTCCAATACCCGCTGAGCCGGCCAGTGAAGGACGGCCGTGAGATGCTGGCCGAGGATGACGCTTTCTTGTGGTTTGGCGTCAAGGTAGGCACGTCCAGGTTCATAGCAGAGTGGCTGCGCGTTCCCTGAGAGGTGTACGATGAGATGGAAGGCGGTGGACGAGGCCGTGTCGCAGCTGCTGGGCGACGACCGTATTGTGGGTTGAACTCGTCAACATCTTCCCTGGTGATGCCGTTGACCATCTCCTCCGTATCTGCCTGGCCTTCGCTATTGGTCCGGAGAAGCAGGTAAGAGAGGGCGTTGAACCATGTCTCGTGCCGCTGGCCTGTGGTACAGGTGAACTTGACACTTCGACCTGGCGAAATGATAACCAGACTCTTACGGTGCAGCCCAGGGGGCATGGGGTTATCGTCTGTGACGACACGCACCGCCTCGATCGGCACGCTCTTGGCTCGGAGCTCGGAGCGGCCAGCATTGCTGGGATCCCGATCGCTCCAGTACAAGGTACGCGTGTACGGGTGGACCCAGAAGTAACGGCGGTGTCTCTTCTCCGACATCTCACCCCGGCCGGCCTTGCGAGTGTACTTCCACAGGTATTCGCCGATCATGGTCTGAGTGATGGCTTGAATCATGCGCGGGTCGGTGTTGGGCCCGAACCCGTGCGGGTCCATGCCCATTCCACCGATGTTCTGGAAGCGCGCGTCCACCTCGGAAGCGAAGCTCGAGACCGACGACTTTCGGCTTCTCGCCGTGAGCCGGGTGGGTGAGTGAACGTCTACAGTGCCGTGCGCAGATTCCATTCTGTCTTGACGAGGCGTCGGCGTGCCCTTGACGCTTGCATTGACGGACCTGGCTGACATCGGCGTCCTAGGCCTAGTCAACGGGTTCTTGTAAGCAGAGGCAGGGAAGAGCGGTGGTCCCATGCTGCCAATTGTGCCGTGTCCGCTGTTGGCAGTGCCGGTCCTTGCTGCCTCGATAGCCTCCTTATGGTTCGGCGGCAGTGGTGGCGCGTTCTTCAGCGAAGCACGAGCACTGGATGCGCTGTCAGGTCTGCGAGAGGCAGCGTCGGCAGCAAATTCAGCGCCGGCTTCCATTGCTCTGTTCTTGGGCCTGAGGATACTGTTCAGGCTCTCATGGGATTGCTGTACCCGAACAGTGGTGCCAGGTGTGCCCACGCTGTTTCCACTCACAACAGAGTCGGACTTCCGGTGGTGTGCTTGTGGTCTGCTCTTGGCCTGGAGTATTTGATCAATAGCGTCGGCTGTCAGTGAGGTCTGAGCACCAGAGTCAGACATCTTGATGCTCTCCTTGAGCGCAGGCTGTGTGTTGGCGTTGGCATTGGCCGAGATCTCCCGGAATGGAAGCTGCGATTCTGGCGTTCCCGTCAAAGGTGTGTCTCTTGGCGATTGTCTGGTCTCATCCTCGGCGATGAATGGCGTCTCGGGCTCTTGGCCCTTGCCTCGTCCAAAGAGAGATCCGAAGAAACCCTTGGATGGAGTTGACGGTCGCTCGTCCTGGTCCCGGGGGATGATGAATGCGTTCCTCTTCGGGCTTCGAGGCGACACAGGCTCGGTATCCAAAGATTCGATGCGGGAGAAGCCAAGCGGAGCAATACCCTTCTTTCCAACCATAGTTGACTGGGACTCCACCGGTGCGGTGTCCAGGGACTGTATTGATGAGAAGTCGAGCGGAGCATGCGCAGGCTTTCTCGCAACGACTTCTTCCTCACTGGGCTGAGCAGGCTGGACCGGCTCGACATGCTCGGAGATGATGGACGATACACTCAGCGGTGGCGGAAGCGTCTTGGGTTCTGATCTTGGCTCAATGTGCTCAGAAGCAATACCCGAGACAGACAGTGTAGGCCGAGCCTCGGCCCTAGGTTCAACGTTCTCTGCCACAATAGCAGACATTGAGAGAGGTGTTGGGAGCGGCTGAGGCTCAGCTCTTGGCTCCACGTGCTCTGATGCTATCGCAGACAGAGAAAGCGAAGGGAGAGGAGTCTCAGGCTCTGCCTGGGGCTCAATGCCTTCGGCCACGAGGGTGGAGAACGACAAATCCGCCGGGGGTGGCTTGGGGGCCTCCACATATTCCACGACTCGGATTGTTCGTGGCTCTGGTTCGGGGACAGCCACAGGCTCAACTTCTGTAGAGGCAATTGAGGAGAACTTCAGTTCCGCAGGAGGCGGCTTCGGCGCGTCCACGTACTCCACAACACGAACTGTTTGTGGCTCAGGCTCAGGCACGGCCACGGGCTCGATCTCCGCGGTTGAAATCGAGGAGAGCACCAGTTCCGCGGGTGGCGGCTTCGGCGCATCTACATATTCCACAACACGCACGATCTGCGGCTCAGGCTCGGGCACAGCCACGGGCTCGACCTCTGCGGTGGATAGTTGGGAGAACGCCAACTCCGCAGGGGGAGGCTTCGGTGCCTCCACATACTCCACGACACGGACGATCTGCGGCTCGGGCTCCGGCTCGGCCACAGGCTCGATGTCTGCAGCGAGAATTGAGGAGAGTGCCAAAGGAGGCAGTGGCTTCTCTGGCTCGGCCAATGGCTCCACATGCTCCGCGACTACTGATGACATGGTCAAGGTAGGAGGGGCAGGAGATGTCACTTCGGGTTCAGCGATAGGCTCCACTTCCCAGGCGACCAGGCCAGACATGCTCAATGCAGGAGGCTCCGCTTGAGGCTCAGGGATGGGTTCAACGTGCTCGGAGACGACGCCGGAGAGGCCAAGTCTTGGAGGTAGAACGGGCTCGGGTACATTCTCAGGCTCCGCCAGGGGCTCGACATCCTCAGCGTGTACAGTGGACATCGTGAGCGTCTGAGGGGGTGGGAGAATTGGTGTTGGCATGGCGCCGATTGTGGGCGGAGATCTAGTGGCCTGGGCGGATGCTCCAACCATCTCAGAATCGTGCTGAGCTCCGGAGTCGCTGTATGAGAGTGTCGACGAAGGACGGTCTCGAACAGCGCTGGCGACCGAGTCAATGGACATGGGTCTTTGTGAGGCCTCGGCTGCTGAGGGAGTGTGTACGTCGACCGGCTCCGTCATCATACCGCTATCCACCATCATAGCTCTTGGGATGCTGGGTACAGCCGGCACAGTTGAGGCCAGCGACGCGGTCCGACGTGTTGCAGTCGACCCTGGTGTGACAGAGCGAAGGCTCCTTTGACCAGGTGTGTTCATGACCGAGTCTTCGTCACTCCCTTCAAGCTCATTAAGCTCGGCAAACAAGCTCTGTTGTGGCAGGCCGCTCGGTCCAGAGAAGCTGCCGTTGGGGTTGGTGGCCGGGCTGCTCTGCAGAGAAGGCCCGTCACTCAATTGTCTTGAGCGTCGGGACATGGTGCTACGGCTAGACCGCAACCGCATCATGTGAGCTGGAGAATTGGGCGTCCTCGTGGGGTCCATGTAGTCGCCCTCGTCCTCGCTCGCAGATGTCGAAGCAGTGCTCTCATATGAGTACTGCTGGTTGGCCGCGAGGACAGGTGCTCGCTTGAGAGCATTGGCCCTGACTGTAGCCCTCTTCGAGGGACTCTCAGTCTCGGTGTCAGAGCTGAAGAAGTCTTCTGCACCAGTCTGGAAGTCGTCGGTTTCAGTGCCACGCTCATGGGCTGTCTCGAAAGCATCGGTAGTCTCATGCGCCTCGTTGGCCGTTTCAAACTCATCCGTCTCGGTGGACGGGAGAGCAATATCAGCGAACCGAGCCGAATGACCCAGTGGTGGAGAGCCCTTCTGAGTTGCTACCTCCTCCCACTCCGGATCTTCCAAATGCAAGATCTCGGCCTTGACAGCACGTGAAGTGCCCAACTTGTCGAGCTTCGCTGGCTTCTTGAACTCCCGGGACTTGGCCTCCCTGGCACGCCTGTGGTGAGGTCGCTCAGCAGGATCGCTGCGCATCTTTTCAATTTCATCTCTGGCGTCCTGGAGCAGTCGCTTGAGCTCGAGCTTTTCGGTCTTCTCTCGGTGAACGTTGGTGCGGAGACTCTGGATCGTGCGCTGTGCGTGCTGGAGAGAGGTCTTCAAAGTTTCGCTCTCAAGGCCGGAATGTCTGGGGGTCGGCTTGATGGGTGAAGGAGGAGGCGAGTGCTCCGGGGTCAGGTTACCACCGGCGTTCTCCAGGTCATCCTCACTACTTCCAGAGGGTGTGTTTCGTTGGCTGGTCCTTCCCCTCTCCAGTGAAATGGCCTTGGCAAGCTCCTGGTTCTGGCTGGTCAACTCATCAATCTTGCGCTGCATCTCTGCACGCTCGCCCTCAGCAATCACGGCATTGCGCTTGGCCATACCAAGCTCAATGTCGTGGTGCTTAACGGCTGCTGCATGATCATCAGCTAGCTTTGAATGCGCCGTCTTGATCTCGTCGAGTTCCCGTTGGGTTGAGTTCTTATCGGCCTGGAGGAGGTTGAGTGAGTTCGTCAACTTCTTCTCCCGGTCGGACGCATCCTTTTGCGCGGCCATGAGCTCTTGAATTTGCGTCTCCAAGTTCCAATTCTCGTCCTTGTAGCGCATCTCGCTCTCATCCAGGTCCCTCATCCGCTGTTGGAAGCCTTCCACCTCCCTCTGGAGGCTGGACTTGTCTGACTTGGCATCTTTGAGCTCCTCGTCCCTCTCCTGAAGGAGGGCCTGCAGATTTCGGACCTGGGTGATGAGTGATGTACTGATTTCGGCGGCAAACTCGATGTCATGGATGCGGTTGGCAGGCTGATTGCGCAACTTGCGGTTCGGTACGCTGAACTTGCTGGGCGATCCAGTAGCTAGACTTTCGAACTTGTCGAATTTTGAAGGACTGGCGGACCTCTGGAGAGAAAATCATCAGCTGGTTTCAAATCTGCACCGGTCTCACGCTGACTTACCCTGACTCCGCTCTTATCCGGAGTGAAAGGCGTGCCCACAGACACCTCGTTGCTGGGAAGTCGCTGCTTGGGGAGAAAGGCCCTAGCACTCTCTCGCGCGACCTCGTTGAAGTCCTTTTCGATGCTCGTGAGTTTCTTCCTGAGATCCGGCGACAATTCCTCCTCAGCTTCGAGCTGCTCCACCTCCTTGAGTCGGTCTTCGAGTTCCTTGCGCTGCTGGACCAAGGCGGTGCCGAGCTTGCCGGCCTCTTCCATGCGCCTGTCGGTGTCGGCAAGATGTGCCTCGAGTGCGTGCTTTGCGGAGGTCGCTGAAGCACCAGGGCCGAGCGCAAAGGTGTGTGAGTCGAAGCCGGCGTGTCGCTGGATGGTGGGTGTGCTGGTGGAGAGGAAGGGATCGGGCTCTCCCTGGCCGATGACCAGGGAGGGCTTATCGGAAGCCATCGAGGTAGCCATTTGTGTTCTGGCGACACAAAAAGCAGCACGATGCCTTCGAACAACGAGGCGTTGTTAGACCATGGACAAAGGAGTGCAGACCAGAGCGTGGAGGTCGGTGGAAGGAGTCGAGTTGGTGAGAATTGCCCGAAGGGGAAATTGTCCGTTCCACCCTGCGGGAGAGTGACCCCGCGCTGGATCCAGTCCGCCCAGATGAAGGGAGAAAACACGTGAAATCGTGTTTAAGTGGTGGACGCCAAAAGATGAAACAGCACGCGAAGGGGCGGGCCGTCGAGAGAAAAACGAAACGACGAAGAAACGGCGACCGTCAGCGAAAAAAAGACGCAGCACTGGAATGAGCGAGTGAGCCGCGTTGTTGTGTTGTGTTGTGGTGGCCGCGGGTGTTGTGTGTTATGTCGTGTTGTCGTGTTGACCTGGGCCACACAGTCCCTAGGCTCCGGCTAGCAAGGCGGGCTTGCGTGATAAGCGGGAGGGGCGGTGTTGGAGCTGGGCGTGCAGCTGGCTGCTTGTCTTATGTTGTGGCGTGTGGTGCGGTGCGGTGCAGCGGTCCCAGCGGTAGTGCATGTGCAGGTGGGATGGTTGCAGTCAACAAGGCCCCTCAATCCAGGTCGGCAGGTCAGAATGCGGCAAGCTGCAGAGGGCAGATCGAAACGGAGTTGGGACGAGCCGGGATGGGCAGAGTAGCGACGACGAATTAGGGGGCGTGGCCAAAAAGCGCAACAGAACAAGGCAAGGCGGGCGAACTGGTGGCGTTTAAACAGGCGGTACGGCACGGCACGGAATTGTAATCGCAGTAAAAAAGATCGGCTGAGAATTGACTCCGGTCGAGTCGATTAGGAAGAATTAGAAATCGGTCTTCGGGTTGCTGCTGAAAAAAAGCACCGCAGTACAGGCCGGTTAAGACAGACTGTGGTGGGCAGGTCAAGACAGCAAGGTCGGTCGCAATCGCCGTGCAGCTGGTGGTTGTGCTGGTTGAGGGAGTGGATGGAGCGGGAGAACAGGGTCCCGGCTCGTGGTGAGAACAGCAACAAAGACCAAGCAAGCAATAACTCAAAAAAAGGGTCAAGTAAGATAAACAATGATACAGTACAGCCGCAGCCCAGCCCAGCGTGGAAAGCAGAGTCTGGCTGGAGCTACGGGGGGCGAAGGGGAAGGGGGAAAGGGAAAGGGGGGAACGAGGTCGAGGTCAAAGGTCGAAGGTTAGGGTAAAAGGAAGAAGAAGAAGATGTCTGGCCTCGACTCGGTTCTCTCGCTCTCTCTCCCACTCTCAGTCTCTCTCTCTCTCGCAACGGTATCTCGGTGAGGGAAGGGGCGCGCGCGAAGAGCAAAAAGAAGGAGAATAGAGGGAGGGGGCCGCCGCGAACAAGCGAGAGATTGAGATTGAGGGCAAGGGAACAGACCTCATCGACAGGGCCGGAAGAGCAGGGTGGGGATCTAAACGAAATCGCCTGCTGAGCCTGTGATCCACATTTTCATATTCACCCAGGGACATGGGCCATCACCGAGAGGACGCGCGACGCCGGGATGAGTTTGGGTCGCTAGTCTTGGTTTTGGATATATACATATAAACAGTAGAATTGCCAATCATCAATCCTCACCCTCCCGAACCAGCTCACTGCCACAGCGCAGATGCGCGATCAGCAGAATCAACATCAGCACCAATATCGTCAACGTTCATGTCAACACAGGCCAGACCGGGGTGGGACGAGCGGGATTGAATTGATGAGTAATTTGCTGCAGGGGACATCCAGTCTCGCCCGACCCTGGGAGCCAGCCCAACAGGAACTAGAACATCGAAACACAGCACCCAAGTCCCGCGCGATTGGATACCGACGACCAACACAAGCGTTGACAGTTCGTTCACCCGTGCTGCCGCTAGCAGAGTGACAACCCCCATTCCCACACACAAAGTAGTCTGCGTGCCAATAATAATAACAATATGTGACGTGCATCGACACAAGTGCCCGGCCGAGCCTGTGCTCGGGTCTTCCCCCCAAAAAAGTCTGGTTCCCGGCTGTCGGCCACGTGTGAAACGTGCGCTCATAACGGCGCATCTTCATCAAGGTGTGGAGCAGAGGCATGTCCGGCAGAAGTTGGCAGGCGGGATCTCGGCTGCCGAGGGGGGAGAAACATGGGGATCCGTCGCCTCTGTCTGTGTGTGCCATACGTACTTGTGTGATTGAGGATCGAGGGATGTGTTGTGCAAGCCCACTTTCCCCCGTATTCACGTCACGTACCCGTACGTGCCGTAGTACCTAGGTATGCATGCACGCATCAGCCGAGCTGCCGCGACACAGCTAGCTGTCTCTCCTTCTCCATAGCAACCGCGCGGCCACACCTTCAGCCTCTGTTTAGCCCAGACACGGTGATTCACCCACAACACACAAAACGCACACAATCCTGCAAGTGTTTCGTGCTACCGAAGCCACCGTCCTGAAGAAGCAAGTGCTCACCACCCACACAACATCGTCGATGCGCTGGCAAGAGGGTGACTCAACCTCTCTGGCAGAGGTGTGAAAGTGCATAACAAAACACGCTCTGCTCATTATACTTTCAGGGGTCTCCCATGCGCGTGCAGCTGGGGCCTTGGCGTGCACTCCCGCACGCACCCCCGGCACTGGCAGTCTGTGCAACTACTTGGAAGACGTGAACACTCTCACGGTCACAAGAGGAAAAAAAAAATTCGGTAGAAATTGCGATTATGCGGCTGCGAAGGGCCGGCAAAGAAGGATGTATGGTATGATCTCACACAGACAGGACCGTAGGATCTGGGCCAAGTAGAACGTCACCTACTAAACATCAACTCTGCAAGAGAATGTGTCCAGCTATGCACGGGGTAGACCGATTAGTGCGGTTTAGTCAGCTATGCACTACGCAGAGACTTTGTCTACTTTCCACATGCGTCCACATTATATAGTGTTGGCTTGATAGAAGGCTGAGGAACAAAATCATGTCACCAAAAGGGTACCATTATTGACGCCGCAACTACGAACTCTAACTTTGTATTGAATCTATTCTTGGGCTGTTTTTGAGCCATGCTCTCCATTTCCATCACCTGGCTGTATTATTTCCACACCCGAAATGATCAGCAGCCACGCATCACCAAGTGATAGCCCGCTGGACTCATATTGAAATCCAGACGTTCTTATTTGCCTCCCTGATATCAGAATATCAGGCCATCGTTTCGGACGTCCTCTCATGGATTTGTAAAAGCACCCTCAATATCCGCGCAGGCTGGTCCTGAGCTGCTTTCACAAGCACCTCATACTAGCTTATTATGCCGGATCCGAGGACGGTCGTAATCCTCTAACATCACACCAATGGTACTGGTCTCACTGGTCAAGAGCCTGGTTCTGGCACTGTATATCTGATCAGCTGTCTGAGTTCCACAACTTGGTTCATAGATTCCGTTGTTGTACATACCATTTGGTAGTAGACTCCCCTCTTTCTGAGGAGCTCCGAATGACTCCCCTGCTCAAGCAGACGGGCCCCTTCGCCCATGACGAATATGACATCTGCATTTTGAACGGTGGCTAGCCGATGCGCAACTGCGATCATAGTCCTGCCCCTAGCCGCGCGCTCAAAAGCCGCTTGGACGAGCCTCTCGCTCTCCGAATCGAGAGAGCTAGTGGCCTCATCAAGTAGGAGAACTTGAGGGTTGCGAACAAGTGCGCGAGCAATACAGATTCGCTGTCTCTGTCCACCGGAGAGAGATACGCCGTGGGAGCCAATATCGGTGTAATAGCCCTCAGGAAGGGAGACCACAAAATCATGAATCGAGGCATCCCGGCATGCGGCGTGGAGTTGGTCCTCTGTTACAGTGTCTGGATCAAGACCAAGAAGGATATTGTCCCGAATTGTACCTGTGGGAGTTAATAAAAGAAAGAAGGAGGAAGAGCGGGTAGGACAGTACGAGAGGACTGGGGTAGGAGGGTATGAAGGTAGGAGAGGAGGGTAGAATGGTAGGAGAGGAGGAAAGAAGGGCGGAAGGGTAAGAGAGGAGGAGAGGAGGGTAGGAGGGTAGGAGGGGAGAATAATAGGATAGGAGGATAGGAGGATAGGAGGGTAGGAGGAGGGTAAAGGAGGACGAAGGGAAAAAATGGTTAACTGCTGACCTTGCATGAGGTTCGGCTCTTGTGCCACCAGAGACAGATGCTTGCGATAGGTGTAAATGTCAACATCCGAGATGTCCTTCCCATTGCACAAGATTCGACCCTTCTCAGGCTCATAAAACCTCTCCAGCAATGAAACAATGCTCGTCTTTCCACTCCCCGAAGCACCCACGAGCGCAGCGAAAAATCCTTTCTCGATCGTCATGCTCAGTCCGTCGAGAACAGGCGTCTCCCGACCCGGATACCTCAGGCGGACGTCACAAAACTCGATTTTGATGCCACCCTCTGTGTCAGGGATATCATCCTTCGCGCGCTGCTCTGTCATCCGGGTCTCTCTGGCGTCGAGTATGCGGTTTGACGCAGCAGTCGCCTGAGCAGCGTTCGGTCCGAAACTCAAACTCTGGCCAAACCCTTCACTTGCATTTAGAATTGACATCATGCAAACAAAAAACGCCATGATTCCGATCTCTCCGCGGACAAGAAGTCTACCGCCGTAATAGAAGATGAGTGCTTGGCATGCCAAAGTCGCGCTGTCCGAGAATCCGAGCACAATACTAACCCAGCGAGCCTTCTTGTAAGCGGCAACGACATGGCCATGGCAAAGCTGCTCAAAGCGATCTAATATTGACTCTTCAAGAGACAGAGATGCCACAGTGCGAAAGGCGCTGAGCGCTTCGGAGGCGAACTGGGAGCTCTCGGCGAAGACCTCGTCGTTCAGCTTCTCAAACAGAAGCTCGTAGCGGAAGCGAATATAGCCTGAGAAGATGCATACCGGCGTCACAGCACCCAAAGAGACGAGGGCTAGCTTCCAGCTATAAGCCAGGGCCATCACGACCCCGCCGATGATATTGCCAAGAGCGATACAGACCTGGGCAATATTGGTGCCCATCATCTCCTCGAGCTTAAGCGGGTCATCCCTGACACGGGAGACGAGTGTTCCGTGAGAGTTTCCGTCCCGGTCGAAGTATTCTGCTCGTTGAAAGATAAATGACTCGAAGTACTGCGTCTGATATTTTGCACGGACGAAGGACGCCACGTGCCCGGAAGACACGAAGGTCAAGAAGTAGGCGACGCCTGCCGAGGCAGCAAAGACAGTCCACATACCAGCCTGGAAGTCCATTTCATCCATGAGTCGAGAATGGTCGTCTTGATATTTGAAGAGGTCGATGGACATGGCAAATAACCAAGCGTAGAGAGGTTGTGCTGTTCCGGCCGCGGCGGCAGTGAATAGAGAGAACCCAATGATACCCCAATACGTCTTGGACTCGTAGAAGAATCGACCAAAACTTCCAAAGAAGCCGCGATCCTGGCTCTTTCCTGCCTCAAAACGCTCGCATAGGTAGCCACCAGACTCCGATTCTGCTCGGGTTTTTTCCTGGGTAAGGGTTTGAAGGTCTTTGGTATCAGATCCGTTTTCCCCAACATGTTGTGCCGGGTCTCCAAGAGAAAGAGCCTGGGCATTGACCAGCCCCGAATAGACACCGCCGTTGATGGATATGAGGCTCTCGTGGGTGCCCGACTCGACAACCTTGCCTTTCTTCAGCACCACAATACGATCCGCGTTCCTGATGGTGGATAGCCGGTGAGCAATCGTAATTGTTGTTCGGCCCTTACCTGCTCTGTCCAGGGCTGCCTGCACGATCCGCTCACCGCGCACATCGATCGCACTGGTTGCTTCGTCAAGGATCAGAATGGATGGCTTCTTTATAATGGATCGAGCGATGGCAATGCGTTGGCGCTGACCACCGGAGAGCCTGGAACCGCCATCGCCCACGTTTGTGTCATATCCCTAATGCAGAAGATTAGCCGTGATCAAGCTCGGAACTTCTTTCGACATACCAGAGGAAGCTTCTCGATGAATTCATCAGCGAATGACTCCTGACAGGCTTCTTTGACGAGCTGCCTCTTCTGGTCTTCAGACGATCCTTCCCAAAGAGACCCGATCAAACCACGGGCAACGTTCTCGTAGATAGTGTCGTTGAACAAGAAAGGTTCCTGTTGGACAAGCCCTATCTGTGACCGCCACCACTTGATATCAAAATCGTCCAGCGAATGCCCACATGTCGTGACGGCGCCTTCCATTACAACTGGGGCTCCTGCCTCTTGTAATTCCAGCCCCTCCAGCCCGAGGGTGTCGCCAGCCGCACCCTGCTCCTTCTTGTCTTTCTTGTCATTGTTCCGCTGTGTAGCCTTGGCAATGACTTCTTGCCGTTTTAGGGAGTACCAACGTTGAATGAGCCCGACGATGGTGCTTTTTCCCGACCCCGAAGCCCCTACGATGGCGGTGGTTTTTCCAGCCTCAATGGACAAGTCAAGCTGGTCTAGGATCTTGATGTGAGGTCGACTGGGATACGCGAAAGTGACTTTGTCGAAAGTAATATCATTGGTCGCAGAAACATCGGGGTCTTTGAGCGAGCCTCTTTCCGGTAGTGGGGTGTCTATGACAGTGAAGAACTCGCAGGCGGCCAGCATCGCTTTCGTAATAGCCTGCATGGGGGCCGAGACACGGTTCATTGAGAAGAAGATATTCGTGAGACAGGAGAGTACACTGGACCTGCATGAGCTTCTGGAGGGACTCTGTGAGGATTATGATACTCACACGATGATGACGCTAACATTGTCCAATCGATTCTTGGTAAAGATTAGAGTGCCATACCAAAAGGTAAGAGCAATGGTTCCGAAAACACCGAAAAACTGTATATTTTCGTATTAGTATTAGTATAAGTATTGAGCACTCGCACTCTGCGCCTGGCACTCACAGTCAGGGAAAACTGAAGTGATGTGAGCGGGCTGGTGGCTCGAGCCTGCTTCTTAGCCTCCTCAATAAAGGCGCCATACTTGGCCACAATCTGCTGTTGTGCACCGCAAGCCATGACCATTCGAATACTCCCCAAAGCTTCGCTGGAAACAGTCGCTGCTTGAGACTCGAACTTGGCCTGGCGAGCTTGACCTTTCACTGTGAGCGGAAGCAAGCCGCCAACCACCAATATAACGACTACAAAGCCGGCCGATGTGACAAGTGCCAATTCCCAGTTCCAGGCAAGGGCAACGATGAAGGCAGTCACGATGAGGGAGGTGTATTCGATAAGGATACCGAGCTTCTCGGAAATACCCAGTTGGAGGGTGTTGCTGGTGGCCGTGATGGTGCCTACGGCATGGCCCGGTGGTAGGGTGTCGAGTACGTGAACGCTCTGACCAAGGAGATGCTTCAGGTAGTGGAGTCTGACGGCGGCTGAAAGTCGTATCCCAGTCATTCGGAATGCGAACTTATGAATGGCACCGAGGCCCCATCGAGCAATAAAGAGGGCGAAGACGTAGAGGCTGCAGCTTGTGAGTAGGTTGTTTGGCCGACGTGGAAAGGGCGAACCGCATACCAAAGCCGATCGAGATCATTCTCGAACTCGCCGAGGTCGTGAATATCTCCATTGACGAAGCCGCTAAAATTACCGACAAATTCACCTACACGTATGTCAACAAGGTGTTGAGACGAGACAAATGAATTGATAGACGTACCAAAGAGGACGAACATCAGGGGCATGGTGACCCCAGCACTGGCAGCTGCGAGAACACCTGCCGTGCACACAAAGATGTCCCATGTGTTTCCGTATTTAAAAACTCGCTGAAAATGTGAGTCTGTATGCCCCTATTCGCCATGAAGGGTATTCTAACCAAATAATCTTTGAATGTCGCGATCCGTTCCATGTTGATGCCGTTCTTCGCACCTCCCCCGATAGAGGAGCTGTCTGCGGTACCTGCGGTTGTAGGCGTGCACTGACTGTTGGAAGGAGCTACCTCAGGCATTGTGAATTATTTCAAGACGGAACGAGGTCAGCAGAAAGTATCGTGAATCTGGAGTGTGACCAAAAAAGAGTGAACGGGGGCAGCCTTGAAAGGTCGCCCTGGATGAATTGTACGAAATTTAACACGTCCAGAAACCACGCGGCTAAAAAAGAAAAAAAGAAGGAACAACTGATTAATATAGGATGGGAAAGAGCAAAGACATTGTGGTCACGAACGAAATAGGAGAAGGCACGATGCAACTGACAGTATACAAGCCTGAGGCCCGGGCCCGATTCTGAGGCCCACTGTTGGTCTCCCATAATTGCATGCATTTCGTTCATAAGGAGATGATCGATAATTTCCCCCGTTTATTCAAATACAGACGTCGCCGAGTGAGTCACCTTGTACACAAGTTAAGGTACATGAGACATCGGCACGGAGAGCAAAAAGCCTCCCGAGGGAGGTCGCCCGCGAAGGCAGCTATGTCATTGGTCGTCACACAACGGGAAGCCCCTGCTCAACAGTCTCTCGGATGCCTTTCTGCTCTCCGCTCCGCTCCGCTGCCACGGATCATAACATTCTGAACGTCTCGTGCTACCTGGCCAATGCAAACGTAGAGTTGCCCCTGAGTTTGCCAAACTTCTCTTTGTTCTGTTTGCTCCGCGAGCATGCCCGACTCGTTGCACGTGGAAAAGACCAGGGCCTGCACCCACTGCTCCCGGGCTAAGGTGAAGTGTGTCTGGCCGGCCGCACACGATAATGATGCCACTGTCTGTCAACGGTTGGTACGCCTCTCTCCGTACTCCTATCCTGGCCGTCTAACCACTCCAAAGATGCTCAAAAAACAATCTTGCTTGCTCCAAGTCGCGCCCTGTCTCGGACAAGAGAAGAGGCAAGGCGACGTAAGTTTTTCCCCGGAGTGTACAGCGGTAACGACAAAATCGAGAAAACACATTGACGAGACGCTCATTTGAAGCCACGCAAAGATCATCGAAAAAAAGTTGGATGACATTGCGAAGCTTTTGCATCGATACCGTGAGCCCCCAGCTCTTGCTGAGCGGTCGACCGAGCATTCTTCCCTCTCGAAAGAAGGGTATAGAAACACGCCAGCCACTATGCATGCATCGCACCAAGATCCTTCATCGATCCCATCGGTCCAGCCCGTACAAGCATCGTTGCCACCGCGGTCTGGCTCTATCTCCATAGTCACAGGTTTCGAAATCCCCTTTCTTGAAGCGGACCTGGTCCTCCAAGAATACATGACCGTCATGCTTCCTCAATTCCCATTCGTCCCTTTGCCGTGCCACAACGCCTACGACATGTTCAAAGACAAGCCACTCCTCCTGAAAACCATATTGTGGGTTTGTCGGCCTCCGAGGCCGGAGGCTTACGCTGGTTTTGAGAACTGGTTGCGACAACATATTGCACACCAGACTGTAGTTCTTGCAAATAAGAGCTTGGAGCTTGTCCAAACTATCTTGGTGTTTCTCGCCTGGTGAAAAAAAACCCTTTTTTGCCTCTCCGCAGCTGTTCGTTGTTATACATTTGGTCACTAACAGGTTGAGTTCCCAGGAACAACATATACTTCTACGCGGCGAGCAAGGAGACAAGCCTCGTGCAACTGGCCATAGGACTGGTTGAGGATCTGGGCCTCAACAACCCTCGCCGACCCGTTAATCCCACATTTGGATCCATCGTCGAGGATGCGGCTCAACTAAGAAACGACCTTCCACCTCAGCCCATGCAAACCAGCGATGGCCACCGAGCTGTACTAGGCGTGTACTATATGACGTCTTCGTGAGCTCCTATCCACTCTTGTCTTCCCATATCAATATGCTCATCAAACCACCTACGTCAGATTATGCGGCCTTGTTGGCAACCGATCAAGGCTCAGACACACCCCACACATGGATGAGTGCTGCAGGCAACTGGTAGAAGACCAAGAGTACTCTACTGATTCATTACTGGCCAGCCTTGTCCGCATACGGAAGATCGCGGTCAAAGTGAATGACGCTCTTTGGGAGGCCATGGAGGTCTCCAATGATGGTGCTCATAGAAACTTTCACTCCATTGCTGTGGCCTCTATTCGAAAGGAGTTGGATGCTTTCATGCAACAGCTACCAGATCATCTGAAGTGGAACCGTGAGTTTCTCTCTGATCACGGGGAGTAACAGCTGACGCCTGTGTCTAGACCTATTGCGATCCCATTGCGCCGCCATCCGCATCCGCTTATTCGAGCCTTTAAAGCATGGTGGTAGTGATGAGATGCTTGAAACCACGCAATTGAGATGTCGCACGATGTGGGATTGCTTGGAGAGCACGCAAGCGCTCTGCGACGCCTTCCGCTCGGTGCCGGTCGAATCTTACCCCTCCATCACCTTTATCTCCATTCTTCATCTTGCCCTGGCAATCATCAAAGCTTGCAGGCTCCTGTGCGTGAAAGATCTTGGCTGGGACTTGGACACTGTGCGGACGATATATAATCTGCCTGAAGTTCTGCGTCAGCTGAGCAAACTGTTTGAGGCAGCCAGCTGTCTTGGAAGTCCTCGATGTGCAATCCTGCTCCATAACCGGCCCATTTTCGCCGATTATGCTGAAGCATATCGAGGTATCGAGCGCTGGTACTTGTCAAAGCTGAACCCAGCCGTTGCTTCGGCAGATCCGGCACCGATAGGTGATTTAATTGCGCACGGCGCTGGGCAATATGAAGGTTTCGAGTTCTGGAATCAACTGTCGGACTTGGCATACGACCTGGTTCCATAGCAGTAATCGGGGCTCGCACTTCACTACCATAGCAGGTCTGCAAGTTTAGAGGAAACAATATCTGCAAGCGTACAAGTCCGCTTTATAAGGCTCTTACCAGAATCACCCGGTACATACCTATTTGCACACTCACTATACACCCATAGCTAATTGACATACCCAGACCAATACCCAGACCAATACCCAGACCTGATACCTAGACCCGATACCTAGACCCGATAACCCGACCCAACATCCCACGACTAGCACCCTTCTAATACCTAGATCTACCTAGGTAGTACCCAGACCTAACACTCAGGCTCCCTTTCTACCTAGGCATATAACTCAGCCCCAAGCATGTGAATTGGGCATACAAATTAGGAATAGACATGCGAATCTCTACCTGTTTCAGTACTGACTGACAATGTATCGGTGTGCACTCGTTTTGGTGTTGCAAATATTCGACTTCATGCTTAATGTGAGGAGACAGTACGGTCTTCTGTACACAGAAAGCTATTCTAATACAAGAACAGACTTGCCGCAGAGGGTTCTTTTCTGGACGAACGAACCTTCCAAACAGAGTGTTCCTTCAACCTAGGCAATGCAGCGTATCTGCTTTTCCCTTCCGCTATACTGGACTATGTGCCTTTTTGCACACTTCCCTGATTCTAAAACGCTCCTAGATTTTACCGCAGCTTGGAATTGTTACAAAGCCGTTCCAAACTGGAAGCAGTACAAATCTGGGAACGGTGGCAATAAGACGCTGACACAGTAGTAATACGATTATGCTATAGACGACTGGTACTGAATTGAATGTATCATGACACTCTTGACAGATTAAAGATCAGCCCTATCATTCGGTATTGCGCCTCTTGTGAACTTCATTTAAGCTGTAGAGACATCTCCTTCTTTCTGTCCGTATTTGAGGCTGAAGGTTTAAGGTATCGAGGGATGAAGTCTTTAAAGGGGGTTCCTGCCCGCAGGGTACCCAGGGTCCGACAGCGCCAGGGAACAGTATTAGTCAGCTTTGCAACCCTCGGCCTGGCCCGTTGTCTGCTGCACCCTGACGTCTTGCTCCGGCGGCGGCGATTTCTCAGCCCGCGTTGCATCGGATTTGAAATACCAGTACCTCTTCCTCAGCAGACTTTCACCAGGACTTCATCCTGACACTGCAACACCCAAGAATCATGGAAGATAACAAAACTACGCCGTCCGAGACGCCTGCGGCGCCTGTCGCCGTCTTCAAGAAGCGAGGCGCAAAGGCCAAGGCCAACTTCAGAAAGAGGCCTGCGACGCCACCACCTGCGAACAGCGACAGCGACGACTCGGACTACACCTCAGCAGAAGATGACCAAGGCAGGAAGGTCAAGCGCAGGAAGAAAAACACGGGTATTGTCACGGCATCTTCAAAAGACAACCCAGCCGCAGACAAGGACCTGTCCGCGTCGGTCTTCAGCGCCGACCGCAGCGTGCCCATAAGCAACTCCAACGATGCTACAAAACAGAGTAATTGGTATGATGAGGACGCGAAGGATGCACTTTCAGCAAAGAACCTCCTGGGATCAACGCGCGCCGCGCCGGAGACACAGGCGCCGGACGGCACCTACAGGGGGCTGGCGAACCAGACCTCCTTCATCCAGAAGAACCCCAACGCGCCCAAGAAGCAGGTTGGGCCAATAAAGGCCCCTACGAATATCCGCACAATCACAGTCATGGACTACGCCCCCGACGTTTGTAAAGACTATAAGCAGACAGGATTCTGCGGCTTCGGCGACAATTGCAAGTTCCTTCACAGCAGAGAGGACTACAAGCAGTCATGGGCGCTGGACCGGGAGTGGGAAGACGTCACAAAGGGCAAGAAGAATCTCGGCGGCACAGTGGTGGCCAGCGCAGACCGGAAGAACAGGACGGCGGAGGACGAAGACGACGCGGAGGAGGCGCTGCTGGAGAACATCCCGTTTGTCTGCCTTATCTGCCGAGGACCTTACAAGGCGCCCGTCATCACGCGGTGTGGTCATTACTTCTGCGAACCGTGTGCGTTGAACCGGTACCGTCGAGATCCGAGCTGTGCACAGTGCGGTGCGGGCACGAACGGGGTGTTCAATTCCGGGAAACGGTTACAAAAGCTGTTGGATAAGAAGAGGGAGCGAGCCGCAAAGAGGAGACAGGAGGCCATCGAGAGAGGCGAAGAAGTCAGTAGTGATGAGGAGGAGGGAGGGGAGTAGGAAAGGGTCATGTGAGCATGGCGCTGGCAGCTAGTACCGAGCTGTGTAGCGGCCACAGCTAGCTAGGTGGACCGTCTAGGGCTCCCCTCTCGAATGGAGGTGCAACTCTCCAAACGAAATGAAGCATGAGTGCTATCAAAGAGTGATGTGCATTCTGGGTGCTATCATAATGAGACAGCAAAAGAATAATACAATACCCAAAGAGCATAACCCCTACAGAGGAAGATACTGGTATAACTGATGCAAGCATAGCAATGTGCCCAGGTAGTGCAAGGTATTGGTACTTGAGACCTGCAGCATTTTTCAAAGGCTCTCCTCCAAATCCAGCCCAACTGGGCCGGATTCGTATGCTTTAGTGGTACATGTATTTTGCCTGCTCTAGCCCTGCCCTTTGACAGTCCTGTTCATGCGTGCATAAAGCCGCCATTTCGTAGGGTGTATCCGGCTTCGATGGGAGACAACCGGGTATCCACTAATGAAAGACAGGCTGACCCCCACCTGAACGAGGCACCCAGCCCTGCAGCCCTGCTGAGACAAGCAAGACAAGCCATCCATGCCTGGAGGGTGCAGCAGCTGCCCCTCCCATGTGATCTCGCCTTTTGTCCCCTGGACAGTCAGTTGCATCATCTTCGTCTCTTATCAAGCCGCCAGGCAGCCTCGGGTTTTGATGACCTACGAACCAAAGACCACGACTTCCTACTTTACCTCCACCTAGAACTGTCTTCTGCCTCCTCATCAGCGAACCTAGGTCAGGCATACCTTCTTCAGCAACACACAGCTTCTCTGCGAACCCCTCATTTCTCCAAGCTATACCGAATCTCAGAAGAACCCCCGGCGCTGATCGCGCAATCCCCACCATGAACATCGGCAACCCACTCTATTCCATAGTCAACAAGCTGCGGGACACCTACACCCCCGTCAGCAACACCTCAACTTTCCGCAAGACCGGCCAGATCACACCGGAGGAGTTCCTCGCCGCCGGTGACTACCTCGTCTTCAAGTTCCCGACCTGGTCCTGGGCCGACGCCGAGCCCTCCTCGAAGCGCGTCAGCTACCTGCCCGCCGGGAAGCAGTTCCTGGTCACGCGAAACGTGCCCTGCCACCGCAGGTTAGACGCAGATTTTGCGGGCGATGCCGGGCACGAGGAGGCGCTCGTGAACGACGGCGACGACTTCCAGGGCCAGAAGGGCGGCGATGAGGACGGCTGGCTGAGGACGGGCGGCCTGTCGAGTAGCCAGCCCCTGAAGGTTAGGGAGATCAGGACGGTGGACGATGCTGGTAACGTCGGCGACGGGCAGGTCGTGGAGGATGACGACGACATCCCTGATATGGAGGACGAGGATGACGATGAGGCGATCATCCGGGATGTAGAAGGCGATGGCCTCAACAGGTACGTCTGCACCAAGGAGCCGTTGATGCGCAGGTCCATGTCCATGGCGCTCTAGCTGACTGATGTGTTTCAACAGTGGCCGTCGAACATATACACTCTACATCATGTACTCGCCCTACTACCGCACACCACGGCTCTACATGTCCGGCTATCTCCCAAACAGCCAACCGCTACCACCACACCTGATGATGGAGGATATTGTAGGTGACTACAAAGACAAGACTGTCACGCTTGAGGACTTCCCTTTCTTTGCCAACAACATCAAGATGGCCTCGGTGCACCCCTGCAAGCACGCCTCGGTCATGAAGACGCTGCTAGACCGCGCGGACGCGGCGCTGAAGATCCGGCGCGACAAGCTCAAGGCCGGGACTGCCACGGGCTCTGTAGACAAGGGCATGGAGGGTCTCGTCGACGAGATCAACAAGCTCGATGTGAGCGGCGCCGCGTCTGATGCGGCGGAGAGCAAGGGTAGCGGGGATGAGTGGGAGGAAGTGGAACATGACACGGATGACGAGGTTGCCATCCGGGTTGACCAGTACTTGGTGGTATTCCTCAAGGTACGTACCGCTGCATTGAAAGGAACCTCCTGGTGGTGGCTACACATACTGACCATGCGCGAATATAGTTCATTGCGAGCGTGACACCAGGCATCGAGCACGATTTCACCATGGGTGTCTAAACCCACCAGCGCGACGTTTATCTTTCTTCGGCGTTCAGAGACGGAATTCTAGGGTTGCGCAGCTGCCTCCGGCGTGAAGCGCTCAAGTTGAGGGTTTAGGGATCGGCGTTGGCATCGAGAATGTATCTGGAACCACAAGATCTAGGTCCGAATTGGAATAATCTACGGATACCTTCGTGCTCCAACTCATGGCTCGGCCATTACCTGTAGTACATCCGAGATGCATCAGCTGGAAGGATCTACTCCATCCGTGACATATACTAAGACACTTTCTGAATGAGGCACACATACTGAGTCACTTCCTGAGTGAGGCACATATACTAAGTCACTTTCTTAATGCAGGCTCGCGAAGATCACGGAGACACTGGTCCACCTCATGCCTTCCCCTGATACCTAAGTATAAGGTTTGGCTTAGACGCCGCTTGCCGCAAACCTTCTGCTTCATTTCCTGCAGGTGCAAACCACAATGCGTACACATGTACCTTCCTCGTTTCCAGCCTGTGACCTTATGAACCCCGAGTCACAGCTATTTATGAGTCACGGCACTGAGATGTTCATTGCTGACTACTGTGTTCATCTCGGCTCTATTCTGCGATGAAGAGTAATCTCACCGTTCAGGGGGCCGGTCAATAGCGGGCTAACTGCCACGAGGGGCCCCTGTCAAAATACACTAAATGACGTGCACCCCAAGCCTTGGTTGGGCCTGCAGGAGCCTGTGGGGAAGTTGCGCCTGAGAGCTTGCAGCGGGCGGGCGGGCAGTGAGTGCCTAACAGTTGGAGCATTGTACTCCAACCTTGGACTAAGCTGTCTCGAGCTGACGACGATACATCGCCTCTTCATGCTTGGCGACACCTCATAGCTTCTTCTCCTGTGTCGCAGGCAACGTCTTTGAATCTTTCTCACATCTCTTCCCTAATCTCTACGCCCTCGGATGACCTACGCCTTCCGGCTGCCCCTATTCGAAACGAGACGGTCCACAGCCTCCGGGCCTCGACGGAGCTCCCCAACACATCGGCCTCAACCTCGACAACCTCGAGACACTCGCGATCATCTCCACGATGGCTGCCATACGGAGTCTGGATGTACGCTCCATACTTCATACCATACGTAGCAGGTGATTAACAAGTAACAGCACACCAAGAGCGAACAGGAGCTCGCCATCAACATCAAGAAAGCGACGAACCCGGACGAGACCGCACCGAAACGAAAACATGTGCGCAGCTGCATTGGTAAGCAGCTTTCAGATACAATCCTAACCCCTTCAAGAAGCAGTTCTTCTATTTGCGGCCTCCTCAGCAAAGCTTCCATCAGGCTGCAGATTTCGAGACAGGCTACGAACACAGTCTGGCTTGATCCCCTCCTATCTCGCATGAAGTTTCTCCGTCGGTGCTTTGTTGGCTAACTCCTATTTCCCAAGTTTATACGTGGGATCATAAATCAGGCCAATCCTTCTGGGCCGGCTTGAAAGTGTGCGTATGCCCCCAGCGTGCGCTCTTCCACTCCCGAGACGACGAGACATACCATCACCAAACCTACAAGGGAACCCCCCCCCCCCAAAGAGAGCGCGGATACCAAATCAGACGAACGCGCGTCAAGTGAAGTGCGCATACTGCTGGCGGAGCCCCGACGATCCACGATATCCTCGCAGAGCTTGGTGCGCTGGTTACGAACAGTGAGACCTCATTCAAGAGGAGGCCGATGCTCCAAGTGGAAGTTTCATCGCGGGGAAAGAGCAGGCGCCTGTACCAGTGAAGGCGATGGTATTGCGATTTAACTGATCTGAGATGGTGGCTAATATATCTGTACAGGCAGCCTATTCTTGCCGATGAGGTCCAAACCTTCAAAGCCCTGATTACGGTCCACAAGGTCATTCAAGAAGGCCACCCCAACGTAATCAGAGAAGCCCTGGCGAATCGAGGATGGATCGAAAGTCTTAACAGGGGCATGGCCGGAGAGGGCATGCGTGGATACGGCGCCCTCATTAAGGAATATGTTTACTTCCTGCTCGCAAAGCTCTCGTTTCACCAGCAACATCCCGAGTTCAACGGGACTTTTGAATACGAAGAGTACCTCAGCTTAAAGTCGACCAACGACCCTAATGAGGGCTATGAGACCATCTCAGACCTCTCCACGCTTCAAGACAAGATAGATCAGTTCCAGAAACTGATCTTCTCCCATTTCCGCAACGTCGGTAGCAATGAGTGCAGGATATCAGCCCTGGTGCCCCTGGTAGCAGAAAGCTATGGTATTTACAAGTTTATCACTAGCATGCTGAGAGCCATGCACTCAATGACCGGTGACGTGGAAGTGCTGGAGCCGCTCCGTTCCCGTTACGACGCCCAGCATTACCGCTTGGTCAAATTCTACTATGAATGCTCCAATCTTCGTTATCTCACGAGCCTGATTACAATACCTAAGTTGCCTCAGGACCCACCAAACCTGCTTGCTGAGGACGAGAATGCGCCAAAGCTGCCTGCAAGACCGAAACAGGAGATTGAGCGAGCACCAACACCGCCGCGGCAGCCCAAGAACGAAGAGCCGGATGAGATTTCCGAGTTCTGGAAGAACGAGCTGGAGCGTCAAAACCGAGAATACGAGGAGCAGCAGCGAGTTCTGGAGGCGCAGCAGCTGTCACAACAGCAGGCTCAACAGCAAGCCGCGCTTCAGGCACAGCTCGAGTTCGAGGAGCAGCAGCGAAGACTAGCGGAGCAGCAGCGCATGCAGCAAGAGGCTCTGATGGCTCAGCAGGCACAGTCTTTTACGCAGGGGCGCCTTGCAGAGCTGGAACAGGAAAACTTGAGGGCGAGAGCCCAGTACGAACAAGACCAGCTGATGCTGCAGCAGTATGACCAGCGAGTCAAGGCTCTCGAGGGAGAACTGCAGCAGTTGCAGAACAACTACGGGCAGCAGATTTCGAGCAAAGACGACCAGGTTCGCGCCCTGCAAGAGCAGGTGAACACGTGGCGCACGAAGTACGAGGCGCTGGCGAAGCTGTACTCGCAGCTGCGGCATGAACACCTCGACCTGCTCCAGAAATTCAAGTCTGTGCAGCTGAAGGCGGCATCGGCTCAAGAAGCCATTGACCGACGTGAGAAGCTCGAGCGTGAGATCAAGACCAAGAACCTGGAGTTGGCAGACATGATCCGCGAGAGAGATCGGGCACTGCATGAGAAAGACCGACTCACCGGGTCCAACAAGGACGAGCTCGAGAAGCTCAAGCGAGAACTGCGTATGGCGCATGACCGCGCGGACAACCTCGAGCGGAGCAAGGGCAACGAGCTTTCGACGATGCTGGCCAAGTACAACCGTGAGATGGCAGACCTCGAGGAGGCGCTGCGAAACAAGAACCGTGCTCTCGAGGAGGCACAGGCAAATGTCAGAAATGGCAGCGCCGACCTGGAGCAGCTCCTTCGTGACAAGGAGGAGGAGCTCGAGGTCTACAAGGCCGGCATGGACCAGGCACTTGTCGAACTCAATGAGCTCAAGCAGAACCAAGGAGACACAGACCAGGTCCTCGATGGGCAATTGGACGCCCTCATCATGGCCAACTTGGACAAGATTAACGAGATCATCGACTCTGTGCTCCAGTCGGGTGTCGCTCGTGTGGATGACGCCACATACGAGCTCGACTCCACCATGCAGGCTGGTAACCAGAACGCATCCCCATCGTATGTGCTTTCTCAGATTGAGAAGTCGTCTTCCAGCGCCATGGAGTTCGCGACGGCGTTCAACAACTTCATTGCCGACGGACCTAACGCTGCCTACGGCGATCTCATCAAGGCGATCAACGTGTACGCCAGCTCAATCGCCGATGTGTGCAACAACACCAAGGGTCTAACCCGCCTCGCCACGGATGAGAAGAAGGGCGAGTCGTTGATAAATGGGGCACGCCAGTCTGCCCTGTCGACAGTCAAGTTCTTCCGGGGCCTGCAGAGCTTCCGACTGGAAGGCATGGACCCTATCCAGAAAACCGATGTTGTCATCAACAGCAACAACGATGTCCAGATGAATCTCCAGAAGCTGAACAAGCTGGTCGAGACGTTTGCGCCAGGATTCGGCAAGCTTGCGAACAAGGGGGACCTCGGAGACCTCGTCGAGTCAGAACTGAGCAAGGCTGCCGATGCGATCGCCGCGGCCGCGGCCCGGCTGGCTAAGCTCAAGAATAAGCCCCGGGACGGCTACTCGTCATACGAGCTCAAGGTGCATGATTCGATCCTGGATGCCGCCCTGGCAATCACAGATGCCATCACGCGCTTGATCAAGGCGGCGACCGCAACGCAGGACGAGATCGTGCAGGCTGGGCGCGGTTCATCCTCGCGCACGGCTTTCTACAAGAAGAACAACCGGTGGACGGAGGGACTCATCTCGGCTGCCAAGGCCGTGGCGACCTCAACCAACCGGCTGATCGAGACGGCGGACGGGGTCATATCTGGGCGCAACAGCCCGGAGCAGCTGATCGTGGCGTCCAACGACGTGGCAGCCTCAACGGCGCAGCTGGTGGCCGCATCACGTGTCAAGGCTGGATTCATGAGCAAGTCCCAGGAGGGCCTGGAGGAGGCCAGCAAGGCTGTCGGCGCGGCGTGTCGCAGCCTGGTGCGGCAGGTGCAGGCCATGATCAAGGACCGCCAGGGCGAGGATGAGCAGGTGGACTACACCAAGCTGGGGGCGCACGAGTTCAAGGTTCGGGAGATGGAGCAGCAGGTAAGCCTTGGGTTCAATCCTTGTAGTTCTAGTGACAGGTCAAGCGACAGACTTACTGACATGTCCGTCTTTACAGGTCGAAATCCTGCAGCTCGAGAACGCTCTGTCAGCAGCCAGGCACCGGCTGGGCGAGATGCGCAAGATCTCGTACCAGGAGGAATAAGTTGTGGCAGAGGAGAGCTGAAGTACGGGGCAAGAAGGCTTTCTTTGATTTGGGAGTCGGGACTTGCGCACAGGCGGGACGTAGTGTGCTCATTCTCTACCGAGACCTCGCGTGCCCTGTTGGACATATTGCCATCGGTTGAGGACCTGTGCTCATGGGCGATTATGAGGGAAATAGATTGAATGACTGAGCCATCACACTACATTGCACACACATTAATGATCAGTCAGGTCCAAGATGGCGATTTCCTGGGATATGCCGGGAGATCAAGCGTAGATATGGCCGAGCCACTCCTTCAGCTACTGATCACTGTGCCACGTCTGGGCACCCCCTGAAGATGCCAGTAATGAGGGCGACGTCTGAGGCGTCGAGGGCACGCGGGACTCATTCCGGACGCATGAGGCTAGCTGTCAGGAGTGGCGCAGACTAAAACAAGGGGCGGGCGGGCGACAACCGAAGGAACGGCAGCTAATCTCAAAGGGACCCTGCGTGCAGACGCGTGTGGCGCCTGCATTTCCGCCCGCATCGCCGACTGGTCACGGGGTGAGACACCATCAAGCCCGCGTACTCACCGTCCGTCAGATGCGAGAGCGTCCCTGGGGCTGCTCGTTGTGTCACTGCCCTCCTGCTTCTCTCCACTCTAATAACCTACAAATATCTTCACTTTTGACCTGCTGGCCAGGATGGGCTAGCCCAACAGAGCTCAGCGGGTGCACTGGGGGTTGCTGGCTTTGTCGAGCCGGCCCAGTTGCCCAGGTGCCAAGGGGAGCTGGGCCATGATGGGCAGAGGAGGAGGTGCGCTGTAGATTGAATTTTCTCCAGGGCCATGCGCCACCCCGTCAGATTCACTGCCCCACGAGTGCTGCCTGCAATGCTGCAATTGAGGGGCTGCAGTTCTACGGACAGGGGAGCAAGGTTGCAGGTGTGGGCGTGAGTGTAGAGAGGTCGCCGTGGTGACACCCCCTCGTCTGATGTCCTCATTGGTCAAATCTGGGCGGGAAATATTCAGGCCAGGACGAACCCCGCCTGCAGCTCGATTAGCTCGCCCGCAGGCTGAGGTGAAGCTCCCCTTGGACATCCACCCCAGAATTGTTGTGGAGGGGCCAAAATGGAGGGGTCAGGGCTTCAGGAAAGCTGGGGGCACACGCACAAATCCCACGATTTGGAAATTCCAGGCACAAGTGGGCAAAATGGTTTGGGCCAGCTGTGGGATGAGGGACATGGACAAGCAGGAAAACAGGCCTGCCCTGTGCATGCGCCCGCCCGCCCGTCACCCTCCTTCCCGCCGTGTCCGGTCTCAGGCACAGGGGTTTTTAGAGTTTGTGGGGGTTGTCGATCCGTCTGCGGGCTAGCGTTGCACTGGTCCCACCACACACAGAGACAGAGAGAGATCCCGCAGTTGCGGCTCTGCTGCACCCCAGGCTAAACCTCGGGCCAAGACTGACGTTCATGCACGATCGGCGGGTCCCCTGTCTCCTCTTGGCGGCCCGCCGGTTTGACTACACATCGTCCTTTGTCCCCGTAAATTGTGACTGCTCACGCGCCCGACTTACTTTTGTTATGCCTGCTGGCCTACGGTAGGGTGTCTACGGGGGACGGGATCTTGGTGAGGAAAGGGGGTTCAAAAGGGAGTGTGGCGGTGTCACTGGAGCAGATGGGGATGCGTTCATTTCAGACTGTGAGTCAATTGAATTCCATACGGTTCAGTGCTGCGAGCTGGTGATGCCCGAGCTGTGACTCCAATGCTATGTACCTGAGAATCATGTGCAGTGTTCCGCGAAACCATTCCATTTTGTGCAGAATCGTCAGTCAATCAGTGAGGTCCGAGTGTTCCACGCCCTTGCGACATGAGCCGCCCTAAACGACCACTGCCCAGATCCTCCATTTCCTCCAGAGAAGGCCGTTCTCTTTTGTCCAGTTGTTGACTTTTGACGAGGTTGCTGACTTGTGTGAATGCCGTCCGAATGCTCCATGTCGTGGAGGCCGGTTTGACGCCCTGGACGACCACTGTCCAAAGCCTCCACATCGATGTCCTTCTGTCTCCGCCGCCTTTTTTTTTTTGTTTTTTTTTGTATGTTTTGGTTCGAGGACGGTGCCTCAATGAATGAATTCAGCCCGAATGTTCCACGTCCTGGTGACCAATTGCCACAGTGAACGACCACTGTCCAGACCTGCCACTCTCGGGACCCTGTTTGATCGGTTGAAGCCAACCTCAAACATCTTTGCTCTCCCATTCCAGACCGATCTTCAAGGAGCTCGCAGTGTCTACTCGGAGTTGCTGGTAGACTTCTTGTTGCGGCGCTTGACCTCAGAAGACTTGCGTGGCTGGTACTTGTAGTCAGGGTAGATGCGCATGAATTCCTTCTTGATGTCCTCGGACTTCTGCTTGTAAATGTCGCGAATCTCCTCCGGCTCCGCCTGCCACTGTTTGCCAAGGATCTTGGAGATGTCGTTGTTCTTGGCATCTGGGTTCGCCTCCTTGACAGTCTGGTGTCTCTCGGTGCGGTAGATGATGAATGGGTTGGGCGGGCGGGGCAGCTTGATGTTGGTGGCCAAAGCATCGACAAGTCGAAGAATCTTCTCAGGTCCAACGAAAACACGAGAGGGACAGGAGAGGTCGCAGACTGCGACGCACTGCAGTCGGGTGATCTCGTCGAAAATCTTGATGATCAATTGCTGGTCATTCTGACCCAAGCCATTCCAGGCGATTGCATCCACGGCGCAAACCTTGGCGGAGTTGTGAGCATGAAGCTGGATGCCCATGTTGTCAACGATGTTGAGGAACTCAAAAGGGTTGCTTGTGCCGTTGGGGATGGTGCCATTGTTGCCGATGAAATTCAGAACGTAGGTGAGGGTTGGGGAAACGTGGAAGTCGATGGGCAGAGAAGCCCGCTTCAGCGCCGCGTTGGAGGCGACAAGATTCTGCTGAAGAGTGGCCATGATGATGGAGATTCAGGGTTCAGATGCTTGGACTTGCTAGAACGATTGATTTCGCTGGAATTTGGTTTCGGTGGGACTTTTGTGACGGGGAATTGATGCTGCTGAAAGTTGGTGTTGCTGGAGGTTGGGTGTTGCTGAAGGTTGGTGCTGTTGAGGGCAGAGTTGGTCTCACAGAGATCGATGGTGAGGAAAGATGGTGAGGAAGGATGGGAGGGAGGGTTTAAGTAGTTCTGAGAGGAAAGAAGTGAAGGATGAATCTTATTGTAATCAGGCCCGCTGATTGAGAAAGGAGATGGTTGTATTGAAATATTACGGAAAGGGATGGGATGAAAATTGAGAAGGGCATTGTACCTTTGTTGTTGCTATTCAGTTGGCAGCCAATCAGAATATTTCCCCCAGGAACCAATTGGAAGATCAGATGAGTTTTTGAAGGACTGCTCAATCGGCGCTGGCACATTGTCGAATCCCAAGCTGCCCACAAGCTGCCCCTCCACCTGCACTCATAAGAAACCTCCCCCGACGGCAATTACCCCTCCAACTTCCACACCTACAACCTACCTTTCCAGAGTCACAACGCGTGACGCGAAACTTGCAGCACTCGATACGCAGTGCCAATTCCCATTTCCCCATTGATTACTGCCGTCTACCGGCGCTACCCAACCAAGATGGACATCGAGAACCATACGAAAGTCTATCTTCCCGACAGGGTCGTTAACGCCAGCAGAGAGGATGGAAAGGCGTACCGCAACGACATCAAGATGCGAATGGCGGGAAACAAGCACTACGCCCAGGTCTTCCGACAGGGAGGAGTTCAGAAGGACCAGCGCATTCTGAGGGTCGCCCGACTGCTTGACCAGCTCAATGGACAGGAGGAGAGACTTGTCGAGTTGACTGACGAGCTTTTCGCTATCATCGACAAAGAGAAACTGAGATATGTAGGCTTTCATCCCCGTCTGGAGCGCCTCATCAAGGATGTGCGCTCTGCCGCAGACTTTGTGGATGAGTACGCCAAGAGAGTCGTCCTCTGGTTGGAGCACCTTCGTACTACCGGCAGCACACTCAGCGACAGTGCCAGAACTACCCTTGGAGACAGCGTCTCAAAGCAGCGAGACATGACCCTGGGCCTCGTGTGGTCTGCGGCAATGGCCAATCCCGCCGGAAAGATTCGACCCCCCGGCCCTGGCAAACTTCCCTACGGTGTAAGAACCCTTTCTCTCTCGCACACATAGACTAGACCAGATTTACTGACTTGATTTCAGCCTGAGGGTGCTCCCAACCCTGAGTTGCAGGAGCCTCGCAAGTACAAAGATGGCAAGCCCGTCCCTATCGCGGAGAAGAACCCCGAGACTGGTGATTTGCAGCCGTTGAACTGGCGATACGACCCCGACCACCGTTGCCCCACTCCTTACAACAAGTTCCTACGCTTTGATGGTCCGTACTTTGCTCCCAACAAGCCTAAGGACCCTGCCGAGTTGAACGAGTTCTTCATTCCCGCGTCCTTGGTCAAGATTCGAGACTACTTCACCAGAAAGTACGACCAAGTCGAGATCAACCTCATCGCTACCGAGCGTCTGCCTGACCGAAGCCCGGAGGAGGAGGCAGAGTTCCAGAAACAGCAAAAGGTTCGAATTGATGTCTTCCTTGTCAAGATCACTGCTGACCTATCCTTCTAGTTGCTTGGAGACTCACTCGCACTGTCATCTGGTGAGAACTATGACCGCTTCTCGATTGTGGTAAGTACTGAATATCTCGAATTTCCGCGGTATGTCTTGACTGAAACGTATCAGAACGAGTTCCCCCACGATGAGCCGGTCAAGAACGCAACTAGGCCCTATGTTTGGGTCAAACCGCGAACCTCTGTGAGACAAGTCAATTTCGGAAGTGGAACAGGAAGATTCAAGCCAGAGGACCTCAACCGGGCGATGAAGCAACATGAGACCGGCCAGCTGCACCATGTTCCTACTGTTGATCACGGCATCCGTCTTCTGATGGACCGGAACATTGAGAAGGCCGAAATGCCCTGAAGGGAAGCAAAGAATCCGGTTCAATGGTTGAACTGGTTATTCGTGCAGATCTCGGTGGAAATCCAGGTCACATCAGATCGAGGCATTTATGGAAGGCTGGGCAGTTGAATGCGTTTTGGGATCAGGACACAGATCGAGGCGATTGAGGTACTTCTCTATGTGAGAAGAATCATCAGATAGAGACATGAGACTGAATTCAAGTCTGCTCAATGGATGCTGGTGGGTGAGCTATGTGAATGACGACGGAGGCCTTCCAGCACCAGGATCCAGCACCAGAACCTTGGATGCTCCAGTCTTTCGCCTTTTTGCCCTGCCAACCGTTCGCCCTTGTACCTTTTCCCCATCCCAGGTTTTCACCCACTTATTCAAACGTGTAACTTTCCCCATCCACGCCTTTCCACACCCATACCTCTCCACATCCATACTTTCGCAACTTCATACCTTTTCACACGAGTATCTTCCAGCGCCTAGACCCTCCCGCACTCTCAACTGTCCAAGCTTTCATCTTCCCTCCCCGACGACCTCCTCAGCCTACGCGGTGTGGAAGTTTCTCTACATTTCCCTTACAGCCAATCCACACACCAACCTCGATACCAAGCCAATAATGGCTGACCTCAAGCCCAAGATTACCGCCGTCAACGACGGTCAGGGAAGACTGGGCCTCTACATTGACGAAAGCATTGGGCAGGAGGCCATCGTGTCGCAGTTCGCGCCGAGATACCAGTAAGCAGCGCCGCCACAGCTGAGGAGGCAAATGACTGATCAAAGCTCTTGCAGGCGACTTGCCGTCCATGGGGAGCCTTGTACCATCTTTTTCGACAAGGATGCGCGCTCCTTTTACATTGGACCTGTCTTCTACAAGCAGGAATTCATGGACAGGCCTGGCCGATACAATCACATCATGGATCTCGATTGGCTCCCGAATGCTCGCCCTGATGGCCAGGCCGGTCAGGCCGGTCAGGCCGGTCAAGCTGGTCAAGCTGGTCAAGCTGGCCAAGCTGGCATCGCCGGCCCTAGCAACTCTGCTGCCCCAGGTGGGAAAACTAAGAAGGCCTCACGCCCACCCACCGCGTGGACCGCTTTCATGCAGGAGAAGTTGCACGAGATGCGTGAAGAGAACCCCCACGTTTCCCTCGGCGAAGTCTCCAAGGAGGCATCTCGTGAATGGAAGGTCGCGTCAGACAAGGACAAGAACTTTTTCAAGGAGGTGGCGAAGTACTGGGCTGGTGAGACTGATGAGGCTGATGAGGCTGATGATGCTGATGAGGATTAAGAAAGCTGGAGCTCTAGAAGAAAGTCGGCCTTGCGCCGTTATTCTTTTCACGGCCGGCTTTCACGGCCTTGGAACATTGAGCGACAGTTGATCAGAAAAGACAAGGGCAAGATGACTCGTACAACGACACCTATGACCTACCTCCTCTTTCACTCACTCGAATCTGTACCTCTAACACCTCTCTCCTCCGCGGCACGGTATCAGAAATACAAACAAAAAAAAAGATCGATATTGTGCATTCGGCACCAAATCACATGCTGCGTACATGGACGCACAGCAGCACCGCGTCTTCATCTGGAAAAGAATTGCGGAGGTCGAGGGGATGCCCAGTGCGCTCGGCTCGAAGTACGGTTTGCGCCTTGCTCTTAGGTGAGCGAGCGTGCGTCTTGGGGTGCCATTGCTCTTAGATGAGGGAGGCGCCATCTTTCAACCAAGGAAACTCGAAACGGCAGACACACCAACAACCACGACCACCATCTCTTAGTACAGCCGAACGACGACGATAGGATTGGGGGGGCCGAGACTGATCTGGAAAATACATGGAGCCCTGGCAGTATGGCGTCGGTGAGGGCGTCAGAATGGACTTTCATCATGGACACGGACGACACTTTTCCCCCCTCATCATCACTCAAGAATTGAGCATGTCTCGTCAGCAGAGCATGCAGTTTTGGTTTCATTTACACTGGAAGGGGGTGGAGGTTCCACTAATGCATGGGCTCGTGAGTACGGCATCGGTGAGGACGTCGGAAAGGAGTTTTACCATGAACACGGACAACACACCCCTCTCATCATCACTCAAAAGTTTGGCATGCCTCGTCAGTTGGGCATGCAGGATTGTTTTTCATGGATTCAGGTTTGACTTTTTACGACGCTGCGAGGGGGCAGGCAAGCTCCACTAATGCATTGGAACCTGGAGTACGGCGTCGGTGAGGGCGTTGGAAAGGAGTTACCATGGAAACGGACAGCACAAACCCCCAGTCACCATTCAAGATTTCGGCAAGTCTTCAGCAGGGCATGCTTTCACATGGATTCAGGGTTGGTTCTCAGCGGCTCGACCAGCTAGTCGTCATGATCCAGATAGACCAAAATAAAAAAAGGCTTTAGGCCACCAAAATACCTTTGTGCGTGTGATGTGAAGCCTCGTGCGTCTGCAATTGCGTGCCCTAAGCTACATGTGACTGCTGCTGCTGCGATGCGGCCCCCTCCTTGGAGTCCGAGCTACGTGCCCAGATGAAGGTGGCACAACGCCACTGGGTGTTCTTCTCCTTCTGCCCGGATGGCCCCAGCGGCCGCGAGCACATGTAGAACGTGCGGCCGCAGTTGATCCCAGCCTTCTTCACGACGTAGCTGATGCAGTGTTCGCCGTGCTCGCACAGCGGTGCAACCTTCTTCTTGCCCAGCAGCTTCGACCACGACTCTTTTGACTCTACGGGGTCAAAAACCCTTCCGCTGTCTCCCTCGCCACCATTCGCAAGCCTGTTTACTTCGTCTATTTCAACGGTACCGTCAAGTTGTGGCATGGTGCCTGAAGTCGCCTCTTCATTTTCCTGCTCTCGCGGTTCCTCCACTATAGGCTTTGGCGCTTGTGTCTTGGGCTTAAAGAAGCCCATCAGGCTGCTCTGCGCCGGACCAGACTTGCCTGTGTCCTTTCCCGTCGCTGTCTTGGCTTTCTTCTGAGGTCGACTTGATGCGCTCGGTGCGCTACGTTTGGGAAGAGCTGCTGGAGATGCGGTCTTGCTTGGGGACTTGGAGTCCGCTGTCGACGAAGCTGTGGGCCTAACGGGTGTGGCGGCAGGGGACGGCGATGGTGGAATATTGGATGTCTGTGTGCTGGGGAGCTCATCAGTGTCGCCGATGGACTCGGCGCTGGTGGGGAGGATCGCATTTTGCTTGAGAGTCGATTGAGCGGGCTTCTTTGTGAACATGTCCTTGATACTGCGGCGACGATCGAACTCATTCAGCAGCTTCGCTGACTGTGGTAGCAGATCCTTGGTGTCCCAATCCCTGAGCCGATTGCCCTCCTTATACATGCCTTCGGGGTTCATGATATCCAAGAGGTGAACATCCTCGCCCTCCCTCTTGACGCGGTCCGCCATGATCGCGTAGACAGGGCAGTGGTCGGACCCCAACAAGCCCTCCTGAATGTTGGCGTCTTCGAACCAATCTTTCATGCCAGCCGTACATAGGATGTAATCAATCCGGCTGCCAAAGTTGCCAGGTCTAGCATTCTTCTTGGTCTCCCAGCAGGTGAACATGCCTTGTCGATCTGGGTGGAAACATCGGGTGGTGTCCCACATTACAGGCTCCTCTCGGCCCTCATCCCTCTCTCCAATGACTTGACCCTCGAAGACGAGCTGGTTGAAGAAGCGCCTTGAGGGCGAGGAAAGGAAATCCTCCAAGGTCATGCCTTCCTTTCGGAGGTGCTCCGCGCAGCCAGCGGTGTCGATATCTGTACGTATGATATTGAGATCTCCAGCAAGGACCACTTGCTTGCCCATCGCAGCCAGATTCCGTATCCTCGCGTCGAGAACACTCATGAAGCCCATACGGAAATCAGTTCTGGTGTCGTCTCGGGTGGCAGGCACGTATACGCCGATGAGGACAAAGGCAGGGAACTCAAGCACCACACAACGCCCCTCGGAATCGAGCATCACCTCATCTATTGGTCCAATGAGTTGATCCTCGCGAGGATAGCCGCCGATTTGTTGCTCGGCCGGAAGGTCTCGAAACTTGGTCGTGGACTTAGGGGGGCAGAGCACTCCAGTTAAGCCCTCCTCGGCTCGAATGGGACAACACTTTGAATTCCTCGTGTATATTGCAACTCCCGAGTAGCCTGAACAAATGTTAGCACATGGTTCTAGTACCAAGACCAAACAAGTCCGGAAGACCTACCTTTCTTGTCTTTGGGCAAGCTGAAGAAGACGTCCCAGCCGGACACCAGCACCATGTCATCCGTCAGATCTTTCCGCTGGATCTTGGCTTCCTGCATGATGACAATGTCCGACTCCAAAATGTCGAACATGGCCTAGCAGCTGTCAGTCTTCGGCACATTCAACGCGACGGGGGATGGTGAGCTTGCCTGGAAAGACCGCGTCTGATTCCATGGCGCATATCCGAACGGGTTCCTGAGAGAAAGAGGGTAAGTCTCTGGCCATTGAAGCTGCGTGCCCCCCGAGACGGGTAACTCAGAGAAACGGCAAGCGGCCTGCAGCCCAGGACATTCGCAACGTACCTGATGCCGTTCACTGCAGCGTCGGTCAGTCACGGCTCAACACTAAGATAGGAAGGCGTGGAAGCTCACCGTTCCATGTAGTAATGCGCAGACCCATTGTTGCGGCTGTCAACTTCTCATGTGTGCCGGGAGTACTCAAATGCCTGTCTCAGTCTCCTGTTGTCTCGCCTTGCGAGTGGTTGCGGTTCTCGGGATTTGCGGACATTCCCAACGAGGAGGTGGAAATGGAGAGGCAGGGCAGCAGGATAGCAGGGTATGAGAAACAGACTTTCCAACAGTCAAGGGCTTGGATCTTCTCAAGGATACGAGACTACAGCTTGGTCTCCCGAATGCTCACAATATCACGGCAAATTTTCAATTTTGGCACCAGATATCCTCAGCGCATTTCAATCCGCCAGCTCAGTTACCGAGTCGCGTTCGCCACTTACAGCAGGAGCGGTCGTCTCAGCCATCTCCCTCGCGAACCCCACACGCGGTCACGCTAGAGCCAGAGACCCGAGCCAGCTGCCAGAGCTTAGCTTGGCGAGCCGGGGACAGGCCGCTGACTAAGCGAGGCCCATCTCCCAATCGTCAGTGGTCTGATTCAAACCTCAACCGCTCCGGATCCCTCCTCTCCCAAAGAATACCCACTACCCGAAAACAATCGATCCCTCTCCACCATCGAGACCCCCCCGAACCGCCGAAAATGCTTCCTCAGCGACAGATCATGCGCGCCGCGCCGCGCTTGCTGCGATCTCCGGCCGTCCAGCGCCGCTTCATGAGCTCGCCCGCCCCCAAGGCCGGCGAGAATGCCTTCGTCAAGGAGCGCCAGGCCGTCAAGGAGCACGCCGCCGGCACCACTGGTGAGTCTTTCCGAGGGCCTGAGGAGGACGAGAGGCGGCCAATTGGCTCGCAACGGAGCAGCTAGACTGACGCGAGGCCTGTACAGAGCTCTGGAAGAAGATCTCCATCTAGTATGACATCACCCTCACTGTCCTGATCACATCCATCATCACCGCGCTGTGCCGATTGTGTTGCCGCGATCCGAAGCTTCGAAGTCCGCTATGGAAGAGGAAAGGATGTCAGGGGAGAGGAAGCAGAAGGGCAGCCCGGCATCCGGGGAGCGGCGAGCACGACACCCAGGGAGCTGCCGGGAGAACCCGGGCCAGCGGAGGAAGGACGGGCGACGGGCACACACAAATGACGGCGACATCTCCGCCGCAGCTATAATGGGATTAAATTGCTGACAACCTCGAACCATAGCGCCTGCATCCCCGGCCTCGCCCTCGCCGGCGCCAACGCCTACTGGCTGTGGACGGAGCACTGGGAGCACTGGTCTCACATGCCCCCGCTGGAGGAGCGCACCGAGTACCCCTACCAGAACATCCGCACCAAGAACTTCCCCTGGGGAGACGGTGACAAGACCCTCTTGTGAGTTTCGCTCCGCGCCGTCGCAACACCTGGCGGCGTCGAGACAGGTGTGGCTCGTCCTGTTTGCAGTTCGCTAACTTCTCCGGGCAGCTGGAACGACACCGTCAACTACCACAACAGGGACAAGACCACCTAAGCTGGGGATGAGCCTATTTCACAATATGGAGGTGGAGCTTGCCAGAGCTGGCATGGCTAGATAGAGCGCTGGACAAACGTCACAGACAAATCGATCTGTACATGTTTTCCTAGAGTCACAGCAATCGATCATACCATTCAAAAATGATGTGCATGTGTGTCTGAATCTCACGGCGGCTATGCTACATATGCCAGCGGCAGCATGCTTGCTGGTATCTGACGGTATCGCTCGCTTTCTAGAGCACGTCCAACAACACGGCTGCGGTCATCTACAACCACTTGCCGTGAAGGCCGCGCAGATTGGAGGATGATTGAGCTAGTCATATCCCAATACCACTAGCTGACACTGTCTGCCCCGGACAATTTACAGCCAGTTCATTCCCAAGGAGAAGCCATTCCCGGCGGAAATATTAGTGGCGGCCTGCGCAGCCCATTTCCCGAGATGCATGAGGCCTACTGGCCGTGCCGAGGACTGACTGGGTGGTAGAAGTTGGCGATGAATGATGTGCCTTCATACAAGACACTCATGATATTGCTCAGACCTTACTGGCCTCGCTCCTTAGCTCCAGGAATTTCGCCGCCAGGTCATTCGAAACCTTTACGTCGCCTCTTACCCTCATGATCGTCGACATCTTGGCCGTCACTTCCATTTTCTTCTGTAGGTCCTCCACGGCCGCGTAGTAATCAAATGCCCGCCTCAAAGCACCCATGGCCTTGTTGAGATATTCCGTCCTCCTCTTTGAGGGGCCAGGGCCGGCACCAGGTGCCGGCGCCATCTTGCCTGCAGTACCTACGTAGGCATCTGCGAGGCTCGAGTACATGGTCGCAGCCATGTAAGACCCATCGCATTCGAGACACCGCGGTATGACGACCAGCAGAAGCTTCTCTGCGGCCTCAAACTCGTCGAGCGAAATGAGCACGTCCGATATGGTACCCATGGATTGCCAGAGTAGATTCATGAGTCGTGCTTTCCATGCAAGGTTGGCAGCACGCATGGCGACAGAGAAGCCGCGTTGGGGACGCCCTGCTTTTTGGAATAGCTGGGCCTTCATGAGAAGCAGGCGTGTTCGGACGCCAACATCCTTGTCCTGGTCGTGGCTGTCGGAAATCAGTTGTTCGACTTTGGCGAAGGCGGCTTGGAGGTCGCCACGTCGGATGAGCAGTTCGTAATGCAGTGAGTCGACGACGAAGGTGAGATCGGACTCGAGGTCATCCGGCTTGGACTGCATGATTTGTGAAAGGAGGTACTCTACTCCATCTAAATCGTTGCGGTGGAGATCTCTGCGCAGCTTGACAAGCGCGCGCAATTTCTGCCAGTACTTCTTGGCCCTCCATGTCCGCAGGGAGTCCTCGTTGATGTTCTCGAGTAACTGCATTCCCTCGTTGTACTTGCCCTTGGTTGCCAGGATGCTTGCCAGCCGACACGTGATTTTCAGTGTATCATCCAGCATGGCGTTGGGCGCATGGCAACGGAGGAAAATCTCGCACGTCATCTTGGAGAGAAAGGCAACTCCGACTCTGTCCCAGACGGCAATGTTCAGGGATATATGGGTGCCAATCATGTTGACGAGGTTTCGTTCGACCAGGAGATGTGAGCTGCGTGCTATGTTCTCGAGTGCAGTGGCAACACTATCGCCACTCAGCAGACCCTGCTTAGCCTCGCTCAGCAAGGCAGAACTCCAGGTCGACCACATTCCCGTTTCTTTGGCTTTCACTCGGAGGAAGGCGAGTGTTTCTCGGCCGGTGGCACTCATGCTGCTCGACTCCAGATCTTCCACCAGGCGTGGATGCTGGAGGCCGAAATTGTAGAAGAAATTCAGGGCAAAGTTGAGACAGTTCTGGTCACGTTTTTCTCTGGCGGTCGCGATTGTCTCCAGCATAGTGGACACAGCATCCTTATAGCAGCCAAAGTCTGCTTGGAGTACAGCGAGGTTCAATAATGCGTAATGGTAGTGCTCTCTGTCACTGTTCTGCATGGTATAGTCAAAATACCGATGTAGGTAATCAAAAGACGTGGAGTAGTCTCCTGATTTCCAGGCCTCGAGGAACCTTCAGCACCGGTCAGAATGGCTGCTCGTAAGTTGATGTGGTGAAGGGTCTTACTTGAGGTAATGCCCGAGCTTTGGGTTTGTGCGGCTCGAGTCCAGGAGAACAGAAAATTGTTTCTGGATCTGTCGAGGGACCCGAAGGCCATACCCTGGTGGTTGCTGTGTTAGATAGCTGCTTGATAGCACAGGGAGGCACCTACTTACTCTGCATCTGAGCCACTTGAAACTCAATCAAGCGATCCAAGCAGTGAGCGCTGACGGGAATGTGGGAAGAGCTCAAATCTCCATAGGCAATAGACTCGATGGAGGCGGCGCCCTCTCCCCAGTCCTGCCCGCAAATGTCGAGAACCTTGTCGAATCGGACAGGGCCTGAGGAAGGGTTGCGTCTGGACCATGCTGAGGCTGTTGGTTGCCGGTAGACGATCAGATCCTTCCACAAATTCGACGCTTCCGAGAACTGCAGCCTGTTGAACTCCAGCTGCGCTCGCCGAATGAATAAGGCCAGAGGGGAATTGGGCAATAGAGGTATTCTACTTGTTTGGACGCCGGGCTCGGGCTCGACCATCTGCTGGACGTCTGCTTTTGTTGCAAGTAGAGATGACCGCTTGTCAAAGAAGTCATGTAAAGCGTCTAACGAATCGATGGCCCATATTTTGGACAGGAAGAGATCCCAGAGTCGGCGGCCGGGCAGACCAACTGCAGCGGAGAAGGGTAGAAGTAAAGACTCGAAGGTCTTGATGGACTTTACAAGATCGATGTCATCTTGAGCCTTCTGCCAGAGGCCGCCAGGGCCTGGCAGGTCTTTGTTTACGTCGGTGCCGGTGTGTGAAGCCAGGAAGGACAGGACGGGGATGATGCCGTCTCCAGGAACGGCGCCTTCTGTGTAGAGCTCGACAAGGGCCAGAAGGCCAATGTCGGAAGGCATGAGGAAACGAGACATGGTGGGAACTCGAGCGTCTATGCTCTGCTCAAGATAAAGAGCCACGAGACTTATCGTGGGGTACTGAAAGCCATGAATTCGTCTTCATGACTCGGGAGGTGAGATGAGCCTGGAATATTGAGTTGGCTTTGGTCAAACGACGACGTTGAGTGCTTTGCAGCGTCTTGCCAATGTGTTGATGATGCTGCAGTGGAAGTCGCGATGCAAACGCGTGGGAGTAGACCAATCAGAAGTTGTGCTCTAAACTGCCGTACCTACTACATGCACTGGGATTGCCGAGCTTGGCCTGGAGACCAGCACCGCCAGAGAAGTGGCATGCCACTGGTACCTGGGTACCTACTTACCTGGGATGAAGCAACGGTGCTTGGCTTAGCAACCATTCGTGGTTGACAACTCAATGGGTTTGTTCGCACAAAACAAACTCGGAGGTCAAGGCATGTGTGCGACCGTACTTGGATAGCTTTGGCGTTTGCTCCGAGGTCTCGACAGGATAAACAAGTCCCTTGGTGGAGGTTTCATCGGGACATCAGCCAGGGGCTCATTCATGGGAGCTCCCGAGGGCGCTGGGGCCCCTAGGCCATCGGTGGTTTCGAGTGACGCCCCCGGATCGAGCAGCGATGTGCTGTGACAGGTGAGACAAGGTGGAGCTAAAACAACAAGTGCCCCACCACCGGGAGTCGATAGCGCAAAGGAAAGCACGACTGCTGTGGGCAGTCCTGGCAGTCTGGATACTACTAGACGAGAAGACACGAGCTGAGTTCTCTTCCCTTCTCTTGTGTTCTGTTCTGCAGTGTTCCGTACGGTTCAGCTCTGTGTCGCCATGCTTGCAGAGTGTGGCGGTCGTTGACTCGTCGGTCGGCTGCGCTTGCAAAGCTTAGCAGCTTGCCACAGCCAGTCCTCTGACTCCGGGAGGGCTCCGTGAGTGGCCGGGCGGGTTGGGTTGGAGGGGAGAGGTGGGACGCTTTCTCGAGGCGCGGGCCGGAAACGTCATTTGGGACCGACACCTGCTCATAAAGTTCCCTTGTAGCGGTCATCGAATGCAGCCACTGATAAAAAAAAATCGCATAATCAGAGCAACTTCGATACGTGAGCCTTGTCAAAGGAATTATGTGTTTCTCACAGACTGCGTGCCTCAGTTGGCACAGTCTGACCACTGGCATTTCGGTCAGGTTCCGCAAATGGACCTTGCCTGCACCTTGCACCTAGTTAGGATCCCTGAGGATGTAGACTGTCATCTGTAGTCTTTAACGTGAAGCCTACCTTGGTGTAGGTAGGTAGGCTAGGGGTACGAATGCCCAAATGCAGAGTACAACCTGATCCTCCTTGGGGCTGCCCCATGATCCTTGACATCCCGTGGCCCCATGTGAAGGCCGCTCCAATGTAACCCAAGAGCAGGAGTTGAATCAGTGGTGAGGAAAGTCATCTCAAACACACACCCACCACTCACACCAAAACACCCGGCTTATCAGCCACAGCTCGTGCACTGTCAAGGACACGAGAGTCAGGCACCACCACTTGGACGGCCGGCATTGCAGGGCCTAGACTGCCAGACTGCCTGGGTATAATGCACTTATGTAGACTGTTACCTACCTAAGTACCTACCTGTAGGTACCTGCCCGAGTGAGTGCCTGACCTTACAAGTAGAAACGCTCAGGCCGCCGCAGCAGCAACGTTCTGGGTCTGGACTAGCCGCCTGCGGCACTGCACAAGGGACACAGGTGCAGAGGTGCAGAGGTGCACAGGTGCAAGGCCCCTGGTCTCCTGCTCTCCCGGTTCCTTGCTTCACCTTGAGGGGGGGCATCTCGTGGTTGGCGCCTGCCCACTGACCGGGCTGGGGTACCTGGGTACCTACCTCTTTCACTCACACACAGCCGGGCACAGAGTATCAGCGGCCAGCCCCTCCCTTCTACGTAACAGTAGGACGGTGCGTGCAGCCCGGGGCAGCAAGTCAGTCGACGGGACGGCTGGATGGACGGTGACCTGGACCTCTCCTCCCTCCCACCACCCCCAAACAGCGTGGCTTGGCACCTGCCCTGTCGTCCGATTACATCGACTCGCCGGATCTACACCATCTAGCCCTCCTTTGTTCTCCCTCTCTCTCTTGACACCTGCGAAAACCTAGACCTCGACGATCTCTACATTGTGTATAATTCTCCCAGGCCTGCCCCCTTTTTTTGCGCGGCCATCGTGTTCATAGACCTTTGCGAATGATTTACGCGCGTGTTGACCTGCAAGACACAGTCCCCTCCGCGGCTGTTTTGTCTGCCAGCTCGAGGCCGGCCCAGGTCGGCGCCTCTTAGCCCAGCAAGCAGCAATCCTCCGCCCACTCCATCATCACACGACATCACAATCGCTCTGTTGACGCTTCTCTCCTTGTCCTTCTTCTCCCCTCTCCCCCAATCCTCCACGGACAACGCACAGTGCCGCTCGTTGCTTTGTTGTCCTTCGAGATGCGGCCCCCGAGAATAGCCATTCTCGTCCTCTTCCTCGCCGCCGCCCTCTTCCTCTTCTGCCGCTCCGTCGTCTCGCTACGGGATGCCAACCAGTCGCCCGCCGCGCCCCTGAGCCCCCACAGGACCGCAACTCCCTTCCGGTCCTTCCTTTCTTTCACGGCGCCCTTCACTCTCTTCCCGCCAAATGCCGCCATTTCCCTCACCGACGACAACAGCACCTTCTTCCCTGCGCGACCCGCCGCCTTCGGCCCTCCCCTTCCCGCCAAGGGCTTGAGCGGCCAGCTATGGATCGGCAGCGGTTTCGCCGACGAGAACCTCCCCGACGGCGAGGGCGAAGGTGAACTGGGCTGCAGTGATTTGCCGGGTTACGGGGATGGGACAGCCATCATCGGCCTGAAGGGCACAACTGTCGGCATGAGCGCCAAGGCCAAGGCCGCCACCGCTGCTGGGAAGGGCGAGAAATCAAAGAGGTCGAACCTGCCCAAGGGTCCTGCTGTTGACCCTGCAGCGGTCATCGACACAAAGGAAAAGGACAGAACCGGCCCTGTCGACGACGGCACCGACGACTATCTACACCAGACGCTCGCATCCAAGGCTCCCGGCTACGAGATGACCACGGTGACGTCAAGCCATGCCGACATACAGTCCATTCAAGAAACGGCAGAGATCACCGGGAAGGTGGTTCTACTCAGCCGCGGAGGGTGTGGCTTCTTGGAAAAGGTCAAGTGGGCTCAGCGGCGAGGCGCTGTCGGTGTCATTGTTGGCGACAACCAGAAGGGTAGCCCCCTCATCCAGATGTTCGCACGAGGCGACACCTCCAACGTCACCATTCCCGCCATCTTCACTTCTCGAACGACAGCCCACCTCCTCTCGTCCCTGATGCAACCTGGGAGCTTTATCGAGGATATCTTTGACGAGAATGGCAACCCGGCACTCAAGGTACAACAGTCGGACAAGCTGCGGAAGAGCAAGGCTAAGACCCAGACTGCCGCTGCTCAAGAAGCAGCCAAACCTGTGGTGGACTCCTCCAAGTCCGCAAACTCGAAGGTGACAAGGAAAGAGTCCTCGACTGCCGCGGACGACTCCCTTCCCACAGAACAACGGTCGAGGAGCTGGATGGCTCGCCTGTTCGGCGACCCCAGCGGGCCCAGGGCGGCAACAGAGCAGAGCCGGCCCCCGAGCAGCGGTCAGCATGACTGGGTCCTTGTTGATGACTGGAGCGATGAGAAGGACAAGGTGATTCGCAGCAGCCTCGAGAAGGCCTCAAAGAAGGACAAAGCTGCTACGGCTTCAGCACAGAAGACCTCGGGCGATGGGTTCCAGATCGGCGTGCAAGACTGGCGTGATCCTGACCTGGTGGATGTTTCCGGGACAGGGGCAGACAAGAGTGCGGCTAAAGGCAAGGACTCGAACATCAAAGGCAAGGATGTGAGCGGAGAGTCGCAAGTAGCAGGGAGCTCCGGAAAGGCATCAGACAAGAAGTCCGCATCGTCTAAGGATGCAAATGGACCAAAGGGAGGCAGCATCACACCTGGAAGTGGCCAGTATCCTCCCACGTCTTCGTCGAAAGACCGGCAAACTTCGTCGTCCAGGACAGGAAAGAATCAGGGCGGCTCATCTGGCCTGATGTCCAAGCTGTTTGGCGACGATGATGGTGCGGACTTCACGCAATCCAATCCTCCGCCAAAGCCGATAAACACGCCCCTGACCAAGGAACCTACATCCAAGGAGACCGTCCATGAGGGTCTGTGGGTAACCATAACGCCCACCGGCAGCACTGCGCCTTTCTTTGACACGCTCCTGGTATTGGTTGTGAGCCCGCTAATCACTTTGACCGTGGTCTACGCGCTCCTCATCCTGCGGGCTAAGATCCGAAGGCGGAGGTGGCGCGCCCCGAAGTCCGTGGTTGAGCGCCTGCCCGTCCGTACATATCACACTGTCGCATCCACGACTCCCAGCCAAACACCACGGCTGCCATCACCCACAAGCTCGTCGCCGACAACGCCTTTGCTACAGAGCTCATCGCGCCCTAGACCGCGCTCACGGACTACTACTGGTGTTCCGGAAGCTGACGATATGCTGCGTGTTGACTCCCCGCTACAGCAATCACGGTCTCCATCACGTGCGTCACCGCCTCATGAGAAGGAGAGCCAGTGGAAGAAGTACATGGGTCGACAGGTCGAGTGCGTCGTCTGCTTGGAAGAATATGTCGATGGTGTCAGCCGTGTCATGAGCCTGCCTTGTGGTCATGAGTTCCATGCGGAGTGCATGTAAGTTCACAGCCAAGCTCAAATGTGCTTTCAGGAGTACCTCGCTAACCCGAATTATTCACAGCACGCCCTGGCTGACAACTCGACGGCGCACGTGCCCCATCTGCAAAGGCGACGTCGTTCGATCGCTCGCCCGCGGGTCACCATCCAGCCCGAGATATGAAGCATACCATGACGATAGCGACGAGGAGGATGACGCTGAACCAGAGGCCTCAGGCTCTGGGAGGAGGTCACCGACTGCTCGGGACGCGGATGTCGAAGAAGGCATCTTATCGCCAACACCGCGACACATTTCTCGTAGGAACGGAAGATCAGAGGGCTGGCTTGGTCTGCTGTCCAGCAGCTTTGGCACGAATGCGTCTGCATCGTCCTCGCGGTCTAGGGTCCCAGACGAGGACCGTGACCGATGATGAGTCTGTTAACCCCAAGCCGCGGGATGCCTCAGGACAAGGCATGGCTGCTGGCACATGGACACAAAAAAGCTCAACAATTGCGCGGGATGGTGAAGAGGCTCTCCCCTCGAATGGCGCACCAGCAAACTTTGATTTTCGCTTTGAGCGCACGCATACTTGTTTTCACCTGGGACGGGCGGCCTGTTCCAACTCGATACCCAACACACTCGCTAAGATACCACACGCATCAGTCTTTTATCTCCTTGATTGTTCTTTCGCCCCTCTGTCACTACATCATCGTGTCGTTTGGCGTTGCGTTGCTTCCTTGTTTAATCATCACATGCTTTCGGGTCACGGCGCAGGAGGAAATGGACATGGCACAGGAGGAGCATAAGGACAAGGGCAGGCACGCAATTCCGCACATCCCACATAGGGCGAGGGATCTTTCACCGCTTGGAGTGGTTTGTTTGCGCTTAGACGTCAATGGGGCTTAGACGCACGCAGCACAGCGAAACAGAGTGCTTCTTTCCGCATTTGTATCTTATGAGAGAGAGAGAGAGAGAGAGAAGTTGGGCGGCGGGGCATGAGGTGGCTATAGCAATGCCCCTCGGAAGCATTGGGGCAGTGATCATAATCCCTTTCATGGTTGCTCTTATATCGTGCGGATGAACCATGTCAGGTTGGACGGGGCGAAGTTGGACTGGACTGGACTGAATTGGAAATAATAAACCGTTTCACAAACTCCTAAAAAGCTGATGTTTATCCATCATGAGCTCTCCCTTCCTCGCACCCACCAGACTTTTCCGCCCTGCGCCTTGAGCTTTGCGGTCGTCAGTAAAGGCTGCGATTCTGGCTTCTTCCCACTTCACGTTATCGCCAGTTGATCCCCGTGATGCTATCGTGCCATGCCGCAGCATCCACGCTCTCGCCAACGCGGAGCGAGTCCCTCAGATAGGGAATGCCCATGTCCTCAATGAAATGGCCGCCGTCGAGAAACGCCTTAACGACCCTCGTGACTCCGTCCCTTGGCGAGTTCGGGGGAGGAGCTGGGACGGGCTTGGGCGAAGGCGGCCGAGAGTTGGAGGCAGAGTAGGGCATCCTTGCCGGATCTTTTGGGTGTAGTTCTCGTCTGCGTTTCTCCTTGGGCATATATGTGGGCTCAGTTTGGATAAGGGCCTCGGGTGTGTGCCCTGGGTTCGTCGTGATGGTGGAGAGGCGAGAATGAAGAGTGAGATATGGTGTATTTTCTCGGGAATATTCCTGGCAGGTCAAGATCGTGAGGGATGGTAGTGTGCCCGCTTCTCAGGGTATATCGTGTACGCTTCGTCGACGCCTCTGGTTGCTGTCCGGGGCCACCGGTCACGATTCAAAGCTGACAGATAAGTTCCTGTGCCCATTATTTGCCCTCGTGCAGTGACAAAAGCAAGTCCAACCAAGGCCGGCCGAGCGGCTGGGTGTTGATCCATGGGAGGCAAGGGATGGCCAGCAATGCGTAAGTCACCATATCACGGGTTGATTGTAGATTTCGTAGTATCTCGGTCGCTTCCTTGGTTCTGGGAAGGGAGAAAGAAAGTAAGCATTCGATGGGTGTGCTTGGGTTGGGTCGAAAGCGGCCGTCACTGTTGTGGAGGGTCCTCATGGCTTAGGAAAAGCCCGGTGGACCACAGACTCTGGCTCTCTTGGCTATGAAAGTGGCCTCCCCGTCTCGATGAGCGAAGCCGATGAGCGGCGAGGTGCCTGTACGGAGAAACTTCTGTCGTGCCAAGGATATTCTACAAGGCCGGGCACAGAATCGCTGAGGTAATGAGACACATGGAGAGCATGCGGCCATGAGAATCGGGCAACATGATGTTCAACAATTTTCAAGGTGCCCGGGAACTATTCTGCTTCATCTTGAAAGAGACGTTAGAGACAGGCTACGATGAGGCCGAGGCGAGTGACGCATGACATCGTGTCTGCCGTTTCGTGTTGGACAACATACCGGCACACAATGATATATGCCTCTCATCATCATTAATAGTGAGCATTTGCGCTCCCAGTCTCAGAAACGTGGCATGGACATGGAGACGCGGGAATGGTATGTGATATCAAAGCAATATGCGGACGCACGGATACATGTGGATGGGTTGTTCAAGTATCATACAAGAGGTCACAGCAACGACCCTCGCCTCGGAGCCACAATCCACTAAGCCTCAGGATCAATGCTTTGCACAATTTTGCGAGCCCGTTCTTGAAACTAGCATTCCTCTCCAATGACTTGCACATCCTGATACGCCGATTCTCAGTCTTCTCGCACGAAGCCAAGACAACCATAGGTGTGGATGTCAAAGTATGAAAAGGCTGGGGCAATGGGTGAATGTCAAAGTTCTAACCTGCGCGTCTCAATATCAGCAGTGACCTGTATTGAAAGGCTGCTGTGATGCAAGACGCTGATCATCAGATCTGCGGCCAAGTAATCTGCTTTTCACTGCGGACTCTGCTGCTGTCGTCCTCGGCGTCAGCTCGTAGAGTAAAAGAACCACAATAAGCGGTGATTTTTACACCATTTCGCAGCTGTGCCTCCCGACAGCGAGCTTCTAGTGCTGCTACTCATTGGTCTGAGACCAGCTAGGGTTGAGATGACTGCTCCCACGTTGGCGAAGGTCGAATGCGGCTTGGAAAACATCCTATGCGTTCACCGCGTTGCTCGGACCTGCCTCAGAAAGAGCACCGTCAATGATAGCACCATTTGGAACAGATAGCGGGTCCGGATGCTCGAAATCGCCAAGAGACTCGCTGGGAGCAGTCCCGCCAATCCCTTCTTGTGCCAGCATTGGAGCCGTGGGCGCCCCGCCTCCGATGGGGGCCTCGGGCTGCATTTGAGCCTCTTGGAGGGCTCGAAGATTAGCGTCATCTACAGCGTCCGCGGCGACACTCTGGTAATCTTGCGGTGCGGGCGGCTCATTGGCGGCTTGCCTCTGATGAGCCTCGGGATCATAAAGCGTGTTGCGAGGCGGACCTTGGTCGGGATCATTATCTTCCTCTCTGCGCTCGGGGTTTCTTCCAGCAGCAATGACCATGTCCTTCTCCTTCCTGCCTAATACGACGAGGTCAAACCCGGGTGGAAGATGTGAATCGGTCCTGTGTGGCTACAGTTAATCCCGTATAATTAAGAAGGAGTGAGCGAGTGGCAGCAACCTACTTCAAGATGTCGACCTTGACAAGGCGAGCTTTGTCACGCAGGCCTTGCTGATCGCGCTCTGGAACATTAAAGGGAATGTGATCTTCCTTGATGGCCCTCTCGATGGTGCTCCACTTCGCCTTGTACACGTTCACCGCTCGTACAAGTTGCTGAGTATCGTGTGCTGTCCATGGCCTCCTCTGCTTAGGCTGCGATGGCTTTCGATTGGCCTTTGAGATAAGTTGGGAGGCCCGTGACATAGCAACGACATCGATGAGTCCAGGTATAGGCTCGGGCATTGCAGAAGATAGAGGGACCGCCCCACCTGCGTTCTGGCGAGGAGGAGGAGGAGGCATGGCAGCGGCGTCAGCCGCCCGGGCTCGCTTGCTTGCGGGGTCTTCTTCGGGGCCACTCTTTCGACCTCGCTTACGGACTCGCCGTGTGGCATCGGCGGCAGCGGCTGCATACATAGAGCCATCGTTGCCTCTGATTGCAGCTTGACTAAGGTCACGGGCCCTTTGGGCAGCAAAATTGTCAGTACTAGCTAAGCTGATGTTGGCGGATGAGGGCGCTGGAGATGCACGATTCTCTGAGAGATCCAAAAGTTGCTCTCCGCTGGAGGCATTCCTCATGTGATGGCGAATGCGATCAAGGGCGGCACGGGAGAATCTCAAGCCAAGAGTCAGTCTCGCTGGAAACCAACCCAGAGATGCGAGGGATGCGGGGGATGTAATGAACCAGTAAACTCACTTTCCTATGTGCGCAGCTCTCATGTCCTGCTGTAATTGTTCTTCGACGGAGTAGGATCCGTCGCCATTCAGGGCCAGAGGCTGAGTGGGTGCCCTGATCCTGACCTCAAAAGACTTGATCCAATCTTTCAGCTCATCCAAGAAGATCTGGAATGAGTACTCTTGGTCGAGTTTGCTGATGATGGAATTTGAATCCATTTCCGAGATCATTGCGCGAAACCCGTCGATGGCATCGCGGTATTTTTGCGCGTTGTCATTGGAGATGTCGAATCCAGGGAAAGCTCTCAGGGGCGCCCCTTCGATGTATCCGCTGATGGAGTCGTCGTCCACGCCCTCGAGATTGACGTCAAGAAAGACGCGAGCAAAGAGGCGGAGGGGAGAGGCGTTCTGCACCCCGCGAAGGGTCTCGATATAACGTTGGGTGCGAATATGGAAGGCTTGCTTTAGTATATCATCATCAGGCACGGATGCATCCAAGCCTTTCATGCCTCCGGGCACGAACGCAGCTGGAAAGTGGCCATCGATCTTCTCAAGCCGCGGCAAGCGTTCGAGGACCAAAGCCGGGTCGTCTTCCAGTTCTTGGATGCTGCTCAGCAGTTGTGCAAGGTTGGCGGTTGCGACGGCCTTGGTCATCCTTGACCAGATGGGGGATTCTTCAGCCTTTGTCTTGTCCGAGACGACATCAATGTCGATGAAATCGTCGAACTTCTCGTTGTAGATTTTGTAGAAGTTTCCGAAGATGTCCTTGTGAGTCTGGAGCTCGGCTTTCCAGGGCTCGTCCCTATCAGGACCCTCGAGAGCGAGGTGCGACAGCATGTCCGTAGAAACGGAGTAGAGCCTGTCGACAAACTTGTTCATCAAGTTGACGTTGGCGTCTCTGGTCCTGGGCGTGAGAAGAGGAGTTCCCGCATCAGGGTAATCATATGTGACAGCCGGGTTCACCTGTTGCGGCGTCATGGGTCCTTCTACTCATGGTTAGCAAATGAGTATAACGGAAACTATGCGGAAGCTCGTGTTCACCTCTCGCGTCAGGCTGGGTTGCTGGCAAGGAGGCGGGCGTGCCAGAGCTATGTGCAGACTGTATGCTGGCTGGCATGGCCGGGCGAGCGCCCCGGCGCGTCGCTCTGCGAGGATATTGCTCACCTGGGGCCTTGCCTGTGGCGCGACCACCCCTAGTAGAGCTTGGAGGAAGCACGGGAGATTCTGGGGACGCGTCGTCATCGACGTTGCGGTCATTATCATTGTCACCAGGAGAGGCATTCAAAGAGGCATCGGTATCATGGGTGGCGCCATCATCATCATCAGCAGCAGCAGCGGCAGTGATGACGGGCTCGGGCTCGGGCGCAGGCTCTTCGGGGGCGGGCTGGCCGGCGGCTTGCTGTGCTGCCTCCATCTGAGCAGCAATACGCGTGCTCTGTCTGCCGGGAGCAGCTGAGCCGGCGCGCCCTCCTCTTGTCCTTGGAGGCATCCTGCCAATTGGCCTCTAAACCACCGTGAAACCTGGTGATGAGAGTCGGATATCTCTGATGAGAGATGCTCGCGATGGAGGTCCTGACCGCGGCGAGGGTTAAGGCACTGTCGAGACAGAGAAGAGAGGGATAGGGGTTTTCAGGGTTTGAGGAGAGAGTGTGGGAGTGCGAGCTGCGAGAGGGGAGAGGGAGAGGGCGGGAAAAACCAGGTGCCCACTAAAAAAGTGGCAGGGATCCCACCTTTAGCGGCCTCGACCTTACCCCAGCTCGCCCAGGTCACAGCAGGCAGGCAGGGTGGCAGGCTGCAAACTCAGTCTCCAAACGGACGCGACTGAGTGAATGTGTCCAAGCATGTACATACACGGTAGCGCGTCTTTTATTCATCAACTTAAACAGAAGCCGTGACCATCATTTTTTACTGGCCCCCCACCTGCTATTTGGTGACAGATGTATCACCACAGGTGAAAATAAATGCCTAGCTACTCGGGGCTTCCTGTAGGCAGGCAAGCAGGTACCTAGGTAGGTATCTACCCGTGCATCCGAGAACCTGGGCACCCAGGTAGGAAGGTAATGTCTTAGCGTGACCAGCTATCTGCCGTACAGACGGAGCGAGTCGAGAAGTTGCAGAATGGAGACATCAACTCTACCGATTCCATGCGAAAGGGCACTTCACTCAGGTCACAATGGATGATTTTGGGTTTCCTGAACGACGAGTACCAGGATTTCCACGTGGTCTCAAACTCAATAGCTAGACTTGAAGAACGTAGGCCTCCGGGCCACAGCTCTGGGTTGCTGAGGTATCAAATTCCTCGAAGGGATAAATGAAAATTGTAGCTACAAATCCCAGGAACCGTAGCATTCTATCGCACAGAAACTTTTGAAGAGGTTCGTGTCGTACCTAGGCAGTCTGGCTATTCCCCCTATTCACATGCAGGCCCAAGCCTCAGGGCAGAGCAGTCTGGGCAGGCCCGTCTCCCGTATGCAGATCTGTACGATTACGTAGATCCCTGACCTGGCAAATGGTGGCTTCAGTAATATTGCTTGCACTGCACTACTGCCACCACGGTGCTGTACTATATTTGTATTGGCACCCGGGATTCGCAGTGTCCCTGCATGTCCACCCAAACAGGCCATCATTGCCTTTCTAAAACTTCATCGCTTCCATTCCGTTTCCCTTCTGTCGGTCCGGTCTTTACCTCGAGACTTCCTCGCCTTCTCGGTCCCTAGCCGGGTGGGTAATCTACCCGAACAGACTCTCGAGAGGCCAAGTAAGGCTGCTTTCGCAGGCCGTGTCAGAGATTCGTCCCGCCTCACCACGACCGTCCCTCGACAGTAGCATTCTTCCTCGTCGAATCCGACAACGAAAGATCACCTGAAAGCCCTCTACCTCTTGATTACTAGTCTGCCACGCTCGCTGCAATCAACATGAGGATCCGACAACGACGGGCGCCCCTGGGCCTTCTGCTTCTTTCCTCCCTCGCTGCGACTAGCGCCCTGGCCTCGTCCTTGGACTCGGTGCCTCTCAACCCGGCCACGGGATCATCATCATCCAAGATAGGGACCAAGGATGCGCCCGTGGACGGAAAGGATGGCAGGCCTCACGAGGGCCCTTTCGTCGAGGTCGAGCACCTGACTTCCGGCAGCGATCTCAAGAAGTTGCCGCCCCTCGAAGGCCGCCCCTCCGATCCTACCATCATCGACGGTGTCAAGATCCCTCAGACCAACGACGGCGTTATGAACGATCCGGATCGGTCACAGGCCAAAGAGGGCACCACAGGCACGTCCGGCGGCGTCAGCGAGAAGGATCAGGTACGCAAGGCAAAGGAGGGCGCGACTGGGGAGAAGGCCGAGAACAAGCCAGAGTCGCCAAAGGAGGCACCTCCTCTGCCACACAGCGAGCAGGAGAAGATACTGAGCAAGGAGGATGCCACCAAGGATAAGAGCAGGCCGGACGGCAAGACAGAGGACTTCTCGGGACTTGAGGTGTGTGCCACCTGCATCGTTTCCTACTATCTCATTACTTGACCGTGCTGACGATGACCCTTTGCCAGAAACCTTCGGACCTCCCTGGCAAGACCTCCGAACAGGCCCTCCCCTTACCCGACTCCGCGAACAAGAATCACCTCGATGTCTCCCCCTCCACGGGCAAGTCTTCGAGCAAGCTACCCATCGATGACCCTGACAGCATAATCCAGCCCTTCCATTCCTTCCTCCTCTCCTACACCATGATCCTCGTCTCCGAGATAGGTGACAAGACTTTTCTCGTCGCCGCGCTCATGGCCATGAAGCACGATCGCCTCGTTGTCTTCTCCGCCGCCTTTAGCGCGCTGATCACCATGACCGTCCTGTCTGCCGTCCTTGGCCACGCTGTACCCACGCTCATCCCTAAGAAGGTGACAAACTTCCTGGCCGCCGCGCTGTTCCTGGTGTTCGGCGCGCGCATGTTGAAGGAAGGGCTGGCCATGAGCCCAGACGAGGGCGTGACAGCCGAGATGGCAGAGGTGGAGCTCGAGCTCGAGGAGAAGGAGACTATGGCGCGTAAGGCTGGCCGGAGGCGGTCCTCCATATCACCCTACGCGCTAGAGATGGGTTTGAACAGGACGCACACCCGCAAGTCCCGCTCCCAGTCGCGTTTCCCCACGCCGCCGCGCAGCCCGTCCGCCTCGCCCGAGAGGAGCCCAAGTCCCCGGCGGGGCGCCTTCGGGGCTGTCTTCGACGGCGCGAGCAACCTCTTCTCGCTGCTTCTGAGCCCCGCGTGGGTGCAGACCTTTGTCATGACGTTCCTGGGCGAATGGGGTGACCGCAGCCAGATCGCGACGATCGCCATGGCCGCTGGCCAGGACTACTGGTGGGTCACCCTGGGAGCCGTGCTAGGCCATGCATGCTGTACTGGTGTCGCGGTCATTGGTGGCCGTGCCATCGCTGGCAAGGTGTCCCTGAGAGTCGTGACCGTGGGAGGAAGTGTGGCATTTTTGGTAAGTTCAACTTTCAACCCAGTCTTTGGGTATATGCTTGACCGTCCTGTACCACAGTATACTAACTCGGGCCCAGATATTCGGTGTCATTTACTTGGTCGAAGCTCTGTGGGCCTAGGAGGCACATCGCCTTGCTTAATTTTGTTCTCTAGCTTCATCCGAGCATTGCGTTACAACTTACCTACCGTGTAATTAGGGCCAGGGTATTCTAACAGTGACTGTTGCTCTCAGGGCTGTATGGCAGCTTGCAATGTAGCGTTTGCAGGTGCAGGGGCACCTGGATATACGGGCAAAGGAATTGCATGGGCGGAGTCAAGGGGAAAATAGTTGGCAAAAAGAGAGGACAACAGCGTTGGGCAAACGGGTCGTGCTTTTGTCGTTGGCAACAGCCTCGGAAATGACAGGTTTATATATGGCTCTCCTGTATGAAATAGGCACCCCGCCGTTTAATGAAGATGTATTTGATATATCCCTTGTCTTCGATGTCCCGTGCCGAGTCTAGAAACTGGGGTATGGGTTTCCCGGCAGGTTCGCATCAAATTTGGGTAAATGGAGATCCGGCAGCCATGCTACCCAAGCCGAGCAGTAAAGTCCACTCCCATGCAGTCTTCTGCAGAAGTTGCAAGCACACCTTTACATGGATGCATGTATGGCTGGTTGTCTGGTTGATTTATCTAACTTTGATTCTTATTGACATCTCTGTAGCACCTCCAAGGTGTAGGCTCTTCCAACCTAGACGATGCCAATGCCATCGCCCGTGCCTGTTAAAGCCCACAGCTGCGGATACCCCCGGGCAGATCCGCCTCGGTGTTCGATACCGCGAACTGAATCTCGGACCTTTTGGGGGGCCCTTTAACAGCATGGCCGACCACGGACAACACTTCTTCCCCAAAACCCAACATTTATGGAATCTTCCGAACTGCGCGACAGGAGGAGAAAAGCCACTCGGATTACTAAGTTCCATCGGGGCCCCCTTGTCTGTGCGCAGACCTTCTCCTCCATCGGGAATCCGTTGAGACACACACACGCTGGGACGATCTCGCTGGCGACCCCTCGGATTGGCCTCGTGTGCGACGACGAGACTTGTTTCACCAGCGGACTTGGTGCTAGTATACCTATACCTCCCAGGAGTGTGAAGTAGCCCACACGTATATGTCATTCAAGTCCGCGTCCGACCGCGAACCACCGAGACAAGACAACTGTACTCACATATACAGCTAGCTACGGTGGGACACATTAAGCCCACTCAGTCCACTTACACAGAAGCTCGAACCCCGCGCCCGCCCCTTTCCCCGCTTATTACCTGCTGTATTCCTTCCCCCGAGCTCCGGTGTCCCTCCAGCCTCCAGAAGTCCTCTCCTGTTTTTAATTTGTCGTCTTGGAAGAGTGTCTTGTTGGTGACGAGGATAACATACATATATACATTCACATTATCCCAAAGAGAGAAAATATGTCTGAGCTCTGGACCAAGCCAACGGGGTCCTCGTCGGCCCTCTGGGCCAAGCCCAGCTCTATACCCGACTCGCAGTCCCATAACCCATCAGCCACGCCTCTCTCCGAGGCCCAGACGAGGGTCCGCCACCCCGGAAGGCGATTCGCGTGAGTGACGGTGTTTGTTTACATCTGGGAGGGCTTTTGCCGTCCAGAGACGAATTGTCTTACTTCGGTCCTTTCGGGGGAGGAAGCATTCACACCAGAAAGCACATGTGATCCCCCGAGACAAGCTCCCGACAACCCCGCCGATGACTGAGTGGCTGGCTGGACGGCTTGCTGACCTGGCCCCCACGACGCAGACAAATCGTCAAGCTGAAGCCCGAGTACTACGACAAATACAAGGAGGTGCACGCGGCCGTCTGGCCCGAGGTGCTGAGGCAGATCAAGGCTTGCAACATCGTCGATTGTAGGTTTCTAGTCGCCAGTGATATCACATGTTCCCTTGGCGCGCCTGAGAGCTACTCCTCGTCCCGCGAAATCCGAGTCATCCGTGGCCGGGAAGCAACCCAGCCCTGAATGCTCGACCGGAGCCAGGATCAGAAGCTGACAGCTTCCTTCAGATTCCATATTCCATGACTCCGGTTCAAACATCCTCTTTGCGACTTTCAAATACGTCGGATACGATTACGCTGGTGACATGGAGAGAATGAGGGAGAACCCCAAGGTGCGGGAGTGGTGGAAGATGACGGACGAGTTCCAGGAGTCGCTGGTCCCGGGGGCCAAGAGCAGCGAGGACGGCGAGCCGTCGTGGTGGAAGCCCGTCGAGGAGGTCTTTTACCAGGCTTAATTGGGTGGTGTGTTGCTTACTTGCTTGCTTGCCGTCGCCTTTCTCCTTTCGTGCGGAGCTTTTCCGGGAGGGGCTGGCTTAATCGGTCTGTGGATAAATCGCCTTGGTGGTTCTTGTTGCTTGGTGTCAGGAACTAGAAGGGAGCCTCAGTCGGGGGCCAGGCTCAGATAATAGACGGCCCAAGACTTCCACTCGCTGAGGCCACATGGTATAGGTAGCACATCTGTGCGCGACATGTGCCATGCTCGTGCTTGTCCCTCGCATTTGCAACCCGGGGCCACACGTGGACGATTCGCACGAGAACACAGCATGAACATTCCCTGCCGCGAGGCAGTCATGCACCACAACAGCGCATCAACCCTTGAAGCTTCCAAAGAGCCCGCCAAAGATGGACCCTCCTCCACCCCCGCCGCCTCCGCCTCCTCTGCCCCCGTGGCGCCTGGCCTCAGTCCTGATCCATTCCTCGAGGAATCTCCTGTCCTTCAACCGGTTGCCGTCCGCGACCTTGGTCTCGATCTGAGCCTCGCCGGCGTCGAAGCTCAGCAGGGTGGGTACGGAGCTGATCATGTAGGTGAGCCCTAAGCCGGCGCTCATGACGTCCGGGGCGTCGAACTCGACCTCGCAGTATCCGACGCCGCCCTCAGCCTCGCCCACACCAGAATCAACGAGAGACTTGATCAACGGCGAAATTTGTGAACATGTAGGACACCAGCTTGTGGTCCACAAGGTCAGGAGGGGCCTGCGCGAGCTTGAGGAGGCAGCGAGGTAGGTCCTGAACTGGTCTTCATTGCGGACGCTGAGATGGGTCAGTCTATGTTGCACCGTGCTTGATATGCTGCCATGGATAAATGCCCCACAGACATTGTGCTTCTGGTTGGCTGGGCCGCTGTCCAGGGTGACCTACGACGAGTAGACCCTGTTCCTGGTCTGCTGCTGGCTCGGAGTGGACGAGAAGCAGGCGCGCAGGGAGGGTGTTGAGGCTGCCTTTGGTCTTGAGTTCAGAGCAGCTTTTGGCAAGCCTTTGGAGCTTGTGAGTGGCCGCATTGCTGCGCGAGGCAGAAATATGCCTGTCGCGTGCATCATGAAGTCTGTACGCCAATGCTACAAATGGACACGCTCTCACACTTCCACGTGAAGCCTAATCAGGGCCAATTGAGCATCTGGAATGGTTTTTGGCGGACGGTTGCGAGGATGAGGTTGCTCCTGTTGATATGACGTACAAGGCCAAGGCCAAGGGTGCTCCCGAGCTTGGCACAGCAAGTGGCCCAGATGGGACATTCCGTGGCCCGTGGGCCACATTTGTCTACCCCCAGCTTCTATAAAACATTAAGCTCCAGGCAGTTTGGCAGCCTTCCAATTTATACTACCAGTTACAGATCATTCGCCAATTGCTTCGATGGCTTGCAAGGAGTGGCCAAAGCCTATTTAGCCAGACAAACTGGAAGACAGACCAATTGCAGGCAGGACACGCGGGAGGACCGGAGAATGTGTGGGAGCAGGAGGTCATGGGGGAGTGTTGGGGGAGATGGGAAGGTACATAGCTGGATACTAGATGTCTACCTACTGTAAGTAGGTTTGGAGAAAGTAAACAAGTGATCTTCACGAGATTCTACCTCGAGGGCAGGGCAGGTATTGGCGCCAACACAGCAGCGGCGACGACAGCTGCAAATCCATGTGCCAGTCTTCGTGTCTGCACGCTGCATTTGCTGTGATGTACATAGATGTATAGGTGTAGATATGGCCTTGATCTATCTGTTGCGGCAGCAGATGATGATTTTAGTGTAGCCACCAAGGCAAAAGGAGTGGGCTCGCGTATTTTCGCCCGCGGCTATATCACCTCACCGTTGTAGAACTTGTTGGTTGGCTGCACGGTATCCAAGCGAACTGCAAAGCTTAAGCCGCCGCACCCGCGAGCTAAGCCTGGCCGAGCAGCCAAGGCGACCTTCAGGGTCCCCTGGAGCCAGCCCTCAGGGTGCATGCGAGGCCGAGCGAGCAGAACAGCAAGAGCACCCTGGCCAGTCGGACAAATTCTCAAATGTGCATTGCATGCTGCGGAATAACAGCACTCCAGGTGTTCCAATTATGGGGCCCTTGATCAACAGCATACATAGAATAGACTACGGCGCAGTATGTTTCGAAACCAGCATTTCGTCATCGCTCAGGGTCGCATGTCGTGGTCCCCGGACGACGGCTGAACGGTCAAGCGCAGGTGACCACCACGACCAAGGGATCACCTGGATCGCTTCCAGGAAGGCTGAGCATGTGAGATGGCAAGGGTGCCCAATTCATGCAGGCTAGCCGGCGCTCCATCTCGGCTGTTAGTCCGAATAGCTGTCTCACCCTCGACTCCATCCACAAAGCACAGAGGTGCCTGCCTGCCTTGGTGAAGAGCGAGCACGGGGGATTGTTCCAAGAGATGGAGCTGCGGATGCGGCGCTCTCAGGAAGGATCATCCCAAGTTTCTACCATGGACCCCGCTGCCCAGATGCGCCAACATGTTCTGTTCGTGCCTTTTGGGTTGCCCCCAACGTACCATCCAGGATGGGCGAACTGGCGGTCTGCCGCGTCGTGATTTGCAGACCTTGCTATCAAACCGGCTTCGACAATTACAGGGCGACATGAGATGCCTTTGTTTCTGACCACCTCCGCTTCGCCCCCCATGGCGCCTGTCGCGCGCGCGCATGGACACCTTGTTATCAGTTTCCCAGCCTAGCAGCCTAGTTGACTCGAGCATTGTTTTTGACCAAGAAGCAGACGCGGGCTACAACCCCCCAGTAGTGGTAGTTCAGGTTAATTGTGCCAACTCCACAGGTTCACGTGGCTTACGACGGCGTCAACAGACTTCATTTATTCAAGATCATCAGCCGCACCTGCCAACCACCAACATAGGACGAACCTGGAAATAGCACAAATCATTCCATCTTTGTCCTTCCCACCCCAGAATCGTTTCTTGGCTAGTTCCTTCGTAAATAGGGAAAGGCACCCAACAGTAAGCCCTGCGGTCGAGGCCCGACCCATTTGGTGGGCCACCGCCACCTACCGACGGATCAGCCCTGTTCCTCAAGTACATTCCAAGTACATCACGCTTGCTGCCCTTGACCCTCATATCTCCAAGGGTAACGCCTTCCCAGGAGATAAGAAGACATCACTTCAGACTTTCCATCTCCAACCTGTTCCTTTCCTACTCTTTTTCTTACTCTTGCTTTGCTCGCTGAGCTCACTCTCTCCCTTTCTGAATGACACGGCAGGACCAGGCCGAGCACTCATCGCGCAGGGAGACCTCCAAAGCAGAGCAGAGCCTCCTTCCTCCCATCAACCCCTACGAAAATCACTTTTGACTCTGGAGGGCAATTTCCGGATCACGTCTTTGAGCCTTTGGGGGTGCTCACCTTTTCGCACCAGACGACAAGGTTGACGGGATTTCAGATACCACAGCCAGAGCGACCTTCACATCTCTCTCTCTGTCTCTCCTTGTTTCACACAGGAGCTGTCAAAATGTCGAACCAAGACAGTACCCAACCTTCGCTCATGTCACGCCTGCCTTTCTTCGGCAAGCGGAAGGCGAAGGATGTAAGCTCCTCCGCGAGGGAGTCTGACGGCGAGGACGAGTCTCAGGGGCCACCCAAGTGGAGTTTTGGGGTGCTGAATGACAAGACCACCATCGAAGTCCCAGGTGAGTTCTGTCGTTCAAATCATGCCTGGCCAGGTCTAACTTGCAGCAGGTTCTGTATTATTGCTTGCGGATCACAAGAATGAGCCCCTCGGCCTGCGTAATGCTCCCGCCAGGACATCTCACTCCTCCATACCTACCAGCATTCGTCAAGCGCCACCTACACCCAAGCCCGAGCCTAAAGACGAGGCGAAGAAGACCTCGGATGGTAAGATCATCCTGGATCCGCAGCCAGAGGACGCGCCCAATGATCCTCTAAACTGGCCCACATGGCGGAGAGACGCGGCTCTGCTCTCGATTGGTCTGTACTGCATGGTGGGCGGCGGACAGACGTCGGTTCTAGCGGCTGGCTTCACCGACGTTGCTGAGGACTACGACATCCCCGTGTCTCAGGTCTCCCTGACTGTAGGTCTTTACATGACGGGGCTCGGCATCGGCTCGGTCATCGCATCGCCCACGGCTATACTATGGGGCAAGAGGCCTGTGTACCTTGCTGGCGCTGTGCTTTTCATCGTGACCTCGGTGTGGTGTGCCGCGAGCCCAAACTTCCCGTCCTTGATCCTCGCCAGAATTTTCCAAGGCATGTCCGTCAGTCCTGTCGAGTGTCTTCCGTCCGCCACCGTGGCCGAGATTTTCTTCCTGCATGAGAGGGCGTTTCGACTCGGTATCTATACGCTCTTGTTGCTTGGTGGGAAAAACCTGGTCCCATTGGTAGCTGCAGTCGTCGTTCAAAATCTCTCGTGGCGCTGGGTCTTTTGGTAAGTCCCTGCACATTCTGTTCGACCTATCGAACACCTTCGCTAATACCTTGTTTAGGGTCGTTGCTATCATCGTAGCATTCTGCGGCTCATTATTGTTCCTTTTCGTCCCCGAAACTTTCTGGGAGCGTGTGCCTCATGCTAAGCCGAGAGCGCCTTCTAGACCTGGCCTCTTCTCGCGGATGTCATCAAACTATTTAGGTCGGCACGAACGAGTACAGCCTGCAGACTCTGGTGCCCCTGTTGCGTCGCCTCAACAGGAGAAGCATGACAGACCACCAAAGGATGTACACTTCTCCACCGGATCTGAAACCGAGACGGTCGAAAGTCAAGACAGGGTCCCCGGTGGAGAGCACCATGTCATGTTTGCGCCTGCTGCAGAGAAAGTTAATGACCACACTCTGGGCACGCCCGAATCGAAGCTCTATCAGCACAAGAACGAGAAACTCGACGTTCCGAGAGGTAGAAGCTCATCAGATGAGCAGTCACCTTCGCCGGAGGACCACAAGGGTGCTTCATCAACTGGTACCCCAGCCACGCCTGATATCAAGGCTGGGGGATCTAGCAGGTCCTCATCCGTGCGAAGCCGCCTGCCCTGGGCCCATCGCGACCCCGAGAAGCAGCAGGAGGAGCAGGCCAAGCTCAATGCGTACAGCCACCACTGGCGCGAGCAGGAGGCCAAATCTTTCGTTCAGCAACTCCGTCCATGGCACGGCCGACTCAACAGTGATAGCTGGCTCAAGGTCATGGTCCGGCCGTTCATTCTGTTCTGTTACCCTGCTGTCCTTTGGTCCGCTGCAGTGTACTCGTGCGCTGTCGGCTGGCTCATCGTCGTTTCCGAGTCGGTGGCCGTCATTTACCGCGAGAAATACTATCATTTCAACGCGCTGGGCACGGGATTGATATACATCTCCCCGTTTATTGGCGGTATCCTCGGGACTGCTGTTGCCGGAAAGGTCTCCGATATCTTTGTCAAGGCAATGGCGAAGCGCAACGGAGGCTTATACGAACCCGAATTCCGGTTGATCATGGCTGTGCCGATTGGTATCTCGACCGTCATTGGCCTGATGGGCTTTGGCTGGAGTGCAGAAGAACAGGACCACTGGATTGTTCCAACGGTGTTCCTAGGCATCATCAGTTTTGGTTGCTGCCTCGCCAGCACGACAGCCATTACCTTCTGCGTCGACAGCTACAGGCAATATGCAGGTGAGGCGCTCGTCACACTGAATTTCAGCAAGAACATCTTCCACGGGCTCGTCTTCAGCCTGTTCGTGACGGAGTGGCTCGAGACGGACGGATCCAAGTCGGTCTTCATCTGGCTGGGCGTCATACAACTGATCATAGTGGCGACCGCGGCGCCGTTATTTGTCTACGGCAAAAGATTGCGCATGTGGACTTATAGAAAAAACATGCTCGAGAAATTCTAGGTTAATTTCAAAAGCGTGGACTTCTGAGTCGGAGGACACAGTGGTGAGAACCTGATGCATTTTATGGCGACTGGGATAGCATGAACAAGCATAAGATTGGCGTTTTTCACATGTATATCATTCATCACTGGCGTCTCTTTTAGAGTGTTATGATAAGACAATGATCAAACCAGAGCACAAGTCCAGTTTTTTGAATTTTCCCATCGTCATGAACAGTGCCAGGTCGGGCACTCGCATTTGGAAGTATTTGTCGCTTCGGGCTGCTTGGGCTGGAGCCCCACCATCAAGCACTGACATGCAATCGCTCTGTAAGCTCGTTTCCTCTGGTCAACACGAACACTGACGGTTTACAAAGCAATTGAATTGGCTGTACCGACGCTTGATGTGATGGATATTACTATTGAACGAATGAATGGCAAGGAGGTTATGTCAACACGTGTGGACCTTGACATGGGCGTTAAAGATTTGCAGGCATTCTGTTTAAATCTAGAAATCGGATATTCGCACCCGCAAAATTGGATGGTACACCCGTACATAACTTGCTTGCCCACGGCCATTCCATATACCCACCACACGCACTTACACCTACCCAGA
>JACBFG010000026.1:2744155-2851988 GCA_013435955.1 Diaporthe sp. HANT25 | reverse complement strand
CCAGACCTAACACACCCAGACCTAACACACCCAGACCTAACACACCCAGACCTAACACACCCAGACCTAAAACACCCAGACCTAGACTTAGAAAACCCAGGTGGGTGTATGAATCGGCTAAGTGTTTGTGGTATGTGTGTGTGTGTGTGTGTGTGTGTGTGAAAATTGTATCAACGAGCAAGCTATATACCGGTGTACCATCTGTTTTTGCGGGTGCGAATATCCGATTTCATATATAAAGGGATGTGTGCCAGATTCTTGCTGCTATTAACTCTCGTGTGGCGTAATATTGAAGTTCGAATGGGAGACTTGGCGACGATGGGACAAGTTAGAATGAAATGACAACAGAGCTATTGCTTGCTTCGCTTTGCAAGGGACTTCAAGGAACCAGACATCAAGACCGTGGATTTCTGAAGGGCCGTCACGCGAGGCGGAAGACACGCCAGGATGTTGATGATTTTCATAACGACCAGGGCGGTGCAAGCGAGCATAATGTCAGCGTTCTTCACATGAATATCAGAAATAGGAGTTCGGGGTATCACAAGCACGACTTGGGAGAATGGGTTGACTCTCTTGTTTTGGCCACAGTATCTCCCAATATGAACTTTCCTCTTTGCGGTCTCGACTTTTGAATGCCTCCACGGGCTGCTGTCTCCCTTATTATGACTTATTTTGAACAATCCGTTCAAGTATATTCTTCTGTGGAACTCCTTGTGGGACAATCTCTTGCAGGACAAATTGCTCTGGCCCAACTCCTCTAAGACAGTCTCCTGCAGGATACCCTCCTGTGGGATATCCTCCTGTGGGATATCCCCCTGTGGGATGCGCTCCTTTCAGATACAATACTCTGAGACAATTTCCTGTGGAGTTCTCAAATGTGAAATTGGAATACCTTCCTGTGGGATACACTCGTATGTATGGGATACTCTTCTGTGGGATGACCTATGGTGGGATGGTCTCCTGTGGGACAACCTCGTAAGGGGACACAATCCTCTGGGACAATCACCTTGTAGAAGCGTGGGGAAAAGTGTGGTGATTCAATATTCGACTGTTACTAAAACATTTCATCACCACGCACCATTAGGTTTTCGTGAACTGTGGCCGAAGTGTTGTTGATGGAAATTTGCCAGATTCTTATTGCTTTGACACTCGCGTAGCTGGAATTTGAGGTTCAAATTAGAAATTCAGCAATTAGACAAGTAGAAAGATATTGAAACGAAAATATTTATTTCTTCGTTTTGCGAAGAACTTCAAGGAACTGGGCTTTCATTGAGACGTCTCCCGTAAATGATCGTTGAGTTGTTCCATTCCCCACAGTGCGACTTTCAAGCCAACCCCAAGCCGCCTCAAAAGAAATTTAGAGATGCACAATCCCACCACAACGGATCAAACTCTGAAAGACGGACCAGACCAGCACAAGAGGGATTCAGAAGATGGCGTCTCAACTACCGCCTCTTCTGGACTCATACCTGTCCCTGCCACCCGAGACCTCCCAGATCGTGCTCACCGGCATCCTCGGCGCGAGCACCAACTGGCTGACCCTGCGGTACCTCTACAGCCTCCTCCGGCCAGCGACCGCGGCAGCACCACGGCACAATGGCGACGGCGACGCAGACGGGGCCGGCGAGGACGTCAAGGTGCTTCTCGTGAGCTTCATGAGGTACCACGCGTTCTGGAAGGAGGGCGCCGGACGGCTGGTATGTTTCTCTCATCCATTTTCAGGCCTTCAACGGCCTTTCATGACCCAGACCTGGCCCCATGTGCGAGAATATACCTATTGACACGGTGCAAACATAGGGTCTCAACCTCGACACCCTAGCGGCGCGAGGCAAGTTCCTCTTCGTCGACGGCCTCAGCAGGCTGTTCCTAGGCGGTGGCGACGGGCCTGCCGCACCACCCGTCGGGCGCGGCCCTGGCCAGCAGCAGCATGTGTACCTCGACAGCCCGCGCCTCGCCGACGTTGCGAGGGTGTTGGGCGCGGCCGTCGAGAGGCTTCAGGCTGCGGGTGGCAAAGTCATTATGATACTGGACCAGCCGGACCTATTGCTCGCGGCTGCGTCGCCCGGAGATGGTGTCACGGGGACGGCGTGGAAGGACATGGTACTTGGGTTGCGGGAGGTGAGTTCTCCCTTGTCTCATCAGGGCTTCCTACTTCGACGTGGCACGGCTTGGGGCACTGCGTGGGCGCGCCCCATGGTGCGGTTTCCTGCAGTACAGTGAACACAGCCTTGACGGCAGCGCATTACTCTACATTAATATTCACGTCTCCGAGCAATGTTAACTCTAGATGCAAAACAGAAAGTCCACGCGACCGTCCTCACTTTGTCGGCGGACGAGCCACTGGTTTCGGCGCAGACTACGAATTTGGAGAAGGAGCACGCTGCCTTCGTCTTGTCCTTAGCGCACGAGGCCGAAGCGGTCATTAGCTTGAGGCTGCTAGACACGGGGACAGCCAAGGACGTCAGTGGGGTGGTCCGAATCACTGCAGGCGGAGGCAACCTTGACCGGGTGATAGAGGAGCATGAGTATCTGTACCACGTTGGCGGAGATGGTGTGGTCAAGGTCTTCGAGCGTGGGCAGTAGCTGGTCGATTCACTGTAATAAGATAAATAATCATCCTCGATCACCATGGGCATTGAAGCACCGTCCTGTCGCATCGCTTAATCATCGGCTTGTCTCTTTGCATTGCACAGCGAGCATCGTATCTGAGGGTGTACATGTGCTGGGTTGTCGTAGTGAGGCTTGTCCGGTCTTCGTAATTTCGCAAAACAGCCGTCCTCAATTGCCCGCGTTCATGCTGGCTTCGTGGTTGGTTGCGACTCGCATAGCCTTTTATTCCAGCTACGTACGAATCTCGACTCCCCGAACGCATCAAAATGCCATAGTTCTTATGACGACCTGCAAGACCGATACCATTGAATCTCGCCCGGAATCATGAAGCAGAAGAGAATGGTCCGATCCGTTCAGCATTGTGTGATTCCCCCTAACCTAGACGCCATTTTGTTCATTTGACCGCATGTCTCCGAAACGTTGACTGACCCTCGCCGCGTTGCCGTGGTTGGCTTGTCGTCTATGCCTTCTGGGGACCGCGGGCACCCTTGGGAGTGCCGGTCTGGAAACCGTTCTTGAAGCGTCGGGAGATGGTGGAGAGGGATCGCATGCGGCCGGTACCGGTGGTCTTTCTGCGCTTGGCCTTCTCGGACCAGTTGTCTATTTTGCCTCGATGTCAGTATCCTGCTCTGGTCCTCCTGCTTCGCCTTTGGTGTCTCCGTTCCAGGGTTGGGTGGCGATCCTCGCGAGGTTGGGTCCTTCGATTCACGTACACTTTCGGGTCTTAGCAGCGGGGAAGCCGCAAGAAGCGCAAGTGTGCTTCTGGATGTGCAGAGATCGGCGACCTGTTGTTGACGAAATGACAGTCAGCCCTCTGTCGTCACGTCCTCCATGCAATTGTTCGTGCCCAATCTATGGTTCCTTGCTCTTCCAATTGCTATGTCGAACGTCCGGTGGATATATTTCACTGACCACAGCGACGGCACAGAGTGTGCGTCTTGTTGTGACGCTTTCCGAACGAGCTGGTTCCCTTCGCTGTTTGAGTTTGTCAGTTTCGTTGTCGTCGGGGTGGATCGAAATCGTGGGGCAGGATTGACGAACTCATTTTGTCGGTTTGTCTGGAGCAAAAAGGGTCAGTATGAAATGGTGTCGAATCAAAAAAAAAAAGTCAATCTGAGTCTGGCGGAGTTCTCACATACCACTGTTGAGGGGTTAGGGGGACAAAGGTGACGGTATTCTTCCTTGGGACGTTGATGGAGTCGCTTCGCTACGAAATCTGGGCCGAAGTTTGGTGTGCTTGAAAAACCATCGGCCGCCAATTCTGCCGCTCCACGTGACCAAGGAAAGAGCGACCGAGCCTGCACCTGCCACTAAGCCCCCCTGTCAACGAATCAGAGCTCACCATGGCCCACTTCTTTTTGGCTCTGAAAGGAACGTTAGTCAATCTCACTCTCGACAAGGGGAAGGCGATTAAGCATGGTGAGAGCCAGCATGTGTCTAGTCAGACACTCTCCAACGTTTCGTGGAAGGTATGCTGCAACCGATGGATTGCCCCAACAGATAATACCATGGAAAAGTATCCCATAAGAGAGTGTCCCACAGGAGAGTGTCCCATAGGAGAGTGTCCCATAGGAGAGTGTCCCATGGGAGAGTACCCATTGGAAGGGTATTCCACGGAAGAGTATTCCATGGAAGAACATCTCATGGGAGAGTATTCCATAGGAGAATATGCCATAGGAGAGTATCTCATGGAAGAGTTTCCCGTCAGAGAGAGTAGATTATCCCGAGGTAAATTATCCCATGATGGACCTCTGTAGGAGACTGCCCCGAACTGCATTCAAGAAAGGACTTTGCGGGCACTGCCTCAGATACTACTTGGCTCAAAAAGCCTAGCTGGTTCCAAGACAAAGTGGTAGCCATGATGGATAGTTGAGAAGGCCACCCAAGCGTTCAGAAGAACACATGATCAGACGTAGGCGAACGCATGGAAGTCACGATGCAGCCAACGTATTTCAGATCTTTGGATTCATCTGTGACAGAGCTAACTGGCAACGAGCTAGCTAAAGCCACCTTTCCATCTGGCGGAAGTGTTCCAAACAAACCAAACAATCCTGTCTATCTGAACAATGTGTGGCCCGAAATCCAGGCCGTCCCCGTTCTCGTCCACACGCCCGTCCCATGGACCAACATGAAAAAATGCGGCCTCTTGAATCTCCTGTCCTCCACGGTACAGAGCCCACAGGGCTTTTCTCCATCCACTGGACCAACAGAAAATCCAATGAGTCGGGTGTTGCGCGATCAAGAACGATGGCTGAGCTCCGTCATGCTCAATATTGAAAACGACAAGTCGATGTGCCATGAAGGCGTAAGTCACACGGACAGGGTGTGCGTGCCTCCCGCCCACTGATATTAAAGATGTATGTAGTAACAGGAGAATTTTTTTTCAGACCAAACCCGAGACAACCAATCAAAGGAAATGCGCGTAAAGAACCAGTCGTGTGTGATGGTGCAGGAGTGAAGACCTTAATCCCCACGGTGAGCATCGTCGACATCTTTGTCAACGGTGCCGTTGCCGTTGCGTGTAGGAGTCGTTTGACCCTTAGTGTCCTCGGTACGGCCGCCCATCATGGGAGTGGGAGACTGGAACGTGTAAGGGCCCATGTAGAAGGAGGATGGATCGTATCCCATCATGCCAGGCCAGTAGCTGTTGTAGTAAGTCCAAGGACTGGGCATCTGAGGAGTCGCCTGAGGCGTCATTGGCATGCCCGAAGCGCTTGGGTGAGCGCCATAGCCTGCTGCGTAGTTCTGATGCGCATAAGGCGAGTTGGGCATGCCGTAGCCCCATCCTCCGTACATCGGGGGAGGAACAGGCGCAGGAGACATCTCGGCCGAAGTAGCAGTTGGACGAGTCGGGGTGCTGACGACCTGGACGCCAGGGGACTTGGGCGGTCCACGCGCAATGGGTGAATCCTCTGCCTGGCGAAGCAGCAGCTGAGACCGAGAGTGACGAGGGGTTGGGCCGCGGTCCTTGACAGACTTGCGCTCAACTCGAATGACGGCCCCCTTGAAGACGCTGCCATGGAATTTGCCGATTGCGGCCTCAGGCATGTCAGGCTGAGAGTACTCGATGAACGCCATGGTTCGCGCCATACCAGAGTTGTTCACCTTCTTGATAACGTTGACCTTCAGGACTTCTCCAGTGTTCGAGAAAAGCTCCTCAAGATCGCCCTCGGTCGCATGCGCAGGCAAGTCCCCAACGAACACGGAGCGACGGTCTCTCTCGCACGCTGTGAGGTATGCCTCGTCACTGCTGTCACGAGTGGCAGCGCAATTCTTCTTGAGGTCAAAAGCCGAGACAATGTAGACAGGATCGTGGCGGAATGCCGTGTGAAGATCTCGGGTCGCATCGAACATTGAGAACTCGACCAGGACTGTAGGCGGGAATCCAAGAGGCTCTCGCAGCTGAGGGTGCAGGAGCTCGCACTTGTTCAGCGAGCCATAAGGAAGTAAGGTGCTCTGAGCCTCCTCAACAGTGATGGGGTTGCCTGACTTCTTCTGAACGATGAAGGTGCGGTTGGCCTTGACCATCTCGGTACGGCACGGGCGACCGCAAATGATTGCGCCCTTACCATTCTCCAGAGCGCTTCTTGCCTCTTCGTCCGACGTAAACTGGACAAAGGCGAAGGGCATGTGATGAGAGTCACGACGAATCTTGACCCAGCATTTGCCATATTTGAGGAACTCTCGGTAGATGGCAGCCTCGAGGTTGAGATCATCCTTAGGCTCGGGAAGGCTACGGTACGGTGTCAGTCAAAGAAACGGCGGAGGGAGGAAGGGCTGTTACTTACTTTGCGACGAACACGCAGGCAGTGGGAGGGTACAGATTCTGGGCGTCAACACCATCGATCTGGTGGCGGCTGCTCACGTTCGACGAGCGGGTTCGGAGTGTGTGTTCTCCGTTGGCCAGGGCGACATCCAGACGCTGCATGTTGCCAGCCGTGATGGAGCGCTCGGAGCGTCGCTCCCTCAGCGGCTTAGCAGGCGAAGAAACAAACACATCGTCGCGGTCATCTGCATTGACACGGCAAGTTGGAGACCTACATAAAGTTAGCTGATAAAGTCTTGAGACAGCAGACTGGTCACCCACCCATTTCCAGCAGTACGTATCGCGAGGGCGAAATGAGAGCTTCCAATTCCAAGTCGAGTGTGAGGTGGGGTGTACCTAGGGGAGTCGCAAACTGACAAAGTGTCGAGACGGGCGCCTAGTGAAATTGTCAGTTATTCCCACTCATGGTCGAGTTGCTGCCGCAGAAGCGCAGGTCCACTAATGGTGCGTAGTTGCGAAGCAGCAAACGCGAGCATTTCTCTTCAGAGACAAAGCCTGCCAGACTGAGCAGTGAATCTGGAGGCATTCTTTGCATGTGGATTACTTACCGCCAATGTCGCTGTCGCCAGCTGAAGAGATCTCGCTGGGAGAGGGTGCGCGGTCAGAGCCAGTGAGCGGCACTCCCTTGCTGCGCTTGAAACGCTCGGGCGAGGGCTCGCAGGATCTGCTGAGTGAAGCCATCGTTGTTGGATTCGATGTCGAGGGGCGCCGTAATGGGTGGTCTTGTGCGTGAAAGGAGGTTTTACGATGTTAAGTAGAAAGTGAGTGGAAGCGTTGGAAACCCAGCGCAGAAACGTCGCGAAATGGGAAGGTGTCGAGGGAACCAAAAGGAGCGTGTTGTGACAAAGTCAGACGGCACGAAAATAAGTGTATTAAAGGATGATGTTTGGTTAATGATGATGGAAAGTAGCATGCGGTGGACAAACAATTGGATGGTAAAAGATCGGGCGGAAGGATTCGCACCAACAGACAACTGCTGGTTTGAGATGCTTTCTACCTCTTGGGAGGTAGGCAGTGGGTTGATGGGTGGTGTATGGGACAGATGTGTGCCCAGATGGGTGGAGGTGGTCAGTTGGGTGCAGGAAGGGGTGTGTTTTGGTGTCACTCTTTGGTGAGCGGCCTCCTTTCCTGCTCAGCCAACCTGCTCCAGCACATCAGTGACCTACCCTGGCCGTCTAGTCTGGCAGCTTCTTGAGATTCGCAGCACAAGGAGCCCCGTCAAAGAGGCTTCATGGTCCACTGGCCCTATGCTAAAACAGTGAGGCTGCTCGTAATGCACACAGCGTGACCTCCAAAAGCTCGCCTGGCTCCTGAGGCCTTATTCCTTCTCTCTGTACAGCAGCCGTAGCCAGATTCAGCATGCTTCCTCCCCTACCTCCTCTCCACTGCACTTGCACGTCGGATGGTTTTAGGAGCCCAATTCCTCCAGCCCACCTTGGTTGCTGCCCTTCCGAGCCCTTCCAAAGTGCCTTCACGCCAAACCTCGTGGCTGAAAGCAAGTGCAAAAAAGTCTAGTTCTTGTGCCTGACTTCCATCCCAGAATCCAAAAATCAATGTCGCCCATTGGAGCGCGGCGTCTGCTGAAAGTCGAGAGCACAAGGCTCCAATCCTGAATCAAGAGCTTCCAAATGGCTCGTTTCTGTGCCCAACTCATTCTTATTCAAAGTTTAACCAGGCCAGCCAAAGCCTGCTGTTGCAATGCTTTTCATGCTGAGCCAGATCGCCCCGAAATTTAGGGCACAGCACTTGCGAGTGTGGTCAACGGATTTAAATGAAGAACCCCTTCAAGGCTCGGCGATAAGTCATGGGCTTCCAAGAGTTCCTTGCAATTCTCCAGTAAGTCCCCAATCTCAATGACCATTGATAGAACTGTGTTGACAGTAGCTTTCTCCAGAGAGCTCAAGCAGGCCAGGAAGACAGTCTCACTCGACACAAGAGTCTTGACATTCAACACCCCGTTCCGGTCGGTCGTGCTTAAGACGGTAGGAAATGAAAACTGCAGGTAGAAAGACACGATATTTCCAGACGAAAGCATGATTAAAATAAAATGAGGAATTTCCTACGGGACTTGAGAAATGTGATAGCAGATGCAAGTCGGTCAGTCATTGAGTGGATTCAACGCTTGCAGGAGGAAGGTGTCGTTGGAGCTTTGTATTATGTAATCAGCTTTGAGCTCCAGAGCTCCCGAAAATGACGTCCTCAACGTAGGCGGGCTCTTGCGAAGCAGCTCAGACTAACATTCGCCTCTGCCAGTTTCGCTCCACAAACCATTGGGAAGGAATCTTTGCAACCTAGCATGGGATAGCTTCTTGAGCCACGAGGCTCTCACACTTCAATCCCCGAACGAGTCATATCCGTGTCTATCCGCAAAGATGAGGGTCACGCCTCGCCTGTCCAAGGGCTTCTTCGGCCGCAGTGTCGACGAGCTCAAGAGGTTCACAAGCATCGGTATGGACCCCAGGTGCCCAATTTGTTCGAAAGGTCTGACAATATTTCCCTCTCAGCTCTCAACCTTGAGGCTGTCAAGGGCCCAACCGGACCCCTCGAGTTGCATTCGTTCCGCGCACAGGAGTCCATGCAAGCATGCAAGCTCATGTCAGATGCAGACATCGGGGGCTTCTCCAAAGCACAGCTTGAATGGATACCTCCACGGTCACCGTCGTCTTCTTTGACACAAGCTGAAAATACCAACGCACACGCCAGATTCCACGGCTCTATATCAACCCAATTACCAAAGGACGTTCCCAACGTGGAGAGATCTGGATACGCGGCTTGGAGAACGCTGGACAGGCCGCCAACACTATTCGGCAAGAGCCTATGGGACATCGATCCATACGCATACCTCGCGCTGAGGATCAAATCTGACGGGCGAAGCTACCTGGTCAATGTGCAGACCGAATCCATCGTGCCAACGGATATACATCAGCATCGTCTGTTCAGCAGGCGACCTGGACAGTGGGAGACTGTGCTAATCAAGTGGAACGACTTTGTGAGGACGAACCACGGCTACGTTGTCGAGCCACAGACCGAGATGCTGCGGCAGAAGGTTCGGACCATCGGAATTGGGCTTACAGACAGGATACCTGGGCCCTTTGACCTGTCCATCGAACGGATATGGGCTACCAACGACCCAAACGAGGCCGCCAATGCTGAGAACGATCCGCCGAACAAAGGTGGCTTGAAGAACAAGCAGGGCAAAAATGTCACTTGGGTCACAGATTGAAATCAGAGCTACGCAATTACCAAGGGTCCTGGAGGGCCGTCTCCGGGAATAGTGCGAGCATCTCTTGAGAACAAGACGCTCACGAAAACACCCAAAGATGCCCAGTGGCAAGGTCAGGGTGACGATAGTCTGACAAACAATTAGGAAGCGCTTGTGTGCCAAGCTTGATAGCACCCTTGGGGCAAACTCCAGATCGGAGCCGAGTTTCGTTATGACTTATGGACTAGTCATCAGATCCGCACTCATAGGCTCTGGCGGGGCGAGATGCACGCCCAAAACCGGTGGGTGTTGAAGCCAGAACACCACCACTTGCAATAATCATGCGGGCAAAGCACCGGGCCAGTCTAGTCAATCCACCATTACGTTGACGAGACACAGCCTGTTCCCGCGGCAGTTGACTGTGCTGCTTGCTTTTTTGTACAATAGTGCTCGCCATGGTTACCCATAGGCCAATCAGCGACCCGCATCTTGGAGGTCTGCTCCGTAGCGGGAGATTAGCTCCCCACACTACGCCGATATCCGCTGAGTGCAAAGGCGACTCAAGCCGGGCAACACGCCATACCAGGCAAATTTTCATCGTGTGGTCATCCTCCACACCGTGGTCATTGATACATAGCGCGAGTGATTCTCCTCAAATTGAGAAGAGCGTCTTCATTTGCATCTCTCCCTAATTCCGATCCCAGCTGTGTTTCAACAATCACGAGAGACTGAGAGCGTCCGATCAACCGACTTACACGAAACATGGGCCAACCGTCCTTCCAGGCGTCAAACGCCATTGTCTACCTTACTTATGGTGCATTTCTGTGAGTTACGGCCTTGAGGCGAAGACTGCTATTTCTTCCAAAACCAAAGCGCCAGGAAGCTAACCTTATCCAACAGTATTCTGGGGACTGCCCTGGCATGGAGATTCCGGAAGGACTCCAAGGGCGAGTTCCTCTCTGGCAACAGAACTCGGAGTGGTCAGGAAGAAAACCCCCCCAAGGAGTGAATCTGGAGTTGAGAGGGACGAAGCTTGTTGGGCACAGGACCTAGTCACTTCGACGCCAGATTTGCGCGCCCCATTCTCTTGTTCCCAGCATCCGCTAATACCTCTGACAGCACTTCCGATTGCTCTGAACTTCATCGCCTCTGGTCAGTGAGATAACGCGAGAAATCGCTTACCATCCTGGAATCAGAGCGGTAGCAGACAAAAAGCATTACCTTGAGCACGAGAAGCCCAAGGGTGACATCTTCTCTCCGAATGGCCGCCACCACGAGGTGGCGTCTGGTCGTTAGGCTGGAGCCATACGAGTACCTGTGAGGTTGGCAATAGGTTCGTATCCAACATTTACAGTTGTCTCTGCCCTCTAAAACAATTCTTCGAAGAACCTGGTTTGCTGGATCCTTCACAGGAGACTAAAGATCGGTTTCTTTGGGTAATTGTCTTGGGAGGGCAGAGATTGCGGCTCACTACGGGCGCGGATTTGAAGCGGGTGTATCCTCTGTGATCCAACCTCTCTCTCTCACCACCTGAGGAGGGGAGATCACGGGGGTTCTCGTGACAATGAAGCTGAGATTGTACCGTAATTACTCGATCAAGTTAATGCTTGCGTGGGAAACGTGCTGCCGCTCCGGTTTAAAAACCTGCCCCTTACCTTTCCCCCTCAGCCCCTTATTTTCCTACTAACCGACCTAGGTCTCGGATCCGGTATTCTGTTCTCCTATCCGGAGCTCGCAACCATCGCCGGCGTGCAAGGCGTGATCACGTACGCTCTGATGTCCGCCCTGCCGTTGCTGATCTTCGCCGCTCTGGGGCCTATCATCCGCCGGAAGTGTCCTGAGGGCTTCGTCCTCACGGAATGGACTCGCCAGCGATATGGCGTTATCACCGCCCTGTGGTTGAGTTTCCTGACGCTGGTCACCATGTTCTTGTACATGGTCTCGGAGCTGTCAGCAATTGGCCAGGTCGTTAGTACCTTGACTGGACTGGATTCGCTTCCTGTTCTTATCGTGGAATGTGTGGTGACCACTATCTACACCTGTAAGTTGTCTCCCCTGAAACCACATCGCGATGTTGCATGATCTAATCTCGTGTGTCTCTTGCAGCTCTCGGCGGTTTCAAGGTCTCCTTCATCACGGACAACATCCAAGGCACCATGGTGTTAGGCCTCATCATAATCGCAACCATCGCCATCGGCGCGCGGACTGACATCCAGCCGGGCCTCGTCGAAAGCTCGGGTCTCCTCGAGCCAAGCCTGCTCGGCTGGCAGCTCCTGTACATCTTCCCGGTGGCAATCTTGACTAACGATTTCTTCCTCTCGAACTTCTGGCTGCGGACTTTCGCCTCCAAGACCGACAAGGACCTCTGGATCGGCATCATCATTGCCGTTGTCTGCGTGCTCATCATCCTGACGCTTGTCGGGATGACGGGCTGCATCGCAGCCTGGTCTGGCGCTTGGCCCGGCGACCCAGCTCAGGATGGAAGTGTGGCATTCTTTCTCCTGTTGGAGCAGCTCCCTAACTGGGTTATCGGAATCGTGCTCGTCATGGCCGTGTCGCTGTCCACCGCGTCCTTTGACTCACTGCAGTCCGCCATGGTCTCGTCCGCCGCCAACGACCTGTTCCGCAATAGGCTGAACATCTGGTACATCCGCCTGGCCGTCGTCCTTTTGATCATCCCCGTGATTGTTATTGCACTAAGGGCCATATCCATCCTGCAGATCTACCTCATCACGGATCTCCTCTCGGCTTCGACCATCCCTGTCCTGATCCTCGGCCTCAACGATAGGATGTATTGGTGGCGCGGCTTCGAGGTCGTCGTCGGCGGCCTGGGTGGTATCCTCAGCGTGTTCATCTTCGGCACCATCTACTATGGCGACGCCGAGTCTGGCGCACAGCTCATCCTCCTGGAGCAGGGCCTCTATGGAAACGACTGGGCCGCGTTCGGCGCTTTCGTGGCTGCCCCTGTGGGCGGGCTGCTCTTTGGCTTCGCTGCCTGCGCGCTGAGGCTCTCGTTGCAGTTCTTTTTGGCCAAGAAGAACGGCGCGCGGTTCACGGGGCTGGATCGCCCTGCTGTAGAAGATGATTCTGAAACAGAGGTGGTTGTTCACCAAAGTGAAGAAGTCCCGGTGTCCAAGCATGCCGGCAAGTTCTTCTGAGTCGGTTGTCTGTAGCTGCTGGGAGGTGATCTGTGGGGTGTTTTGGGGTGCCATTCGGGTGTGACTCCCAAGGTGAAAGTCGCGGAAGTAATGGTGTCGCGGTGGGCGGAAAGCAGTCTTGCGGGTAGGGATATTTGCATGGTGAGCAAGGCTTGATCTTTATACGGAGCTGGTGGTACATATCATCTCGGAGAGGGAATCTCCATCCCTTCTCCCTTAGAAAAGATATATACCAGAACACAGCCTCATGATCAAACTTTCTGAGTGGTATTTCTCGTGAGAAGACCTTACGAGGGCAGCATGTCTATGTTGACGGCCACCATATCATGATCACTGGTCTTCCCATGGTGCGGTCATGTAGATGTGACCCTTTGTAATATTGTACATTTATTTGCGAACGCCAAGCGCCTTCCGCTCGGCGTCCAGCTTCTTCTGTGCCATCAGCTTCTGAGACTCGTTCAACTCGTCCACCTCCTCCATCAAGGCCTCGTAAGTCGTCTCCTTCAGCGTGCCGAAAATCTGCCAGTCGGACTGCGTCATGTTCACGGAGTCGACCTGCCGCCACAGCACGATGTACTCGAGCAGCTCCATCTCCTTGGTCGAGACCTTCTCGCCCCTGGCGTTGAGCTCGCTCAGGCGCTGCTTGCTCTTGATGCCCACGACGGCCTGGCGGAACGTCAGCTTGAAGCCGACGTCCGTCTCGCTCCACTTGTTGTCGACCACGCGCGGCCAAAACGGCTTCCCCACCTCGGCGACGCGCTCCCACTCGTAGCTCTTCCCCGGCGGCCGGTTCTCGATGGCGCTCAGCAGCGACCGGTACAGCTTTGGCACGCAGATCTGCGCCAGCTGGGCCTTCTCCGCGGCGCCGCCCTTGGCGAGGCAGTATGACATGGAGGCGTGCAGGCTGCGCGCCGCGGCGATTATCTCACTGTCGGTCGAGCGTATGCGCGCCCTCTTGTTCCACTTGGGCTTGGTCGCCCACGAGTGGACGAGCAGCTGCAGCCGGTCCGCGAATCGCTGCTTCAGCAACTCCCAGTGGTATCGCAGAAAGTCCTTGAGCGCGCGGGGTCGTTTGGAAAGGGGCAGGGGCACAATGGTTCCTAGAAGACGCCGTTAGCCTTATACACACGAAAATCAACCTCGGACCACTATTGTCGAAGGGTTCTTACGGGGCGAGAGCATAGCGATGGATCCGGTATCCTGGACCTTACCCGGCCCGTGCATCTCCTTTATTATACTCGAGGTTGCTTGTTGTTTGCTCCGTTGTTTCTGTGCAGAACCCACGCCTTGCCTGTATGCTGCATCACGCTTGTAAGCTCGTCCCCGGGTCTGCTCGAGATTCGCCCGATGGACTCGTGGTCCGGAGAAGTAAGACGGGAGGGCCACCGGTCGTGAGGAGGCCAGCAGCCATGGCCGCGTGCGGAATGTAGCAGCCATGGTCACCGTGGAGGATGTACAGGGACACCTGGGCGGATGCCAGGTCCGGGTCCGGGTCGAGTGTTTGTCGAGGACTGGCAACGAGGTCTTGCAACGAGCTTGGATGGATCGAAAGCCGAGGGCGGCTTTTATGAAGCCGTCGTAGGATTTTCGACAATTAAGCAACTGGCCCCGTAACACTGTCTCCGCTCTCCTTCCGCCCTGGTGGCTGACTGCTTGGTAGATATGCTGCGCCTGATCGGCATATCACCACCTTCCACAGGTCATGATGCGATGCGGCCTACCTTCAGCAAAATTTTGGCGAATGCTTCCTGCCTGCCCGGCCAGCCAGCCCATCCGATAAGCCGGGGTCTGGGGCCCGCTATGGAGCACCCAGGTACCTACCTAGCCTGCCGGTAGTCCAGAAGCTCTGCAAGGGGCACCTGGGGTTACGCTACCCTAGCCGCTCGTCCAGAGGCCCAGGGTCTCGAGGACAGTGAGGTCAACCTTGGCAAGCTTGGAAGTTTAGGCTTGAGTTTCGCTCCTGGCAGAAAGTTGAGAACCAAAGATAATCATTCTATCTGTAGAGCAAAAGCAGAGGTCCATGAATTGAGTCGCACATAACCCCAGTCAAGGACTCAACCGACCTCCCATTAAGTTCCAGCTAAACACGCAGTGACACTTCAAATTGCGTTCGGTGCGCTGGGAATGACTTCAGCACCCGCGTGGTGAAGCTCAGGATCTCCATTGAGGTTCCCCTCTCCAAGCCGACTACCTGGCGTCTCCTCCGCTAGCCCACAATCAACCCTAAGTACTTTGTTGGAACGTCCTGTCACTTTTACTCACACATCCGCCTGCACGCATGCTATGAGGAGCTCGCCAGCTGAGCATTCCAATCCCTGAGCCAACCTGAAGGAAGTCCTCTGCCCCAGGGCCTGGAGGGGTCGTCCCACTCCCCCTGACGAAGGGAGAGCCGGCCGATGTCAGCCTTAACCAGGGCGCGGACGTGGTCGACGAACAGACACGACCAGGAGCAAGCACGCGCGGCGGACGCGGCAGCGAGACACGTCTCCTCCTCCTCGGCCACCACCTCAGCCACGACAACCACCACCAGGTTCAACACCGAGTACGTCGCCGTCGCGAGGGGGGATGGCCGCCTCTCCTACAAGGACAACACCGCCGCCACGTGCGACGGCCCGGAGCCCGAGGCCGAACCGGTAGCCCACCCGACCTTCCTCCAGCCGCGCGTGGCCGCCGTGCTGGGCGTCTCCGAGTGGTGGCACCCCGTGCTCTTCTCCCTGCGGCTGCTGTCCATCCTGCCGTCCATATACCTGTGCTTCCCCGTCGCCATCCGCTTCCTGCTCAAGCTGCACTCGTTCGCCATATCCGATGGCCAGGTCGACGGCGCGGGCGCCGCTCACGGGCGGCCACCCGCCGAGGACAGGCTGCTCCTGACCGAGACCATGCTTGCTATCGTCTGGTGCGGCTGCTCCGGTTACCTCTCCTTCTTTTTCACGGACTGCCTCATGTCCAGGTGGTAAGTCGCTGCTGCTTGCCTGTCCCCCTGCGGAGCTGTATTGTACGTCCGTGTACTGACCAGGTTCTGTCTGCTTGCTAGGCTCGTGAACTATACACCCTCTGCGACTGCGTTCCGCCTCGTCTCCGTCTCTGCCCTGAATGGATACCTACAATCGTGGACGCTTGACTTAAGTGGCAGCTCGCAGGATCCTTTTCTGCTGCTGCCGACCTGGATAATTATTACTAGTGTAACGACTTCCCTCGTCTTCTCGAGTCCTTCTGAGTCTACTTGCTTGTTGTGCATTTTACTAATCTGCTTACATCTGCAGACACTCACGTTCGTATACCACATAACGCAGCGCAAGATCAACATCCTCAAAGAGACCTCAACCTCGATTAGCGTCTTCTCCATGGCGAGCTATATCAGCATGGTTGCCCTTTTGATACAGCAGCACTGGGACCGGGATTGGTTCGATTTGCCGTTTGTTGCGTTGGGTTACAGGTTGTTGCGTCAGGGCGGGGAGTTGGTGGTCAGCGTGGCCAATTTCGCAAACATCACACTCGAGCCTTGAGAGGACGGGCAGTGGTAGCTCTGGTCTTTTCTATTCTTCTCGGGTCCGGGATTTCTGTCAAATCTGCTTAAGATACCCCATCATTCAGTACAATCGAGTCAGCAGGAAGCATCGGGCTGGAGTTATACGGATTTGGCAATGATATAAGTTTGGCCGGAATATTGATGCCATTTAATCACTAGCGCAGGAGCTTTCTACGATTGTAGCAATATGTCCCCCTTTGCATTTCCCCTGGAGCCTTGTGGGTCAGTCAGTCAGGGGCAGAAGGCAGGCCATCCATAATGGGCCGACAACCAACGGGCTGACAAGCATTAACATCACACGAGAGCAAGGTTGTAGGAATATCAACGATGTGCCATTTCTGCTACTAGCGCCAATACTGCGGAAGTCATAACGAATGAAGCGCATGGCGACAAAGATATCAACTCCCGTGATTCAATCGGTCCCAAAAAATATGGACTCCTCCGAGTGTTCGATCGTCCGTGATCGTTGGGTATCATGTCAATATGTTCCTCTCCGGCGCCCGAGATGTCTCCATATCTGGAGAAGCTGTGGCAAGAGGAGACCTGATGTGTTCCTTGGTTTAGGTATCGCCTCCGAATCAAGCCGTTCCCGCGCAGTAGTCCTGGTCGAGGATACGTGACATGATGAGGGCCCTTAGAAACCGTGGACCTTGATGGTCTTGGGGTCGAGCTCAAGACCGTCCTTGCTGGTGAGGAATTCCTGGAAATCCTTGCGCTGGTCGCCCTGGAGCTGAATCACCTCGCCCATCTCGGCATCGTTGACGATGGTGCCATTGCAGGCTGTGTTGTGGCAAAGTTAGTCACAGGTCTTGGTATGAGTCAATGTCGGGTGACGTGTAGTGGTTGGCACTCACCAAACTTCTTCTTGACGACGGCGAGAATCTTCTTGCGGCTGAACTTTGCAGGGATGCCCTGAACAGTGGTCAAGGTCTTACGTCCATTTCGCTCTATTGAACAGGCTCGTCAGCGAGTGTCTCGTGGACTGGGTCGAGGTCTGGCAAACGCAATCCGGGGATCGGCAGCGCCATGGTTGCACGTGAGCGCTATCAACCCGTGGTTTTTTCTGTCCTCTGCAGGAAGGCGGTCAAGGATGTGCGTACGCTGAATCCGAATATGGATGTAATCAGGAGCCTTGGACTGTTCTCCAGTGTCCTCGTCGGCTTCGGCGAAGGGGTCTATGATGGTGGATGTTAGCCTTGAGGTCTGCTGGCTTTGCCTGATAACGGGCCCAAACGCGGGGAAGCGGCTGATGCATCGAGGTCTGTCCTAAGGCTGTGGGGGGTCGGGCGTCGACATCGCCCATGACAAAACAAGAGTGCCGTGGCGTGTGCGACGCAGGCTGACGTCTACAGCACGATCACAGAGAGTGCATCGCGAAGTGACCATCGCCTTTGTGCATAGGAATTGGGTGGTAGACTCGGGAGGACTGACCGTAAGACTTGAGATTTTCGATTGACATAGGCAGCGACGGACGGCACAGATGGCGTCTCACTGAAATTGGTGTATTAAGGTATCGGGGTGAAGCCGAGGTGCTGTAGATCTGGAATCGACTAGCAAACTGTTGCGGAGCGTGTGAATGGAGAGGGTTTGTGGTGATAGGGTGGTTGTTGTGGAAGAGAGATATGATGAGAGCGGAGGACGGCAAGCGTTTAAGTAGCAGTAGCAGCAACGTAGCAGGGAAAGAGTGATCGAGGAGGGGTCCCGTCCCGTCCAGTGGCCGCCGCCTTTGCGCCCCCCGCCCCCCTGGCTTTCTGAGCACCCACCACCTGCCTGCAAACCACCATCCACAAGACCGGCCCTGCCACCAACGAACGCACTGGCCTGGCCGGCCTGGCCACTTGTTGTCTCCCCACTGTTGGGCAGGTGCCCAGGTACTTGGACTGCCTCTCGTGCCTCTCTACCTGAATACGTACCCCAGCGATGCGTCGCAGTGTCCACCGTCCACTGTCCGAATGCATTGCCCCGCTTATTATTAGATCAGGCCCAGCCCGACTGGAAGCCAGAACTTTCCGAACCTTGATTCCCATCACGGGCCGTGGAGGCCCAGCCCAGTCTCTAGGCACTGTCGTCCTCGCCGAAGGCCTCACACCTCAATCAATCGTCAGCCTCGCACTCGCCACTGTCCTGCACATCACACCTCCCAGGGAAACTCTAAAACTTTGCACTATCACTCGAGAGCACATACCCTTTAACACGGTGCAGGTCTGCCCGCACCACAAATAAGGCTGTCCTGCGAGAGGCTATTCACGCGGCAAACTATTCCACTGCACGTTATCCCAAGTGCAGTTGCAGCAGGCCGTCTCATTATAGCTTATCTCCCCGGTCTGGCACCCTTCCCTAGGACACACTCCTGCTCAACGCACAGAGCATGCCTTACGCACCTGATGATCTGAGCGACGCCAGCAACAAAGCATCGGCTGTCTCCTGTCAGATCTTCGAGGCGGGAGCCGGCAGTAGCCGCCCCGGGTGGACTCCTTTGTTCAGGCATGAAATACGTTTTGATCCGACCATATTCGACCAGGTGATGCTAAATCTGATACGCAACCCGAATATCAACTCATCCTGGCTCTTTCGGGCAGACATCCTCCTGGACCATGCTGCCGGCTCAGAAGTCTCTGAGGTCTCTTTCGACAACCAGCCACTAGTCCCAAGCTTCTTGGGACTCGAGGAAACGCGGCGTTTAGTTCGCCGCATGATCCCTCGGAACGACAAGCGAGACAAGCCCCTTGACCAAACATGTGTCTTCTACCAGGGCACAACACCACAAGGCGTGCAGCGGTCTCTGATCATCTACCTTCCACACTCCAAGTCAGAGTCTGATATCCCTTTTTATCACCCGACCGTGAGAGGCATTGCCTATCTGCACGAGTGGAGCTCGGAACAATCTCGAGGCACTATTTCCATCCACTACTGTTTCTTTGAGGGGAGTGAGCGAGATGATAAACTCAGCAGAACCGCACTCAACTTGCTCAGGGTGTTGTATAAGCATGGCGAGGGCCAAATGGACGGCTATCAAAAGCGTGTCCATCACGATGTCTTAGTTCCGCAAGCAGCGCTTCAGAACAGATATGCCATGTTGAAAAAGAAATACGCCCGGGATCTCGTCGTGGGCTGGGAAGAGGTTACTGACCCTGTGAAGCACGTCTTTGAGGACATTTGCATCGCGGCATTCCTCATCGAACTGTGGGCAGAAATGTATAAGGACACCCAGTTCCCGGGCTGGGTAGATATTGGATGTGGGAATGGTCTCCTCACGTATATTCTGAACAGCGAGAACTACCCCGGATGGGGCTTCGACGCACGAGCAAGAAGGTCATGGCTGAAGTACAGCACAGAGGTCCAAGTTCGGATCTCGCCTGACAGCTCCGTAGAGCGACAGTCGTTAGAGACCCGCATCCTCATGCCATCGGTCATCAGTGGTATGCAACCAGACGGCGAGGAGAGGCTCCATAATGAACTAATCCACGACGGGCTCTTTCCTCCTAAGACCTTCATTATCTCCAACCACGCTGACGAGCTCACGCCGTGGACACCCATCTTGGCGAGAATCTCGGACTGCCCATTCATCATGATACCGTGTTGCAGTCACAATCTCACCGGTGCAAGGTTCCGCGCCCCTCCGCCAAAAGACAAGGCAGAGTCATCATCGCAATACAATTCTCTCTGCGCCTGGGTTGTTGAGATCGCAAAGGATTGTGGCTGGGAGGTCGAGAAGGAGATGCTGCGGATTCCAAGTACGAGAAACGCAGCGTTCGTGGGTCGACGGCTGACCAACAACGCGGATTTTGATGTGCATGCGCTCCTGCAGAAGTACGGAGGAACCCAGGGGTACTACGACAACGTGATCAAGTTGCTCAAGGCATCAGCTCGCGGTCACTAGAAGGCTTCAAGTGGAGGAGCGAGGTTATTGTTTCTGGAGCTTGTCCCTCCTTGATACGTTAGAATCAGTGGACCAAGCGGCTAGTTCGCGTCGAGAAGCAGCACACTCGCACCACACCCAGCCGCAAGTCCTTCAAGATGGTCATTGCCTGACCAGCTTTCCGCATTTCTAGACGATTGACGTCAACGGGTACCCAAAGAGGAAGCCCGGGACACACCACACCACGCCCTGTGTCTTAAGTTCAGCATCGTGACAGTCCAAGAGTTGGCCGTCGTGCGGCCTTCCATGAGGTGGCGCAACGGCTCAACAAGGGTCACCGGTTGTGGTACAATCGCTGGAACAGATTTAGCAATGCCACTTTCAGAAATATACGGTCCAGCTCAGTCTAGGTCTGGAACTGGCAAATGATCCACCAGCTTCATCTTCAGTCCCTGGTCCTTGAGCGCTTTTGTTGACAATTCGTCTCTCAGCGCCAGGCTCTCCTTCTCGGTGATAATCACGAAATCCTTCCTCAGCAACCAGGTCCCTTCCGGCACGTCATACTCCTCCGCCGTCTTCTTATCCACCTTGTCGAGGTCGATTACCAAACTCTTTTTGACGCCGAAGACGGCGTCAGATTTCTCATACGGGTCGCCGCGGAGGTATAATGCCCTGTGTGTAACCGGGTCAATAATCGCATTTCACACGAACAAGAACAGGACAGTGAACTCAAAGGGGCGCACGCATACGTGATGAAGTGATCCCAACCCGGCTTTTCAAACATGAAATGCACATGCGCCGGCCTGTAACAGTGCCTTCCCAGTAGCACCAACAGCTTGCCAACGGGCCCGTCATGCGGGATGGGGTAGCTGACGGGCTTGATGCCTTTAAACCAGAAGCGCCCCTGCTCGTCGCTCACGAGGATGCACCGCTCGCTCGGCTCGCCGCGGTCCGAGTGTTGCACGTCGTAGTGCCCGCTGCTGTCGGTCTCCCAGATGTCGATCTTGACTCCGGCCACGGGGTTGCCCTCGGTGTCTTTGACGGTGCAGATCGCAAGCATGGGCTCGCCCTCGGGGTCGCTGGCCATGCGCGCGCCATTGGGTAGGGTCGGCGCATCGTGCGTGTGGAAGGGTCCCAGGAGGGAGCCCTCTGTGGCGTTGGGAGGCTTTGGGTGGTTTATACTGTCGATCAGGAGGGACAGGCCCAGAATATCGGAGAGGAGGATGAACTCCTGCCAGCGGCACAAGGACAGTCAGTAACTGCTTTCCCGATGGGGCTATGCTCGGGGGGAATCCGAAAAGAATATAGCAACTCACTTGCCGGACGTCACTGCAAATCTGGCCGGCCTTGGTCAGGAACAACAACGCCGTCATCCACTCGTCGGTGCTGAGGCGGGTCTCGCGCGCGAAGTCGTGCAGGTGAGTAACGAGCCGGTCCAGGAGGTACTTCAGCCGTTCATTCTCTCCCTGGTTGTTGATCCTGATCGTATTGGGCGTGATGTTGTCGATAGTCAAGTCCAGGAGCTCTGGAGTCTGCGTGTTCTGAGCCATGGCTACGTCGTCGTCCTGTCACTCTGGAGTATCAAGATACTAGTATGACAATCAAGTCGAGAGGGAACTTGTGGTCGTTGAATTCGCTGTAAATATAAAGCCCGCGTGAGGTATTGACCAGCCGTCGTTATGTAATGCTCTGTCATCGGCTGTCGTGAGGCTAATCAGGTCTGGCTCATGGACGATCGATCGACTGTACTTCTCAAGAAAGTCTGAGAGGAGTTGATCAACCACCTAGCGGCACATACTTTTGGAAGACCGGACTGATAACCGCAGCCCGCCTTAGTACGGACTCTGGCTTCGTTTTTGTAAGTTCAGAATGAGGACCGCATGCGGGTTTACGGAATTATCTCGCGGCTCATTGGAAGCCCTCGCTATGCTAATTGCCCCCAGGTCCCGAGCCCCCCCAGGGGTCCTCGCGAGGTGACAGTTCGGTTCACCATGCCACCTAGGTGGGGTTGTAGCTCAACGCGGCATCATCAACGTCACGGCCTGGTCTTCCCGCGGCCCTGGCCCGCCCACTCGGCCCCTCCCTCCTTGCCTCGGGACTTGACGACGGCCCCGGGAATTCCTGCATTAGTAATGCGGGGAATCTTCCTGGCGGCAGCTTCCGCGGAGGCCACTATCGCCTCAGAAGGGCTGTCAGATTATATCTAACTCAGGAGTTGTAGGCTTTTGGTCTTGCCATTTTCCCCATGGAAACTCAGGAATGCAGTCCAGGGCCTGCGCAAGTAAGGGCATCTATGCAATCGTACTGAACGGATTGCCGATGAGCCAAACCACAGAAAATCATCTCACCGAGGGCACTGGTTTACTACAATAGACATGCGTCGCTCTTGGGCGTGCGTGAAGCTTTTCAACCGGCTCTGCACGTTACACACATTATTCCGTTCCTTGAAACTAAGTGTCCTGTGTCAGAAACATATGCAACAACTTACAAGGCAAGAATCTCAGCAAGCAAATTACCCCTCGAAACTCCTCAACCAACACGCCAGGCCTTGCTGAGTGAATTACGCCTTGCTCCAGCCCCTTGGTGATGACAGGACCCCAACCTCAACCAAAACTCCACACCACTTATGATGCTCCACGAGTGTATAACAGTAGATTCCCGCGTCTTTTGTAATGATAGGCCGAATCGTGAAGCGGCACGGCGTATCTCCCCCTCCGAGCCCATCCCTCAGAGCTTCAGTGTCTTGGCCGTTCCAGTTTCGCATCCAAGGATCTACATGTCACCTTCCTTCTCAGCGCTCGAATCGCCGGTCGTCTCTTGTAATTCCGTGGTGCTGTTAGGAAGTGACTCGGGAGGCGTCGTGGGTGTTGTTGGCCGGTGATCTGGTTTGACAGGAGCGTCCACGGAGCCGCGGAGGGCTGGCTCTTCCTCAACCACGTGTGGCGGTACGACATTCGAGGAATTGCTGGGAGCAACTCCATATCCGCTCAGCCTTCTGACCAGTCTGCTGTCCGCCCGCTGCAGTGAAATCGCGTCCCATTCCCCCAAGTCTCGCGAGCTCCAGCTAGCCCGATGAGGGCGAGCTGCACGTGGGAGACTATGTGTTGACATCCTCGAGCTGACGCTGTTGGTCCGACTGATTCGCACAGGTTGCCTAGTACGATTCGGCTCAGAAGCTAAGGCTCCGTCGAGGGATGCCTCCAGGGCTCCGAAAGTATCCTCATCCTCGATCTTTGACACTCGTCTGACAGACATCACAGTGAAGGAGGGCTGAAGTGTCGGTATATCCTTTTCGGCTTCCTGAAGTTTGTTCTGCCATTTCCTTTGTTCTTTGGAAAGGTGAGCGTCAGCTGCTGCGGTCTGCAAGTGCTCAAAGTATCTCACTCTGATAGACTTGAGCGCCTCGGGGCTGAATTCCTCCTTATTGCGCGTCATTGACATGAATGAAGATATGGCCCCAAGGACGACTAAGATCATGCTTGCAACGACCAGGAGCCCTTGAATAATTATGATAACCATTGCAATGGCCGTAGCAAGGATGCGGTTAACGCTCAATGTCGGCAGAAAGGCAACCGAGAGGCCTGTTGTCAGGATCTTGCTCGCTCCCAGCATCCAGACAGCCAACGCCATGTTCCGTCGGCCTTCGAATGGGCGAAGTTTCGCAAACACCACAAGTGCGATGACCTCAAATATGAGAAGTCCATACACTTGTGCCTCAGGCGACGCTCCTACTCCACCTACGAAAACGGCGCGAACGAGTTGATATAGAAGGTTGCACCCGTAGAACCACCATCTTCTACGACGGTACCGCGCTGATAGCCAGCCGAATCTCTTGACATAGGCCTTGTCTTCGTGCATAGTGACATGGTCGGCATCGTCATCGTGGTCGAGAAGCTGGATGAATGGTATCGATCCGATCTGACCCACTGGAAGCTCTGTTTCTTTCAAGGTGCTCAACCGAACAAAACAGACCAAGGGAATCCCTCCCAGCCATTTATCGCGAATGATTAAGATGCGGTCTTTCTGCACACTGCATTGACCAGATTTGAGTCGCAGGTGGCACGCATAGATCGCTAAGCCCCCGATCCCAAACAAGAACAGAACGAAGAAAATGGTCGTGAGCGCCTTTGCACCAGCTGATCCTCCGATTGAAAATTGGTAGAATATCAGGGTCATGATCACGCCGAACACCGCAAGCAGTACCCGCAGGCTGGCTAGAATGGTGTAGTGTGCCCAGTTGCTTCGGAAATATAGTAAGCGATCCTCTCTCATCTGGTTGATTCTGACCAGAAACTCCAGGGACAGCTTGAAAAGGGTCATGCTGAGAATCGTAATCCCTAATAGAACTGATACCCAGATCAAGGAAATTGTAAAGGCATCTGCAGCTGGAATACCTACGGCCGCAAGGGTGCCTTGGAAACCCGTCCACGTCCCAGGCAGTGGAAGATCGGGATTTGAACTGTCCCCTGCCCAAGCGTAGTCGAAGGGGTCACTTGCGTTGAAAGGCTGACGGCGCAAGATGGGGATCATTCTTGCTGTGTTGGGTTCATGTGATCGGCCATAAATTTGTTGAGCTAGACCTCCCTCATTCTCGTTTGCGATAAAAGTCTCGGCATTCCCAGCTTGAATAGAATCGCCGGTGAACGAATGCGTGGACTTGATCAGCGAACGGCTGAATAACTGCGCGGCTGACCACGCAAAGTTGCTCCACCATGCGACTAGGACACTTGGAAAGTTGAGTGATAGAGCCCCAGAGAAGAAGATGCTCTGAAAGGTCTCGAGGACAGCCACGGCAGATATCGAATGGGCGTAGTGAGTTCTCATATGATCAATGCTCACACCGTAGGCCGCAGTTGCGAACGACGCAGCAATGGCCACGATAGTAAACAAGGCTAGGACTGGGCTTATGGCTTGAGGATGGCCCATGGTGACCCCGTTCGTCATACTCGCTTGAAAACACCCGATCTGGGACCTGGTAGAGTTCGCGAATATTTGCAGGCGGACGGAGCCCTCGAAATCCGGAATCGTGAATGCAAGACTTGGGATGTCTCCCACCTGAGCAGGACCGACGGGGAAGATGGCCCATGCTTGGACTGGGACAGAAGCGTTGAGTGGACATAGGCTGTGTATGTTGGCGAAGCACGGATCGAACACCTTCTGGAACCGCGTCTTTCCGTAAGCCTCCATGGAGAAGCGCATCACAAGGGACTCATTTTTTATGCTGGATGCGCCGTCCAGGTGGAATAAGACAGTTGCATTGTCCTTATAGTACTATCATACTTCAAGTTAGCATTCATTTTTTGACGACGCTTGAGGCTTCATGAAACTTCGAGCATGCTAGTGGCAGGGCTTTGAAATGGCCTGTGGCATTTCGTTTGAACATGATCAGAGAAGACACTCGGCTTGAGTTTAAGCTTACAGCAGCATCAAACTTGATGATGTTGAACAGACCCTGCCCTCCCGAGCAGTCGCCAAAATTGCCGGTGTAAAGTGCAGGAGTCCTGTCGACCGCTAGCTGCCTCGTGATACCGTCGATGCTGGTCCCGTAAATGTACTGGGTGTTCTTGGCCACAGCTGCTGGCGCAAGGCAGAGTAATGATACTGAGGCCGTCAATCCCCTGAGAATGATTCTAGTCGCCATACTGCGGGGCAAAACTGGACAGTGGACCAACAGCAGATAAGAATATTATGCTGATCATCGAGGAAGGTTTAGGGACGAGATGGCAGGGCGTGTTGCATTCCCGACTGCGCCATTCGGAAAGCTTGGTCGGTACAAATAGCAGCAGTGCTGATTTTGTCGTATAGCGGACAGTCCATGCTCAGAACCTCCTTGTTTCCGTATCTGGGCCCCGTGAGGATTATATCTGTTTCAAGAAGTAGGAAGGGAAAGGAGTGGTGTGTGAACAAGCCCAGCGCTTGGCGCACGGTTGAGACTACTCTGTGCCTGCAGGAGTAGCCGTCGCAGAGTCTCGGGATCGACCTATCAAGCAGTCAGAAAGCTATAGAATTTGGATGCAGCTCCTGACCTACTTGACAAATGAGCGCCAATGAAGACTCAGCGAGATAAGTTTTAGAGTTGGTCGCGCGGGGAGGGGCTGCTACGGTATTGACCTACAAAGGAGAACGGATACATCCACAACTGAGCACCGTGGTTTGGCCCTCATACTACGACTTCCTGGTTCCAACATACGGGGCAAGCCTCTGTCTTTTCTGGGTTTGGGGGCGCCCATGTGTTGACGGTCATGAGATGCTTGTACTCGGTGTTGTCTGCCAGGAAAAGAGACGTCGTGCCAGAATTATGTCTGAATCTGAACGGAAGCAAGTGCTTGGTCACCACGGCAGTTCACTTACACGGCGGGAAGGAACCGAAGTGGGGCAAGGACCCTGCTGATTGCCTCTTTTGCGCGTTGCAGGTACCCTTCTTGCCCATTCTGTCCCCCACTGCGTTTCTAGACATGTGCTCGGTGAACGCCACGAAGTTCATCTGGTCGCGGACCAGGAGCTAACAGTCACTCATGCAAGGCCATCAGGATGCACATTACAAGATCCTAACGGTCAAAGTCGAAGTCGGCAGTTTACATTGGTTCAGAACTCCACGGCAGTGTACCACAAAACACTCGAGGGCGTTTTTCCGAAGATGGAGCATACCTAGGTACTGAACGACTTCCCTAGGTGCAAGTCGTCTCCTGTGGTGAGTATCCCCCAGCTAGAAGAATGCACTGTTCAAGTCAGCCACAGGAGCAGCTACAGTACAATACAGGTTTCCAGGCGCAGGGTTAGAGTTGGACCCCTTATACAGGTAATTAACAGGGTCTCCCCAGTTGTGGCGGAGGCGTGCTTGCCAGGTGAGGATCTTCTCCAGCGACCGGATGTCGGTCTTCAACACCACTTGGGTATTGATCTGGAAGACGTACATGAAGCTACAATTCTTTGCATCAGTGAGGTAACACCCACCCAGAATGCACAGCTGCGACTAACCAAACTTGTGAAGGTAGACTGCATCTCCAGGGAAGCATCCAAGGCCCAGGCTGGGTCCTTTTTTCCTCTTCCGATCCGACATCACCGATGTCGAATCGCATTGCGTAGCTCGCTCAGCCACCAGAAGCCAATTCGAGGAGAGGTGCGTAAGGCTGACGACTCCCCGGGCCCGAGACCGTGCCTGTCGGGGCGATCCGAAGCATTGGACCAGTCCGACTGCCGAGACAGGGCTGTATCCAAATCCATTCCCTTGCTCGATGGACCCGCTTCTTCATCGCGAGGTTCCCAGGCGAGCTCGATCGGGCCTGGCTGGTGTTGCTCCGTCAGTGGCGACATGTCACCTCTCTCGGTAGGGCTGCCTTGCAAACATGGTAGATGCTCAGTCGAAGGTCAATCGCATCATGGAGGCCTTGGGTTTTGGGTCTGTATAATACCCACTTCAATCCTTCCGCTCCTCAGCCGGACATGCGGTGCGTGTTGATGCAGCATGCGGTCCGACCCTCCTCCCCACCGTCTGTCCGCCCGTTCCCTTCCTTGAACAGACTTGGCACCACGATCACTGAATTTGGTATTCACAGGTGTGATAGGAAGCCACAGTCTTAGTGGCTTGGGACTCACACAACTCCGACTACGAGACCGGGACGAGAAGACCACATGGGCTCGCTCTTTTGTGCTCTTGTGTTACGGAAGAAGGGGCCGGGGATGTCCAAAGGCTGATGCCCTACCTCGCACTCTATACCCTGCTGACACGACTTACCGGCCATGACAGCCCCTTATCTATTTCCCTTTATTGGATGCTCCTGTCCTCCGTGTCCAAGTTTTGACCCTCAAAGCAATATCGTAGTGTACCGGCTGTGAACAGACAGGGAGAGATGAGCACGGGGTGAGGTTGATCTTCCGGGCGATCAGGCCCCACCAACCTGCTGCAGCTATCTAGAGTGCTGCTAGCCGCTGACTATCCTCGAGGCTGCCAGGACCAGACAGCGGGGAATCGATTCCATATTGATTGACGTGTTAACGGGGTGGTGAGGCCAATCCCACATGGATTGCTAGGGTAGTCCTGAGGGCCTCTGCTGATGTTTCTTGATGCTGCATCCTCACAGGCCAGAGGGGCGGCAGGGGCCCCAATAACGATCAGACATAGCCGAATTATGCTCTTCAGGAGGCCGCGTAGCTCCTTCCCTGATCGATGAGCGGTTTTCGTCCTCGTCCAGGATTCGACACTGTGAAGGGCAAAGATGTGGCCAGATGGCCTGAAGGCGTGGGCAACGGCGAACATGGCTGACAGGGGAAGGCAACGGGGCTGTCGCCCGAACGTCATGCCGCGCGAGCTTTGTTGTGAGGAGGCTCTCAGCTTTTGCCCGCCGTAGACTGACTCCGGATAGCCTATCGCGCTTGGCGGACACCCCGCGGAAGTACCCTGTCGGCACGGCTACGGCATCGGTGTACAAGATGACCTCGATCACGCAATTGGGGCTATAAAACAAAATTTCTAGTCGCCATGAGCCTATGCTAAGGGGAATCTGGTCAAGAGAGCATCCGAGGGGGCTCCGATTCTGTCCCGGGTTACAAATGGTTCTTTCTCGTAGTGCAAAATAAGAACGACTTCATCACGGCCCTGAGAAGCACAGGCAGTCACATCTCATACTGATTATCAAGGACGACCTCCCTCCGAAGCAACTTATTGTCTTGATTCAGGCGTTCAGAACCTTGCGCACACCGTTGCCAGCACAGTGATCAGTCCCATTGACCAGGACAGGACTACCCAGTCTACCCAGGTAAGGTACTTTCGAATTCACCAGCTCTCCTCCACCGGGGTTTCGTAAGTCATACGCGGATGGTGGTCCCACGGCCTTACATAAAATCCCTGGGGATCCTCCGGAGAAGGGACCAGAGACAAGACTCGCCTCCTTCTTGTTCTCGGTTTCCTATTAAACTTGGCTCCTCCCGTCGTCCTCCTCCCTCCCCGTCTCCTTCTCTGCCCTTCAACCTCCTTCATCCGCTTTTTTTCGTTGTCGTGCTTGCGCTTGACTTACTCCCGGCCGACAGCCGATTACGCCATCACCGAGCCGGACCCGCGACCCGTGTCCCGCGACGACAGATTTCAGATTTCCATCTTGAGATCTCATATCCAGACGAAATGGCGAATCCCCCCCACGGTGGCGTCCTCAAGGACCTGCTCGCCCGCGATGCCCCTCGTCACGATGAGCTCGCCGCCGAGGCCGAGTCTCTCACTGCGCTCGTCCTGACTGAGCGTCAGCTTTGCGATCTCGAGCTGATCCTCAACGGTGGCTTTTCTCCACTTGAAGGTTAGTGAAATTCATGACCCTTTTTCGCTACCAATCCCGGGGGCTTCATTACAGTTGCCACTCAGGGACACTCTGGCATTATCAGATATATGGAATCTTTTGGCGGGGGCGATATGCACCCATTGAGTTTCCAAGGCATTGCGACCCGCCATTGCGCGGCCGGCCTGGGATCCAGATGCCTATTCAAGCCCTGGTCAATTTGCGGATACTCTCCCGAGCATGGGCCGTTGTGGTGACGTGACGGCTGACTCGTTACGCAATTGCAGGTTTCATGAACGAGAAGGACTACTATGGGTATGTCTTATTCAGTTGAGTTTCTAAGCCAGAAATTGGCCCAATATGCCCTTGAAAGAGAGGGAGACCGCAAGATCGTCGGGTTTAAGAGCCCACGGCTTGCTAGAATTCGAGGCTTTGAGATGAGACGAGATCCTGACTAAATGCCCGCCACAGAGTCGTCAAGGAGAACCGTCTTACCAATGGCATTCTCTTCTCCATGCCCATCACTCTGGACGTGTCCAAGTCTGAGATCGATGAGCTAGGCCTTGCGCCCGGCAAGAAGATCACACTGCGGGACTTCCGGGATGACCGCAACCTGGCCATCTTGACCATCGAGGACATCTACAAGCCCGACAAGTGAGTACAACCTCACCACACTGAAATTGCATTTTTCAGTGCGTGAAAATTTCTCGACTTGTACTAACGATGAATCCAGGGTCCTCGAGGCTACTGAGGTTTTCGGTGACAACGACCAGGCTCACCCGGCCGTCAAGTACCTCTTCAACACCGCCGGCGAGTTCTACGTCGGTGGTAAGCTCGAGGCTGTCAGCCGGCTGCAGCACTACGACTTCGTCGATCTGAGATGTGAGTGACCAAGCCGTGTCTCACAGACTGACCTTTTTGTGTTGACAAGCCGCCAGACACTCCTGCGGAGATCCGATCACACTTCGACAAGCTGGGATGGACCCGCGTTGTCGCTTTCCAGACCCGTAACCCCATGCACCGTGCTCACCGTGAGCTCACCGTGCGCGCGGCTCGCTCTCACCACGCAAATGTCCTGATCCACCCTGTTGTGGGACTCACCAAGCCTGGTGACATTGACCACTTCACGCGTGTGCGTGTGTACAAGGCCCTCCTTCCCAGATACCCCAACGGCATGGCCGTCCTGGGCCTGCTGCCTCTGGCCATGCGTATGGGTGGTCCCCGTGAGGCCATCTGGCACGCCATCATCCGGAAGAACCATGGTGCGACCCACTTCATTGTCGGCCGTGACCACGCCGGCCCCGGTAAGAACAGCAAGGGCGTCGACTTCTACGGCCCTTACGACGCACAGTACGCCGTCGAGAAGTACCGCGACGAGCTCGGCATCGAGGTCGTGCCTTTCCAGATGATGACCTACCTGCCCGACAGCGACGAGTACGCCCCTGTCGACACCATCTCTAAGGACGTCAGGACACTGAATATCTCCGGAACCGAGCTGCGCTCAAGGCTCCGAAGCGGCCGCGAGATCCCCGAGTGGTTCTCCTACCCCGAGGTCGTCAAGGTCCTGCGGGAATCTCACCCTCCCCGGGCCCAGCAGGGCTTCACCATCTTCCTGACGGGCTACATGAACTCGGGCAAGGACCAGATCGCCCGCGCCCTTCAGGTGACGCTGAACCAGCAGGGCGGGCGGTCCGTGTCCATGCTTCTGGGCGAGACCGTGCGCTCGGAGCTGTCGTCGGAGCTGGGCTTCTCCAAGGAGGACCGCAACAAGAACATCGGCCGCATCGCCTTCGTGGCCTCGGAGCTGACCCGCTCGGGCGCCGCCGTCATCGCCGCGCCCATCGCGCCCTTCGAGGAGTCGCGCGCGCACGCCCGCGAGCTGGTCGAGAAGTACGGCGACTTCTACCTCGTGCACGTGGCCACTCCGCTCGAGCACTGCGAGAAGACGGACAAGCGCGGCATCTACGCGCGCGCCCGCGCCGGCGAGGTCAAGGGCTTCACCGGCGTCGACGACCCCTACGAGGCCCCCGCCAAGCCCGACCTGGTCGTCGACGCCTCCAAGGCGACCGTCCGCTCCATCGTCCACCAGATCGTGCTGATGCTGGAGAGCCAGGGCCTGCTGGACCGCTTCTAAGTTTCTGGTCGTTGACGTGGCGTTGAAAGAGGATAGAAAGAGACCCCGGGAGGATAGACAGACGGGCGATGGCGTCGGCCAGAGAAGACGGCATCTGGTTTGGCAGCGTTGGGACGGACTTGCTTGGGATATATTTAGAGAAAGAGCAATGCCTATTGCTGTTTACTTAGATATCAGGCCTTCGAATGGAGCCATACACGTTTTGCAAAGCCGGCTACTCTAGCTGTGAAGTCACGTGGATACATTTTCCGCTTGGTTTGGGGCAAGATTCATGCGACTAGTGACCAACGGTAACGATGCAGCCGCGGTTTTCTAGGACTACTGTATGCGCGTTAGCCACCGGTTGTGGTGTGGACTCGACAACCTTGGCTAGACGATTCATAACTCAAGCTCTCGAGTCGGCGGTGACGCTCACTCGTGGGCCTGACTTGCTTGATGAACCAGAGCGAATCTTTCAAGGGCCAACCATATGTCTATTGACCCTGAGACCCCGTCATACTCATCATCCTTCCTGGTGGTTATGTCAGGCGAGTGTCCAAGGTCTAGGTTCCAGCCAGGTCAGGGCACTACTCTCAAGATTCACCTTGGAGTCCCTGCGGAGCATGTGGTACCCCATGGGGTGCGAGCCTTTCATGTACAGTTCCTGAACCATACGAGGCCACGGCCAGTATCAGAGGCCGGTTGCTTTGTCAGTTCTGAGAATATGGAATTCCTTGACGGCAACTTCCCCGTCAAGTCCAGAGCTTATGTTCTGACCGGTTCATGCTTCAACATGAGTTCTACGTTATCTCATATGTCCCAGCTCGCATACCTATCACCTGGTCTATCCTTGCCCCGGGCCAAAATCTGGCGAAAATTGCCAGAGCTCTGCAGCCGGCACAGGAAGATTATTTGTAAAATGTCCGCTGAACGCAGGAGTTGACACGTAACGTTCGATGTGTTCAGGTGTAATTGGCTGCAATCACCGCAAGCCTGCGTACTAAGAGAAGTACAAGGTCATTCTTAGACAGGCCTGAGACTTTAGGCGTGAAGAAGACACCCTGCTGCATCGTCATGTGAAGGCCAGGCGAGAATTCGCCTGATGCTCTGGGTTTCCCCGCTTCATATACTTGCAGCGAGGTATGTCTTGAACTATGCAGGAGGGTAAACTTTCCCTCTAGACGGAACCGGGCGAACCAGTCCAGGTGGTAGATCACCAGGAACATGTTCACATCCTGGCGATCCTGCCAGGTGCTTTGCTTCGCAAGACTTTGTGGTGACTGATGGATGTCTCGGCGGGCGTGCCCTAAATATTTTTTGGAACCCATCAGTCAACTTTTTACTCGTCTCAGGCTTTCTGGCTCTGCACACAGTCAGTGGTACCCACGGCTAGCTCCTACGGGCCTCGGACGTCTGCTTTGATCCAAAGAGCACGTCTGTCCGGCGAGATAACATCACATACGAGGTCCAGATACGAGAAAGCCTACTGAGCATGGCGGGATGATATATTCTTTCTCTGGTGCTGTTGAGTATGCGCACAGAGCTTTGGGACCCCTGCGAGCTGAGGTGAATATATTTAGCACTAAAAACGGGTAGTAAGTGCCACGGCCGAATAGACGGACAGGCTGGACAGGCAGGGCCGGGCCAGAATGCACGCATCTGCATGATCTGCTGGTTGGCCAGTGCCGAGCATGTCCAACGGCGCTTAGAGCAGCAGCGTAACGGGAACTTGGTGCCCAACTGCGGCATGAGGTGCATAATGGTACCCAAGACTTTGCGAGCACTGCAGGCCCCGAGTGCCTGCAGCGCCTGCGGCGTGTCGTGTCGTCCAGCACCAGCACTGGCCGGTTCTACTGTGTTGTCTGTCGTAGCTTGACTGCACTTTGGGTCTTGGATCGGCGGACCACTTTGAGCACGGCCGGACGCCTGCACTAGCCAAAGAAGCTGTGACCGGACTGAGGCCCTAGCTGTCCGGTCAGGGCCTGGCAAAAGGGGTGGGCAAGAAAAAAATGGCGAAAACGGTAGACGATCCAGGGCGTCGGGACGGCTGGGACAATTGTTGGGCTGGGCTGCGGGCAGGTGGTGACGAGGGGTGCAGAGTGGGAGAGTGGGAATGGGGTCGGCCATGTCTGACCGACAATTCGACTCCTGTTGTTGGACGATTCATCCTCGATGCAGTGACGACCTTGCCCTGCCCGCCCTCGCCCGCCCCACCCTGCCTGCTGCCCTGCCCTGCCCTGGCCCATCTTGCAGAGCACCACCTGAAGTCCACCCCTGCCCAGCGCGTCCCCAGCATGCCCCAGGCATCCTTGGACTGCGAGCATCCACCCGACTGGCTGCCATTCCACCTCGTCTCCTCTTGTCCTGCCTTCCCTGCCACCAACAGGCACAACGGGCGCATCTGTCGACGGCATTCTGACTCTTCCCTCGGATCACCTCACCACACCTGCCTGCCTCACCTCGCCTCGACACGAACTACCCAGCCTGACTCTCGGGCCACGACGAGCAGCAGCCGCAGCAGCAGTAGTAGGGAGTCGAGGTCCCGCGATCAGCCTAGTCCTCGCTTCCTTCCCTTTGTGTGGAAGACGGGACCCGGTCCACTCTACGTCAAGGTTTACAGCTCTCCCGTCCCCCTCCTCGATTGCTACCACGAAACTTTCGGCCTCGTAGTCAACCACATACGAGTCCAGCGTCTACACCCCGCTCAGAGCCCAAAGCCCTCGCGGCCACCACCCTGTCGCAGCGACTGCAAGTCCACCCTCACACTCCCGATGGGAAATCGGGACCATGTCTTCTAGAGATCGCGACGTCGACGCCGACGACGTGCCCAGGGAAAAGCGATCCTCGAGAACCAAAGGCGACAGGGAAAGAACCAGGGACAAAGACCGTGATAGGGAATCCAGACGCCACCACAAGTCCCACAGATCCTCCAATCCTGTGATAGCCACAGGCTCCTACGTGTCTCAGTCCGGCTCCGCTCGACGACACAAGATCAGGGACGCTTCCTCCTCCAAGAGCCGCCTCGAAGAATCCCTCGACGAGAACTCCTCAATGACTGACCTCGTGCCTGAGTTGAACCGGAGCAGGGACAGAGTCCACATACCCTATCCCACCTTCAGCAAGGCCCACAGCAAGGAGTCCGTGACCAGCAAAGATGACCTCTCCACCAGCTCCGCCGCCGGTCAGCGCACCGGCACCGGCACCGGCACCGATCCCTTGACACCTGAGGCTACGGACCTTGGCGCGGGCGAGGATATCAAGCGGTCAAAGTCGGCTGACTTCGGTTCTAAGAGGAAGCTCTCACGCAAGACCAGCCGCCCTCCGAGCCCACCAGACACCAACCTCTCGGAGGAAAAGAAGAGATCGACAGGCTCTGTCAGGCTGAAGGACACGGGAGAGGAGAGGCCACGGTCAAGGACGTCTCACGCCTCTAGGTCGACCTCCAAGACAGACGAGACATCCAAGGTCTCTAGGAAGTCCAAGTCATCCAGCCAGGCCACCTTTGTCAAGTCATCAGGCTCCAAACTTGCTTATGCTGAGACAGACAACCCGGCAGACAGCGAACGTGGCCCGCGATCTGCAGCTACGTCAGTCACGACCAAGAGATCAGTCTCCGGGAATACGCTCAGGCCGCCCGGACCCGACCCAATCGATGTCATCGACGACTCTCCGGAGTCCGCTCAGGAGTCTTCCTCCCCAAAGACCCCAACCAACACAACCCCTCAGTTCCCTCCACCCCCCATGTTCCACGACGACAAGCACGGCATACCGTATCACATGCGCTTTGAACGCCCTCAACAAGTTCCCACACCGGCCACGGACTTCACGGACCTGAGCAATGTACAGCAGCCGCATCCGCCCCCACCGCCTCCCCCACCCCCTTTGAATATCCAGGAGGCTCCCAAGGTCGACTATCTCATGCAAAACGGCGGTCTCCAGAATGTAGTGCCCAAGAACTTCCTGGCGGTTCTGCCAAGACAAAATGGGACGAGGCCTTCAAATCCTCCACTCCGTGGTGCAGAGACGCTCTTTGCGCCATTCTTCAATCTTCTTGATCAGTACCAGGAAGTGTTGACGAATCGCGGCTCCATAGCTGTGGCTACGGGCCATCGGACGGTAGCAAGGAGACTCCTTGACCGCTTAGAGGATGTATTCAACAGGGACCTGCCAGAGGAAGGATGCAACTGCATCATGTGCGAGAAAGACGCAGAGAGGCATCGCGGTCTAGGGTGGGGAGAGGTTTTGGAGAGGGTCAGTGGCCGTGTGGAAATACCATCTTGGCCACCGTTTGACATAGGGACCCTGGGGGTCAAGGCGCCTGAAGGCGCACCGAGCGAGCCACCGCGGCCGTCCTCACCAGTCAAAATCGATCCCGACATCGCGGAGGAGTTCAGAGAACATTACCTCCGCCAGTCCAAGAAGGTCAAGGCAGCTGTAGACCGATGGCTCACAAACTGTGCCGAGGCACCTGCTCCTCCCCCTCAGGATGTCGACGACGAGACCCTGACATTCGCCATCCTTACTGCACTGGACCAAGAAGATCGCCCGTACTTCAACGCCCTTCTCACGGGGGCGCGAGAGCTTCAGCCTGCCCTCCGAGCGCCAACGCCCATGCGCAAACCCCGCGCAGATCTCGTGATCAAGTCTGGCCTAGCTTTGCAGCGGCTCTACAGGCTGCCACAGGCTCCTCGTGACGCCGAAACGGTGTGCTACCTCGTCAAACACCCGCAAATGCATGATCTTCTCAGTACGATATGTGACATCAATCCACCCGAGTGGGAGATCCTCATATCGGGACGCTTCGATGGCTTCCTATGGTCAGGCGCAGATGCTGACGACGAAGACGCCGTGACACCCACTGCGGGTCCGTCCCGGGGACCGACACCAAATTTCTTCCCACAGCGCGGCCCTCCTTCCCGAGGAGCAACAATGAGCCCTAATAATATTGCCCGATTCACGCCAGCATTGGGTATCGGCACAAGAAACACCACTCCTTTCTCCAGGGGCACCACTCCCGCCTCATTTGTATCTGGCGCAAGTTCGGCGTATCCAAACAGGCAAGCCGTCTCCAACGACGAAGAGTCCGAGATTGCAGTCCTTGCCGAACTTGAGCGGGAGATCTACGTCGGCATGGAGGCCTTGGAAGACGCCTTCGAGACCCTGCACCAGCGCGCCGAGCTCGTCCGCACGGCTCTCCGTCAGCGCGGAGCAGGCCTCTCTATGAGCCTGCAGCAGCGCCGTGGCTACGGCCTGGCCTCGGACGCGAACGGTGGAATTCAAGTCCTTCCCCAGAGTGGTGGGTCGGTGCCTGGGATGGACCGGCCCCAGTGGGCAGATGAGGAGAGCCTCGCGTCGGAGTCGACGGATGACTGGGGCATCGATGCGGACTGGGAGCTGCGGCCTGACGACTCCGCGAGTAATATATCCAGTTCGCGACAGCGGAGGCCGAAGAGGAGGGACGAGAGAAGGAGCACGCCCGCACCTATCAGGGAGGAGGATGAGACATGACGAGTCGTCATTCTAAGTACATATGGGAAGCAGTTTGAAGTAATTCTGAAGAGCAAGGCCTGCAGATGCAAAGCCGATGCAATAGCCTCACATCTGAGCGAGCGAGCGAGCAAGGGCATCAGTCGTAAGCAATTTCCAGGCGGATACCATTCATGTATATTTTGTATTGTTTTCTTTCTTCCCAGTGTTATTTGCGCAACGCATGGCGTTCGAAGCTATCAGGGCTTCGTCTTTCTCCTTTGCACAGAGGCAAGTGGAGCAAGCAGTTGAGTGCTCAGGTGCTCATAGCTTGGACAAAAAGTTTTTAAAATCTGCAGTGGCGACCCTAGGTCGGTCGGGCAGGTCTGCAAGTGGAGGCTTCAGGTCCAGGCCCGGTACTGGAACGCGCTCCTCGCACATATTGCATATCATTGGGAGTTCTGCGGGCCATATGAATATGAGGCCGGTTTGATTCCTTTCTTCTTCCACTCGGCTTGCTTTCTCATGAGCAGTGACAGGGACAGAGTGATCTAGCTGGATAGCATTTGGCGGTAAGGTGTTCCAAGTAAGTCAATCATATTGAATTTCTTCATCAAGTATGCCCGTCTTCATGTGTAAGTAAACATTTGAGCCATATCGTGACACCGGCCTCCACTCTGAGTGGAACGTTTCAGCATATCAGGCCCAAGATGCCCGCAAGCCTGGCAAGATTGCTGTACTGTCACTCTCGCATCCCCTATCCAGAAAGCACTGGAGCTCCTTCTACTTGGCCAGAGGTGTGCGGGCTACTTCAGTGTATGCTGTCTCGTCACTCCACATCATTTCAGTGACATGTCCTACGTTTGCGCGAGGTGAACCATGCACGAGGAAACAAAGTAGGCCCAGGCCTCTTGCACAGAAGCTTGTTCATTTGAGAGCTCTCGTAATCATATCGAGTATCGCATTCTATAAGCCGAATCACGCGAGTGATATACCAAACGAATGTTCTAGTCCTCTAATATTGTTTCCTAACATAGCAAACCCCCCCCCCCTGACTCGACAGTCTATCTTCTTGTTCCCTCACAGGTGCCTGTTTCACGTGCCAGTCTGAGGCGTCGAATATATGCTTGTTCGACTTTAGCTTCGACATCATCAGCATCAGTATGGCGGGAACTCGTACATCAATCTGGAAATGCAACCTCAGATGTGCTGCTACGGACCGGGTAAGAGGAAAGGTGAAGTTGTAGTCGTGAACAAAGTTGAGTTTGAAGTTGTCGATGTCACCAGAGACGCGGTCCCAGAAAGGAATTCGGCGAATGCCGTGTCTGTGGAGATTGACAATAAAGTGACGAGGGTCGTGTCGGTTACCAGGGTGGTCTCCGTCGAAACGCAAGTGGTGTTGACTGTGATGGACTCCTTGATCATAGACGCAGAGGTCGGATGGTGGAAGGGGGAAACTGAGGTGTGGTTAGCTTTGTTCGCGGACTCCACAACTTGACAGCAACGACACCGGATTTCTGACTACAGAGAAACTAGGGTAATCATATGTTGACTATCATCAAGGAGATATTGATTAATTCACCTGAGGTTCCTGGTCTCGCGGCGGATGTGCCGTTAATGAAGGGAAAGGGTGCCGGCTTTGTGCTCGTTGATAATGGCCCAGCTGATGTCAGAGTCGTACCAATTTCGGACCCCGTTGGCCCTGTGGACGTGCTGGAGTTGCTCAGCGGGAATGGTCGCGAGGCCCTGGTTGCTGAGGATGTGGCAGTCTCATTCAGGCGAGCCGAGGAGGGTGTCACCCGCAAGCCCGTGGACTCTGTGACTTCGGGAGCTGAGGACGTTGTATTGGTAGGCCCGATCCTCGAGGTCAAGTTCAGGCCAGTACCAGTCACCAGAGTTCCTGTGGACAGAGATGCAGACGTGGTGTTAGTGAGAGGAAACGGTGCAAAGGATGTCTCTGTTTTGGCTACGCTTGTCGTCACTGAGGTGGATTTGCTTGTCGTCAGGATGACAGAGGTGTTGGTCGTCGTAGACACCGACAACACCGTGTGTACACTCGGTCCTGCAGTTGAAGTGGTCCTATTCAGGGGTGCCGAGGTATTGAAGGTGGTAGTTATTGTAGTATTGGGATCGAAGATTGAGAGAGGGAATGTGCTGAGGGTCGATACAGTTGAAATCGAGTTGACGCTAGGTGTGGCTGAGCTTCTTTCTGTGAAATTGCCCACTGACGGGGAGGCAGTAGTCTCCGGGGGTATGGGTGATGAAGTGATAGGTGGGAAGCTTGTTTCAATCGTCACATTGGTGAGGTTCCCGGACGAAGAAGGGCTCACAGTCAGTGTGGGCCCAGAAGTCACCGTCGCCGAAGAGGTATCACCGGTGGAGGCGGCCTCGGAACTTGGCAAGACTACTGTTGAGTTTCTTGAAAAAGAGTTCCTCAGCGTGAAGCTCGGTTTCGCAGAGCTGTTCAGAGCATCTGCGCTGGTCAGTGTAGTCCCGGACTCCGTCGATGACTCGTTCGAGACCAGACTTGTGAAGGTTGGAGTCGGTGGCGTCGAGGTCGGCGTCGGAGTCGGAGTCGAGGTCGAAGTTGAAGTTGCAACGAAAACTGTGGTGGAAGTGCTGGATGTTGGTATAGTGGTCACGGTCCAAGGGCCTTTCGTGTGCTGGCCATGATGAGGATGCCTCCAGTGCGGGTTGTGGTGCGGGTTGTGGTGCCATGGCCGATGATGCCCCGGCCAGTGGTCTTCATCTCTGGATTTGTGTGGAGATTTGGACGGGTTGTGATAGCCATACTTCTTACTAGATCGTGAAGTCTCGTCTCCATATCCTGAATCGCTTGTATAGGGAGACGATGGACTGTCGCCATACTTGTGGGAGTGAGTATGATCAGGCGAATACGAAGAGGGCTCGCCGTAACCCTCAGACGAGGAATATGAGCTGTGTGGCCTCGCACTTGGATAATAATCGCCTTCTGAGCTATGCTTTGCAGGTGATTCAGGATGGTGATAGTAGTCACCGCCGTGCTTTTCGTTCAAAGACTCATCGGCAGATGCTGCGGTCAGAGGCACAGGCACTTCGGTATCTGCTCCGTAAAATATGAGCATGATATTCAAGTGGAATTTCAGACATCTAAGCAGAGAACTTACTATGCTCAGTTGTGTCGGCTAAAGGAGTCGCTAGTGTTATCAGAGACTCCAAGGGAAATGTCCTGGCCTCATTGTCCCTTTGGCGAGGAAACCCTCCAAAGACAGTGCCTAGATCGACCAAGGATGGCTGAGGAATATCAGACCTTGGATCTAGATCTTTGTTTTCTTGGTCGACAAAGGCGCCAACAGTAATGCCCGTGAAGATGAGTAACGAAATCAGGTTGCCACCCATTGTTGCGATCAGCATCACGAAAAGCTCCTACTGACGCCCCGAAAACGACGGGGGAAATTGCTGAGCTAGTTTCAGTGAGGCTTTTTACCTAGGTAAGCCAGTGGTGGGATTGGTTCACAGTTTTTGACACTTTGGCGGAATATCTCAGCACGAGAACGAGGAGGGTCGTTGTCCTAGCCGTTGTAGGTCATGGCAGCAACGAGGAAATTAGAGGAAAGCCTTATAAGGACGTATCGCAAAGAGACTACTCGCTTTCCACCAGCCAAAGAGACACCTCCGATCCATGAAGATACTTGTGAGCACCTAGATGATTTTACATTAAGACGGGAGCATGCGTTACCTCTGCTCAAAGAGGCAACTCTGTGCGTAGGACGAGTAACCCAACTGTCACATCTTACTCCACCGAACATCAGATCGATACCACCAAGCTGAGGACGAATAACCCTCGCAGATTTGTAAAGGTGGGCCAACTTGTTACCGTTAGTGAGAATGTGTTCGAGGGATGCGTCCCATACACTGATTCTTGCCCATTGCGATCCCAGGGGACCGGTCCAGTCCGCCGCTTTCGTAGACCACGGTAGCTCAGTCGAAATGCCGAAGAGAAAATACGACATACCGCATCGTCTCATGCATTACGAAACGGAGAGACATGCCGAGTCTGCAATCGAAGGCAAGGTCGATGGCATCCTTCTCGAGCATCACCAGGTTGCGGGAGCCTGTTGCCTCGTACAAAGGCTACCAAGATCTGTAGAACGTCACAATTCCGTTGATGGGTCCACAAACAGGAAACCATAGCGGACAAGATGCTGTGCTAGGGTCCGCGTTGCGTGTCGTCTGTCGGTCCGAGGATGTCCGGACGATTCCAGCAGGACAAGAACGATCAGGAATCGAGCGTAACTCTAAGCCGTGGGTTGCTAGTTATCACACAGTAGAAGTGAGATCGTAGAGTACAGACATCCGCCGGCTGTTGGATCTCATTGCATCGTGTTGCGCAATTTCTTGGAAGTTCCTTGTGTCATCCGTTCCTGCAGAATCTCTGTCATACAGATCAGATGCTCCTTGTGCTGGCATCATGTTACGGTGTATGACACCTGGGTAGTTGGTCACCTCTCATCTTGTAGCATGTGCTACTCCGCTGTCTACCGACGTAGACTTGTTCTATCCCAGATGGTTTAAGCATCCTCGTTAGCTTTCAGTGTGAATCTAAGCAGATGATTGCAGCATGGGAGAACACATACAGCGAAGACTAGAGTTTATTCAGCCGAGATACACAAAATTCTACAAAGAGCTTGACGTATACTTCGTCAATAGCTCTGTCTCTACAGCCAGAAACTTGAGAACCTAAGATCGAGAGGGTTTTCTGGAGTTTTAGCTTCATAGCACTTAAGCAAGACATTTTTGAAGAACTCAACTTCCACATGTACAGCAAGAGCTAACGGATAGGTGAATATGAGGTTGTGAATTATCTGGGCATAGTTGCGTCACGTTTCAGATGAATTGCTGAAAGAGCCTGCTGTCCTACACACTATCCGTCCCGTTAAACCTGCCATATGCATTCTGCTCTGAAAACGGGTGATACCGGCCAGTCCTCCATACCTGAGAAATGACAAGTGATACCGGAGGCTTCCTGGCTTCTCATCCCTTACTCGGCTTCTTGAGCAGCCTCTCGGAGGCCTGGGGCTGTGGTACGTGTCATGGATGTGCTCTTCGATTCTATGTCCGCAGCCCAAAGCGCAGCGCCAACAGCATTGGTAAATGAGAAGAAGATTCCGGCGAATGGAATCATCTCGAGAAGGGTAGCAACGGTACCGAAGCTATCACGCACGCGGAGTCAGCCGAAGATCTGCGAAAAAGTATTTTTTCCAGAGCAGCAAGGATAGGACGTACGCGGTGTAGGGGCCAACATGCTCCTTGAGCCAATCCGACTTCTGCCGAGAATTCCACCCTTTCAGTTGGAAGTACCGGTCATGAACAGACTTTCCACGGGTCCGTCCCTGCAAGGTGATGAAGATTATCGTTCCCACCACGGGGATAAAGTTCAGGGGCAGATACATGACATATCTGATCAAGGCGCTGGGGGTAAACCGCTCGAAAGGACTCTTGATGATCTTGCCCAACTTGGCAATGGGATCACTGCCTGACTTGATCTCCCTGCCGCCTTTGACCAGGTTCGTGGAGTTCCTGGCTACGAGCGTTCCATCAAAGGTATCCAGGAGGGCATCCTGAAGGACCCAGGTCTTAGAGATAGTCGACACCAGTGTGGAGCTCTCGTTGAGGACAAGGAGGACGGTCGAGAAGACTGCCAGAGGGCCTTCCACAAAAACCAATACGGCTAGCTGGGGCAGGTAGGTGAAGGCAAACATCCCGGCCAGGACTCCGACGCTCAGCGTGAGGGTGGGACCAAGCTTGCTCAAAAAAGGCCTCCATAGTGATCTGTGGCTAACGAAATAGGCAATGCCCTGTGCGAAGGTCAGCGGCGATCGCTTGAGGACAGACATGGTAGAGCTTGAGATACCTTGATGGGATAGCTAGACCAGGCAAGAGTTAGCACGGCATCAAGCCATCAGAAGGAGTAGTGACGTACATGTAAGAGCCACTTCGTGCAGCATCATTCACAAGAGTTTTCGCCTTGTCGAAATCCTCTTTCCTGCAACGTCCTTGTCAGAGCAGTCGAAACTGGGGCGCACAAGAATGGAGTCTTACCCAACCTCACCAGCCTTGGCTTGGATCGAATCCACGATGCCTCGACGTTGCGACATGCCGAGAACGTGAAAGATGAGTGTTCTGGTGTCTTTGCGTGTGTGTATAGGTGTGAGTTATTAGGTAAGGGATAGATTGATCACAGTCCAGTTTACTGCTGAGGATGAACGGTTGGGCGACAGATGAGGCTGTCTTGTTGACAGCCAGGATTCAAGCGATGTACTGTTGAGCCGCTGGCATCTTTGTGACGGAATGCCGTTGGAAACTTTGGTCGTCATCGGTTCGCTGACCAGTGGCGTCCTCGAAAGGGAGCTGGATAATTGGGCTCATCTCGCTGCTTCACAATGACGTATAAGTCGAGATGAACCACCCAGACTTCAGGCAAGCTCCGACAGGGTTAAACCCTAGGTGCTCTGCTGAACAGAACTTCTGTTAAGCTCAGTGCCTGAGGTCAAGCCACACGATCAGCTCAGCTGCCAGCACAGCCTTCAAATGAGATAAGCTCCGGTGGATCAACCTCCTGTAGAATAAGCTCATACAAGGCTGTCTCTAATCGACCAAGCTTCTACACATCTCTTGTGCAGATTACTGCGGCTCACCCACAATCTCACTCTCATCTTGTTTCCCGTGCTACTCTCCAGTATCTGCACGGAGCTTTTAGATCTCAGCCAATGCAGACTGTCGGCTCAAATGGGCCATGACTTGCCTCTTGCCTCTTGCCTCTCGCCTCTCGCCTCTCTTGTTCCCCAGGCGACGGTCCACACTGCAGCAGAACCTCTTTAGTTATTGAGAAATGTCTCACAGCCCAAGACAGGGGTATATCGGAATTGACGCAGCCAGCCTCGAATGGCTGATTCTCGGATCAGCCCAAAACCCCTTGCTCTGATGAAGATTCCGTCGACGGCGCCCAACTAAGGCTCAAGAAGGTGCCCGTTGGCCCAGAGACCCGCACGGAAACGACAGCCTCATGAGGCCATTTCTCCCTGAGTTCGGGAGGACAGAGTCACCAGGACTGTCAGCGTTTGTCCCCAGATTGACTATCAAGGCTGTTCGCACAGACACGACACCAGATTGAAACATGTTCATCTCCTGCCCAGGTATTGAAACGGACTTGGCATAGAGAAGCAAGCTTGAATAGGTTTCCCTCGAGCGACTAGCCCAGCTTGGCTGGCCATGGGGAACCAGATTATTCGGCGATCTGAGCCCAGGCCCTGTCGCTTTCTTTCCACAGCTGGACTACCAGAAGCTGACTGTCCCGTTTGGGGGGTCCGGCAGATGTTTCCCCCAATTGTCTCACGAATTGGCTTCAGCTGGGTTTGAGAGCGCCCTCCCCAGCGGCAAGGCAGCTATTCAAGCCAACTTAAAGTTGTCTTTCTCTCGCGTCGTACCAATACTACCTTGTCACACACACCCAGGTTTCAGCCATGAAAACGTGGGGTTGCTGGGCCTTTCCTCTTCCGGGTGGTGGCAGTCGACGCAGCCTGCACGGGCGGCAAAGCATGACCAAACCCAATTCATTCATTTCCGGGCAGAATCCATCGATCAACATCAAACGGTCTGCCACTGTCGGCTCATCACGCCGAGTGGGCAAATCAGCTTGCCCGACAGTCAGACTCGTATTTCAACGTCATGAGGATCTCCTCTGTGTCACGCGATGCTGAGGCCTGTCGACTTTGGCTGCCTTCTCCACGATGACGCAGAAACACGGCCCACTTTGTCGGCCGAGTGCAGCAAAGGATGGTCGCTCCCCAGCTCACCACCACTTGGCAGACCACTTGGCAGTAAAAACTCCGGCAACTTTGATACATCCTCGAGATGCCCTGCGACCCCTGGGTGCTGAGGCCGGCGCTCGAGCATGCTGCGAATTGCTCGGCCATCTGTCTGATACCCTCTGAGTACCTCTGATCAGAGACAGCCAACTGGCTGGCGGCAACCAAACTGATCACAGGTGAGGCGAACTCACGGTTCCCCTGGATACGACCTGCCCGTATATGCAATATATAGCGCTAATGACGCGTATGGCGCGTCAACCTATCAGATGCCGGCGCAATTCCAATTCTGCATGGTGTGTCGCATCATGGCTCCGACCCTAGCTGAGCCTAGCCAGCTACTTAGGTGCCGTTTAGGCGTTCCCCTGCGCCTCCAAAAGACTTATAAGTCTTCACTATGCGCAGCTGTGACTTCCACCTCCTGAACGGTTTTTCCTTCTCTCCTTTGCGCCTCTAAATTTCATAATTTTGACAGTCAAAATACCGTCGCTTTCGTTGCAATACTCTCCGCAGTCTCATCGTTTCGAAACCATTGTCAAAATGCAGCTGACTACCTTCCTTGTTGCCTCTCTGGCTGGTGTTGTCATCGCAGTAAGTTACATTTCTTTTACTTCCCGGGAATCTTTGGGCATATTTCAGTGCTCCTCGAGGACGAGAAAGAGGTGCGCGAGTAAGATCTCGAAGTGGTTGGAGGGTTCAGAGTGAGAGCGGGCGAGGAGAGCGGAAAGTTGAAAGAGGCCAAGGGGAACCGAGGACGATCTCGCACGGACTTTCTGAGCTTTGTATATCCGGCAATCACTGACATTTCATACAGCAAGATGGCGCTGCCGCAGCATCTAGTGCTTGTTAGTCTCGCCCTTCCACGACCTGTCCACGGTCTACGCACGGCTTTGTTCTCCTGCCGAGCCACAAGCTAACAACACACAGCGTCCTACGCTGCTGCTCAGGCCAGCGTCCAGTCTGCGCTCTACTCTGCGCAGACCGCCGTGACTGCCACCGGTGAAGAGAGGAACTCCATCTTCGCTTCTCTGCAGTCTTCCGCCGTCGCCGCCCAATCATCTCTGGCGGCCCAGTTCAACTCGAACCTGGGCATCACGCAAAGCAGCCCTTCCGCAACTGAGACTTCCGCCCCATCCGGCTCTGCCTCCGAGACCGCCTCCGGCTCTGCATCAGGCTCCGGGTCTGCCTCCGGATCGGCTACCAGCGGCACCGCCTCCGAGTCGACCATCACCTCTGAGTCGACCTCGACCTCCGTTTCCACGTCGACTGCCAGCTCGGGGTCCTCGACCTCTCGCAGCACCGGTACTCGCACCAGCACTGAGAGCAGCACCAGCACCGAGAGCAGCAGCAGCGAGAGCAGCTCTGCCGCCTCCGCTGCGGGCACCGTCGCCCTGCCCGGGCTCGGAGCCCTGGCTGCTCTGCTCGTTGCTCTCTTCTAAGGACCCAGAACGAAGGCAACGGCTGAAGGTCACCTATAATGGGGTACATATCGTTTGGATAGTAATATGTAATGTGGAAGATTGTAATTGTATTCACGCACGGTTCGGTCAAACTTGTACAAACACGATGCAAACCTCCTTCCGCAGTATTACCTAGAGAAAATGGCTTAGAAACCTCGGCATCACGCCAGGCAACACAAGCCGACCTTTAATGAAAAGAAATAGGCCAAGGGCACAGTTTTCAAACACATGGAACCACTATCTCGGGCAGCACAGTGTTGTTCTGGCCTGAGGTGTCGTGCTGCTTGTGACCATCCTGGCGCATCCTCGCAAAGTTTATTAGCATCCGCCTCCTAGCGCAAGATTTGTACCTCAGCCTTATGAGATGCGATGCACACATGAGGCTTGTACACCAGACAAGAAGGTAGAAAAAGACTTGCGGCCCTCTGAAGCCATCGAATACACCTGGGAATCTCACAAAAAAAGAACTACAGTGTGCTCATATTTACACCTCAGAGGTTTAGTGGCACTGGTCGCGGCGGCTGGACCACGGGAATGGCGTCACAGCCAGATTGTCGAAATCTTCTTGTCTTTGATCGATCATCTGAGAAGGCCCCCATGATATTTCCCAGCAGGATGTTGTCATCGCGTAATCACATGGCCGGACACCCACCGGAATGCCTTCTCGTGGGTCACGGATCGGGGCGGGCCGCTGACCCTCCTGCTTCCCCACATGAATGTGCGGATCGCATTACTCAAGCGACATTGACAGGAGCATGGTTGTAGAGTGGCTCGGGACTCGCAGAGATCCGACACAGGTTTATTCAACGAGCTCTGGGCGTTGTTCAAGCGTTCGAAATTCTGCAGCTCGGACTCGGGACCGTCACGCAGATAACCGGAATGTATTCCTCGTAGTCTCATATTCGTGCTCTCAGCTTTGAAACATTTCAATTTTGATACAACCTGGGGTAAACTGCCTAAGCACGTGCTGTTTGGTCATGAAATACACCCTGCTGGATGATTGCATTCCTCTGCAAGCACGTTTTACAGCCTAGACCTGTTGAGTGGTCATGATGTCAGAGCATCGTGGAACTCCCACGCTACCTGGGCGTGGTGATGCTCTTCTAGGTGGCTGAAGTCAATGACGACGAACATCGGCCTGCAGCTGTTGAACTGCTGCCATAAAGAAACGCCATATCGAGTTAGAATAGAAAGTATCTAATAATCGCCCGCAATCTCCTCTCACCATTTATTCCAACCAAAACTTCCTCATTCCGTCAAAGAGAGACCTCACTCGAAACCAAACTCCCGCGATACATCAACATGTTCCGTCTCACAGCCAGAAACATCATCCCAACACGCATCGCCGTCACCCAGTGCCGGACCGTACCCATGCAGATGCGTGGAATGGCCGACAAGCGAGTCGAAAACGCTTCCCAGGCCGCTGGGGAGGCCAAGAACACCAGCCCTGAGGTGCGTTTATGGCCTGACGCCCCGGAGAAATTGACATGTGCTGAGAACAAGACACACGCAGAACCCCTCGGTCATCTCATCCGCAGGCGCGATAGGTAAACAGTTCAACCCAGACGGCAACATTGGGCAGGTCGGTGAGAAGATCGGCGGCCCTTTTTCAAAGGTATGTGTGATATGGCTGAGCCGGCCGTTGAATCAATTTCAGAAATACATGTGCCCAAGGACACAGTCTATCCGAGGCCAACTGCATGAGATACTGTGGCTCACTTTATTTTCTACAGGATGGTGCTATCGGTAGCCAGTTTGACGCTTCAAAGGACGGAATTGCTGGCCAGGTTGAGAAGGCTGTGGATGGACCAGCAAGGCCTGCTAGTGGCGCAAAGGACGTGAAGATCACCAAGGAGACGTACCCATAATCGCAATAATAAGAGGTGGCATGCCTCATGTTTTGAATGCATGGTGTTCTCACAGATATCGGCGTCAAGTGTGGTGCCAATCACTATTTGATTTAATAGTGATCAAATACTGGCTTGGACTGTAGGACAGCGTTTGCTTCAAAGAGATGTGAGCACGTCGTTCGTAACATTGCACCGGTATTCACTCGATAATCTGCGTACGTATGTACCTTTACTGTTTATTAATCAAAGATATATAAACGTGGATCAGAAGGATGGCTTGCTCTTAGACCTGAAAGTTGAAGAGGAATGCCGGCCAGATTTCTAACTGAATGGTAGAAAAAAACCTTCGGTCAGGGAATTGGTGAGTAATGCTTCAGAACGTCTAACTTCTACCATGGAAATTAGATCTTTGATGCAGACCTGGCCAACATGAAGAATGCATAGTTTCAGCACGAACTAGATATCTACTTCGTACAGTAGATNCCCCCCCCCACCTTCACCCAAAGGATGTTGTAGTGACTCGCCGCATCGCTCGCTCTCTCGCTGCACTGACAATTTCTTTCAAATTTGTAATTTACATTCAAGGCTTCGCGAACCTATCCTTCAGCTCGACTCTCAAATATTCATCCACGAGAGCAACGAGAGAGTGTTGTATGTCGAGGGAGGTGAGCTGGCTGGAAGTCGCTTGGGCTCGGGTTAGACCCTGAGAATTGGCCGGAAGATAGCCCGCTCCGGCGTCACCTAAAAACAGGTGGCCTGTGCGAGCGAGCGAGCGAGCTGGCTGGCCGGCTGGCTGCTTGGCCGCCCTGTCTATCTGGCTTCGCTGTCCCATGCCGCCGCCCAAAGTCCAGACGCAATTCCCATCTTCACCTTCCACGCCGTAACTGCTTGCCCAATTGCCCAGCATGAACTACGGCAAAAAGGATGAAGATGCCGACACCGGCCTGGTCAAGGTCGACCGGACCCAAGTCTTCCAGGAAGGTCAGGCTGCTCGCTCGACCCAGCTCGCCGCCCCTTACCAGAGCTCACATGCTAACGAGCCACTACACAGCGCGATTGTTCAACAGCTCGCCCATACAGCCTCGAAGATGTCGGATCCTCCTGACCAAGATCGCTTTGCTCCTCTACACCGGCGAGAAGTTCCCTACCAACGAAGCCACCACCCTCTTCTTCGGCATCTCGAAGCTCTTCCAGAACAAAGATGCCAGCTTGCGACAGATGGTCCACCTTGTCATCAAGGAGCTGGCCCACTCCGCCGAGGACATCATCATGGTCACCAGCACTATTATGAAGGATACTGGCGGTAGCACCGATATTATCTTCCGGCCAAACGCGATCCGCGCCCTGTGCCGTATTATTGATGTATGGCCACGGCCTCGCACCCTCCTCGCTGTGGCTGCCCCTTGCTGACCGATCTCTCACCAGGCGACCACTGTCCAATCCATTGAGCGTGTCATGAAGACTGCCATTGTCGACAAGAACCCCTCCGTATCCTCCGCCGCCCTGGTATCGTCCTACCACCTACTCCCCATCGCGAAGGATGTCGTCCGCAGATGGCAGAGCGAGACCCAAGAAGCTGCCGCCAGCACCAAGTCCTCGGGTGGTTTCTCCCTCGGCTTCTCGTCCTCCTCCGGCCAGCTGCCAGTGAACAACTCCACGATGACGCAATACCACGCCATTGGCTTGCTGTACCAGATGCGCATGCACGACAGGATGGCCCTGGTCAAGATGGTCCAGCAATTCGGAGCTGCTGGCGCTGTCAAGAGCCCTGCGGCCATTGTCATGCTTGTCCGCCTGGCAGCGCAACTCGCCGAGGAAGACGCCGGTCTCAGGAAGCCTATGATGCAGCTCCTGGACGGCTGGCTGCGGCATAAGAGCGAGATGGTCAACTTCGAGGCGGCAAAGGCAATCTGCGATCTGCGGGATGTCACCGACGCCGAGGTCGCCCAGGCCGTCCATGTTCTGCAGCTCTTCCTCACATCTCCCCGGGCAGTCACAAAGTTCGCCGCCCTCAGGATCCTCCACAACTTCGCCTCTTTCAAGCCCGAAGCCGTCCACGTCTGCAACCCCGATATCGAGCTCCTGATTTCCAACAGCAACCGCTCCATTGCTACCTTCGCGATCACGACCCTGCTCAAGACAGGCAATGAAGCCAGCGTGGACCGCTTGATGAAGCAAATATCGGGCTTCATGTCCGAGATCACAGACGAGTTCAAGATCACCATCGTCGAAGCCATTCGGACTCTGTGCCTGAAGTTCCCCAGCAAGCAAGCTGGTATGCTGCAATTCCTGAGTGGTATCCTCCGGGACGAAGGTGGCTACGAATTCAAGCGCGCTGTGGTCGAGAGCATGTTCGACCTGATCAAATTCGTTCCCGACTCGAAAGAGGATGCTCTCGCCCACTTGTGTGAGTTCATCGAGGATTGCGAATTCACGAAGCTTGCTGTGCGGATATTGCATCTCCTGGGTATGGAGGGCCCGAAGACGTCACAGCCAACCAAGTATATCCGATATATCTACAACCGTGTCGTTCTGGAGAATGCAATTGTCCGCGCTGCCGCAGTGACCGCTTTGGCCAAGTTTGGTGTTGGCCAGAAGGATCCTGAGGTGAAGAGGAGTGTGCAGGTTCTACTCACTCGCTGCTTGGATGATGTCGATGACGAGGTCAGAGATCGTGCCGCCCTGAACCTTAGGTTGATGAGCGAAGAAGACGAGATGGCGGTAAAATTCGTGAAGAACGACAGCATGTTCTCTCTTCCGTACTTCGAGCACCAGCTTGTCATGTACGTCACATCGGATGACAAGTCAACTTTCGAGTCAGCATTCGACATCTCCAAGATCCCCGTGGTCACTCGAGAGCAAGCAGATGCCGAAGACAGGACGAAGAAGCTCACGGCTTCCACTCCGTCCCTCAAGCCACCAAAGGTGGCGTCAACAAAGGCTGCGCCAACTGGAGCCGAAGCTGCGGCCTCTGCTACAGCGGCAGCTCAACAGTACGCTCAGGAGTTGTTGAACATTCCAGAGATGAAGGAGTTCGGCAGCGTGCTCAAGTCATCACCTGTTGTCGAGTTGACAGAGGCCGAGACGGAATACGTCGTCAAGGTCGTCAAGCACATATTCAAGGAGCACATTGTGCTTCAATACGACATCACCAACACCCTCGACTCGGTTGTCCTAGAGAATGTGTCTGTGCTCGCTGGTCCTTCGGATGAGGAGGAACTCGAGGAAGTGTTCATCATCGAGGCAGAAAAGCTCTCCCAGAACGAACCCGGCAAGGTTTATGTGGCGTTCAAGAAGGCCGGTGGCGAGGATTCCCTGCCCGTCGTCTCCTTCTCCAACACCCTCAAGTTTACCAGCAAGGAAATCGACCCTTCGACAAACGAGCCCGAGGAGAGCGGATACGATGACGAGTATGAGGTGGCCGAGTTCGACCTGGCTGGCAGCGACTACGTGATCCCGACATATGCCAGCAACTTCGCGCACTTGTGGGAGCAGGTCGGTGCTGCTGGTGAGGAGGCTGAGGAGACGCTGCAGCTGAGCGGCATGAAGAGTATAGTCGGTACGTCACTTCCATTCCCCCCGCATTGGCGTCCCTTTCAATGCCTTGGAGATCTGTCTAAGCTACGTCGAATAATATACTGACCCCCTATGCAGAGGCAACTGAGCAATTGGCAAAGACCCTGTCTCTCCAGCCACTGGAGGGCACTGACGTGCCCGTCAACCAGACCACTCACACGCTCAAGCTCCTCGGCAAGTCAGTCAACGGAGGCAAGGTGGTGGCGAACGTCAGGATGGCCTACTCGGCCAAGTCGGGCGTCACAACCAAGATTACAGTGCGCGCAGAGGAGGAGGGCGTGGCCGCGTTGGTGGTTGCTTCGATTGCATAGTTAAACCCAGAGTTCTGTGGCTTGGTGTTTAATATGGAACACGGAGTACTCTTCTGGCGGTAGCAACATCTACACAGATGAGCTCGGCACGGCCACAGTTATAGCTGGCCAATGCCAGAGACTTGGGGATATATGAATGAAGAATTCTAGCACTGGAGATGGCTGGAGACATCACTGTCTGACGGCGATAGACGACGGAAACGGTTCAGAGGAGACGGTCTCAATGAGAAAACACGTCTTCGTTGAGCGGGTGATGTTCAGAAAAGAAAAAGTCTTTTTCTTCCCGCAATGGACGAACAGCCCTAGGGATTGGACCGATAGGGCTGTGGTGATGACTGGAGTCTAGCATTGGTTTTGTTATAATCGAGAATACCTGAACTTGTCCCTGCATTAATGCCCACCCTGCAACGTACTGTGACATGTCGTCGGTTGCCAATGAATCCACTGCCACATTGGTCCACTACACGGGTAAGGTGACCGATCGACTTACTCTGAGTTTCTGACGTCTTTCAAGGCAGGTATGTGTGTGGGAGGTCTAAAAATACTTGGAAGGCGGCCCTGGGGTATCAAGGGATCTCACTGGGGGATGCATTCTGGTGGCTGCTCTAATCCTTTACCAAGACTCTCCAGGTGCGTTACTCCAGAGTCGTCAACTTGGAGCATCTAGACCTGCAGCTCGTCTCATGAGACAACATAGATCCTGAAGCAATTGATGCAGTGAGGAATGCAACAGGCGTTGCTGTGGCAAGGCCAGACAAGTGGCGAGAGTCATATATGGGAGTTTCTTTTCGTTTTTACTCCACCGTTTTGAAGACGCAAAGGCGTGGTGTGGCGTCGCATGGAACACAGCAGGAGCACGATTTCTGTCCAGGAATTGATCTCACATTTCCTCGTCCACTTCCTGCCTACATATAGGTAATGTAAAGTCTCAAACTAACAGCCTCGCCCCGCCAGCAGCAGCAGCTTGTAAGGTATCTAGTATCAAAACGGTCCTCCGACTGACCCTTCCTCCACCTCCTTATCATCCTCAGCCCCCGCAAACCCCCTTTCCCCGTGATCTTCTGCTGAGCAAATCCGACAAAAATTGGGGAATCCTAGAAGTGAATAACAAACGAAATAAAAGAGAAGAGAAGTTTTAGTCATTAACCGTCTCCTATGAAAGAAGCCTCAAGCAATGAGAGGAGCCGGGGTTTTGTTGAAATGTTTTGGTGACGTTGAATGGAACTCGTGAAATAACGCCTGCAGACGCAAGTGTGCTGCCATCATTTTCGCCCTGAAATGTCCTGAGGAGGTGAAATTGTCCACGACGCCCCCGGCCCGGCCCGGGATATGAGAGGCGACAAGGTGCGCGCAAGAAATAATTTCTACAGCCGAAGTAAGGGTTTTCTGAATGGGAGACGTATTGAGCGTCCTCCGCACGGTAGATAAGAGGTAGAGAGGTATAAAAGAGTCAAGAAGTTCCAGAGGCCGAGCGGCGATGTACCGTCGGCAGGGTGGTGGATACCAGGGCAAGGAAGCAACCGCCCTAGACGGTCACAACCCTATGATTATGAGCTTGACGGTAATGTTTCTGGACATCGAAACGAGGCTCTGCGTCTGGATCAATGGGTCCGAACCTCTTCTCCTATCGACGTCGAACTGGTCCATCACGCTGCTTGAGGCGGCTTGTCCTCCAACCTTCGTACCACTGCTCACGGCTGGCCTCGCGGAGCTCGTTACGCCACTCGCCGAATACAGAGTCCTTCAGCCGGAGGAAGTCGCAGTGCTCTTCGTTGTTCGGGTCTGCGAATCCCCAAGGGAACTTTCGGCCGAGAACCTCGGGCTCGTATATGTCGGGGCTGATGATTGACATGGGAATATAGGGGATCTCATCCTCTTTCAGCTCGTCTCCTGTCCTACTGCGTCGCACGGAAGTGACCGATTGTCTGGGGGAGCTAGGGGATTGGTTGCCTTGGATGGGCAGTTCCTCCTCTTCGTCACCCTCGGCATCCTCTTCATCGCTTTCGCCTTCATCTTGCGACTCAGGCTCCTCTGGGATTCGGCTCGAGGATGGCGGAGAGTCGTAATCCTCATCTTCCAGACCCAAAACTTGAAGCGGATCCATGTTTGCCTTCTTCAGACTGTCCCAGACAGATCTCTTCAACACCTCCATGTGCTTGGAGGTGATAGTGTCAGCTTTCGCGACGACGGGAATGACGGTTGTCTTGCCCTGAAGGATCCGCAGGACCTGCAGGTCGAGATCCTCGTCCAGGCTGCCGACGATGCGGGTCTCTGGGTGGTATTTGCCGTTACCATTGGCCGAGACGGCCTTGGTGGATGCAATGTTGCGGTCCAGCCGTGCTGGGTCGAGGATAAGGAAAGCTGCGTGGATATGGGTATCCTGTACACCAGGCGATCTCACGACCTTCATCTCTTCGGCAAAAGTGTCCTCGAACTTGCTCTCCAGGAAGGTTGACATTTCCCGGAGCTGCAGGTCAACAACATTTTTCTCCAGCCCTTCCGAGTCCCAAAGCGTCACTCCAACGCGCTCGCCATCGATTTCGCTCTCGATGAAGTGGGGGATGAAATTGCCCGAGGGCTGCGCCCGGTTGGAGCTGGTCTCGTCCTCGATGGTGCTCTTGGCTCGCTTCTTGGCAGGTAGGGCAAGGGCAGTCTTCAGGAATTCGAGGAATGAGGTCTTGCCAGCACCCCGCGTTCCGATGATCAGGATACTGGAAAGGGTCAGTGATGGACACTCATTTGGCACCGAGACATTGGGACATACTTGAACGGGGTCGGGTCCTTCCTCCTGCGAACGCGTCGAGGGCTGTTGACGGTGCTCACCGCACTACTGGCGTAGCTGTACCGTCCACGATGGGTCATGCTCTCGGTGCGTGCGTAGGGGTCGACCCAGTTCCCGTTGGGAACAGGAGGGACGGCGGGAGCAGTGCTGGTGGACGCGCGAGGCGGATCCATTGAAGGGCGATGGATGCTAGTGCTGTACTGGCGCTGGTCTGCTCTGCCTGACACAATGGCGATGGAGTCGGGGCGGGTGTCACCGCCAAAGTGGTCGAATTGGGGGGCGGGCGCTCCGTTGTAGAGCTGTGGAAGACGTGGCGGGGACTTTGGGACGGAAGCATCGCGCTGGCGTTGAAGTTCTGCCTCTCTGGCGGCCTGTTGGGCCTTCTTTCCTCCCTTCATCTCGCCTGACTTGCTGCGTCTTAGCAGCATCCCGAAACTTGAGCGTTGAGGATTGCTCATTCTTTGAAATGTAGGGCCGGCGCTATGTTCGGGGGGAAGCCACTAGGGCATGGACCAACAGAGCGAGTTCGTTTCAGGCGGCACGGAAGGCGCTCCGGATGAAAAGAGGGACAGGCGGGCGGCCAGGAGATTTGGAGACAGGCCGTCCAAGGAAGATTGGTCCCGAGTTTGGGATGAATTGGTTGCCGGTGGGGTCAAAATGGGCAAGAGCGACAAGATGAGGTCTTGCAAATGGAGTGTGCGATGGGCAGTGGTTGGCAGTCGTGAAGACTGACAATTCTCTGGATCGGAACCTCGGATCGCGGATGGGAGGACCTGAGAGAGGAGCAAGTGAGGCTTCACTTGGGGGCAGGCCTTCGCTTCGTATAGGGGCGGGCAGGTACGGGTCGACGGCTTGATTAAGCGCCTCTGCTTTTCGTGTCAGTTCAGGACGGGACAAAGATCGACTGGCGGCTGCTGCTTGTTTCAGCTGTGGGCTGGTCCATCGAGGACACACGACAGCGGGACCCAAGATGTGCTGGCAGGCGCGAGGGACGTGACAAGGAGGTGGTCGCGTACCGGAACGGACAATTGACGGCGGCGACTCAATGTGCCTTGGTGGCCGAGTCAAGCTGCTCAGAATGCCTGCAGAGGAAGCGGTAGAGGCAGGAGCAGTGACGGAGACAGAGATGCTGCAAGTGCTACACTGTCAGTATCCGGGCGCGACAAAGGGGACTGTTGGGCAGTCCGTGACACCACGTGCGGATCGGCGTCGGCAATAGATCGTCAGTGCAGGACGCATATGCTGGCGGTCTGGAGCTGCGGCTGTGACGCTGCGAAAAGGAGCAAAAGAGTGTACAGCGGATTGGGAATAGTAATAGTAATGATGATGAGAGGGAATCGAACGGCGTCCGTCCGCGTTGACACAGAGGAAATACCACGCTGATGCTCGGAGATTTAATGTGCCTTGTGCGTCACTTGGCAGATCGCTGCCAGTCCCGCGCAGCCATGGGTCGAACGTCACACGATCCAATGCAAAGGCTCACCACACGGTACAGAAAAGGGGCGGCAACGTACAGCTTCGCAGACCTGGGCGGTTTGCTCGTGGGTGTGACAGTGGCAGGACAGCTGCGTCGGTCTCGTCTGCCCCAGTCCAAGTTGAGGTCGAATCAAGATATTGAGAGCGTGGTAACGCGACACTGGGAGCTAGCTACCAAAGCAGTCTAGTCAGGGGTAAGATGTCGACTTTGTGCCGTCCAGTCCAGCGACGCACTTGGAGGCGTACGTGAGAGCGGCGCGGATAGGGAAGGGAAAAAAGGAACAGGAATAGGAAGGGAAACGAATCAAACGAGTGGTGAGTGAGTGAGTGAGTGAGGAGGAGGGCAGGGCAGCAGTTCAACAACGAAAAGGGCGTCAGTCCCGAGCAGACACGGTCACGGTCCCCTCGCTGGTTGCTCTCGTTTTCTTGTTCTTAGTACAGTGCTGTAGCTTGACAAGCAGCCAATGACCAGCGCTCACGGAATGGCCTAGTCCAGGTTTCCCGACCTTTGGACTGTGATGAGAACGTGTTGGCGAGGAGGAGAAATGGGACGATGAATTTACCTTTGCGCCAGGGCAATTGGATAGGATAGGACGGGATGGGGAGCTGGCCAAGGTACGTCTAAGATGCCATGCCATGCCCTGCCATGCCCCTCTTGTCGCCAGCCCACCCATCAGGCCTGAACTGGCCCCAGTCAATCAATCAGTCTTTCAGGGGCTCCATGCGCTTGGGCCAGCCAGCCAGCCTGGGGGAACCACTTAGACGGAGACGGTGCCTGGCAGGAGAGAAGCCCAGCGGCCCACAGTCATCCTACTACCGTAGTACTCTAGTACTATCTCCGTATGCCGTACCAAGTACCTTCCTCCGTCTTCAAGCCCAGTCCCGTCCACATGGGACAGACGGACGGACGCCCTGCCCTATCCGTATGTCCGCGACCAGTAGGCAGGTAGACTGACCACCTACACAGTGGATAGACTACACATTTCAAGTTCTTCACAGCCAAGTCACAACACAACGCAGTGCCGAGTGGCCTAGCGCATCACGATATTGCGTGCATGTATACATATCTACCGACCCACATACAGGCGACGCATGAACCAGCACTCTTCCAGCTAGCCAAGCATTGTTCTGCCTCGCAACACCAGGTTGCAAAATGACAGTGTGCCCGGCGAAACCCTATAAACAGCCATGCGTGCTGTTTCCCTCTTGCAACGGCATCAGCCCTCACCATTCATCAAAATAACCAGCAGCCCAACAAGGGCTCAAGATTGCGGCAGCGGAGGACCCCTTTAAATTGCAGGCAGCGTGGCCCTCGGGAAACGAGCGCAGAGTGCCGTGCCTCCAATCATCTAATCCCAAGCAGATCCCACTTATTTTAGATGTGGTGACATCCCGGCCCTGGTCAACCAGAATTGCCAAAGTCTGTGCTGCGCCGGCGTTCGTCAATGACACAGACAGGCGGCCCCGAAAGGAGCTACGGCGCGCGGCAGTAGGCGCTGCTTCGGTCTACAAGCCCACCCGCTGGGCGCCCAGGAGCCCCGATGAGGACATTTTTGGCGGCCCTATCGAGAAACGCCCGATATCATGGCAGGCCGGACGACAGGTGCACGGATTTCACTGTACTGTGCACCGAGGGATGAATAAACGAGTCGACCCGCTCAGACAACGCGGTACTTCGCCGTCTCCATCCAATCCTGCCGGGGCACAGCTTGGTAGCGTCCGCCGCCCAGGTGCCAGCGCAGTCCGGACTGCGTTCTGAAGATAACCGAGAATGCGATTGTCAAGCCCGGATTCTATCCCAGGGCAAGGCCACAAAAATACAGAGGCACACGCCTGCAACGGCAAAGCCAGTGAACACGCCAGAGAACGACAAGGGAGACGGGCGAGGGCCTCGACCGTTTCAGAAACAGACCTCCCGCTCTACCAGGGCCATGCAGAAGCCAATTTAAGCATTCAATCTCCCTTCCAGAACGCCCGAAGGCACAACGAGCTGGGCCAGGCCGCCTGGCTGCCAGTCTAGAGGGCGTTCATCGAGCCGCGGCCCGATGTCACCTCCAACTCTGAAACTCTGCAAATTTGCGTGGTATTGAGATGATCAGCTCCTGCCCTCGACTGACGCATTGACGCAATCTCACTGCCCCCAGGATTAGACAGCTGTCCGAAATCACGTCGAGCTCCCCGAGTTGGTACACTCTCACATACACATATATTGTGGGCACCCGGCCGCGGGACTTTAGTGCCTTGTATGCAGGAGATGACATGTAGGATAGATCCAGATCTGGCAAAATGTTGCTGCTTGCCTGGACCAACGTCGACTCGGCCGCGTTGTAACGAGAAGATTGTGTTCCATGCGAATCATATAGACCGGGAACACAGACAGAACATAAATAGCCACTTTACATGGCAGCACAGAAACATCTACGCTGTGCCTTGTCAGAGTGCATTGCTGCTATTTCTTGTACTCACACATAAGAAGAATATCCAGGAGCATATCGGTGTGAGCCAGAGAGATCCGCATACAACATTTGAAAATCAAGACTATAAAGGTGAAAGAGCTGAATTTCGCCAGCAACGGCGTCTATTTGTTTCGACTGAGTATTGACTGAGTAACCTTCTCTCTCTTCCATGTCTTGTCCTGAAGGAATCCAACGCCGAAGCTCCCTGCGCCTTCTCTTTCCAACGCCAGTGTAGTATGGCCTGTATGCTGATGTACATCTATGAGCCCGAGCCCTTGCACATATCTTATGCAAGTGTGCTCTCTCTGAAAGCCCCGAGTCTTGTCTAGCCTCTTACGATGTGAAATCCCATCCTCTCCCCTATCAACCCTCAAAAACCCCATGTTGCAATTCCACACCCATGTCCTTAGCCATATCCGCCATCCTTGCCTCAACCTCGTCTTCCATCCCGCCCCCGATGCCCAGCCACTGTCGTAGCTTGAAGAAGTAGAATAGGACATCCGAGCCCCAAAGCACAGCCTTAAAAAGCAAGTGCCGCCACCGGTACCTGAGCCGCAGCGGCCAGGGTAGGTTGGGGTCCATAAATAGACTTCGGGACGCCCACTCCCCCATCATCTTAACCCTGTTGACAGGAGAGCCCATGTACTGGTTGTTCCCCTGTACGATCCTCATATTTCTCCCGATGAAGATGAGCTCCTTGGGCCACTTATCCTCATCGGCGAGAATGTCCCTGATGCCCTGCTTCATCCGCCGCTGCATGGCGTAGCTCCTCTCGCTCGGGGTCATGCCCTCCATCATGAGACCTCGCTTGAACTCCTGGTCGCCGCCCTCGTACGGCCGCATCAACGTGGCGGATGCAAAGATGTCCGCGGCCTTGATGCCCCACTCCTCGGTCACCTCCTTGATCTTGTCGTTGTCAAAGGTCATGAGCGACTTCCAGAACGTCCCGTACTCGCGCCTGAACTTAGGGCTCATGTAGACGTACAGCCCGTGGTCGATGAGCACCAGCTCCGCGCGCCCGTTGGGCAGCCGCCGGATGAAGATGTTGCCCGGGTGGGGGTCGCAGTGCACGACACCCCACTTGAATATCTGCGCGCTGAAGAGGTCCACCATGGTGGTCATCACCTCCTTGGCCGAGAGGCCCAGCCCGCCCCGGCCGCGCGGGCCCTTCCACTCGTTCCGCTCCGGCTTGAGCTGCGCGCCGCCGGCGCCAGGGCTAGACCGCAACTCGCGCCTGATCCGCGCCATGTCGGGCGCGTCCAGCTGCTTGCCGTGCACGCCGGGGGACCCTCTCCCGTAGCCGCCGAGCCAGGGCCCGGTCATGGTGGCCTTGTCCCACAGGCGGATGCCCTCGATCCACTCGGTGGTCAGCACGCGCTTGGAGGAGAGCTCGGGGTAGACGACGGGGACGTAGACGCGGCCCTTCAGGGACGGCTCGTCGTTGATGAGCTTGCGCATGGTCTCGGAGTTCTTGGCCTCGTTGACGAAGTCGGTCTCGAGCTCCAGCCGCTCCGTGATGAAGGGAACCAGGCTGTACAGGGGCAGGTCGAACCATTTGCTGTAGACCCAGGTGACAACCCTATGCAACTTCGAGTCAGCATGCCGGCCTCGATCTCAAAACGTAGTATACACACTTACTTAAACGCCCACAAGTCCCAGCCAATCTGCTTCGCAATCTCAGGCTTCTGGATCTTGAGCGCGACCTCCCGGCCGTCCGGAAGCCTCGCCCAATGCACCTGCGCAACACTAGCAGACGCCCTGGCCGTCCTCTCGATGACGCCCTTGCCCTCCTCGCCGGCGAAGCTGACCCCAAACACCTCCTGCACGCTCCGGCCGCCAAAGTCCTCCCGGATGACCTTCTCGACCTCGTCCCAGCCGTTCTGCGGCGCGTCGTCGAACATGCGCGAGAACATCTTCTGGAACTCGGGCGGCATGATGGCGCTCTGCATCGCGATGGCCTGGCCGATCTTGAGGTAGAGCCCGCCGTTGTGGCGCAGCAGGTCGAACATGCGCTCGGCGGACCGCTTGTGCAGCTCTGGAATGCCGCCGTCGCTGCCGATCAGCGGCAGCGGCTCGGCGCGGAAGTTGATCTTGTAATCCAAAGCCACCAGCACGCCCGTGCCGAAGGTCCGCAGGCTGCGCCCCAGCCCCGAGGCGTACACCTGGCTGTCCACCACATACACGACGCCGCCCGCCGCGGCGAGGATGAGCAGCCGGCGGAGCCATCTCCTCGAGCGGGTGAAGGAGCGCGCCGCCCGCGGTGCGCCGAGAGAGGCTGGCGCCGGGGGCCCGTGGAGGGGCTGGAAGGGCGCCGAGGTCTGCAGGGAGCGGCGGCGCGGGAGGAGGGGTGAGGACGTCGAGAGCGGTCGGGGTCGTCGCGCAGCCCACTGGGTGATGGGTCCCGGGCTCGCGACGGGTCCGCTGGTCGCGTGCGACGACGGCGGCCGGGCGCACGACAGCCTCGGTTGCCGGCGGAGGCGTGCTATGCTCTGTCGCAACATAGCTGCCGGCTGGAATTTGTCAGTTCAGCGTGATTAAAGCGAAGACGGGCATTCTGGGGCACTGGGGCCGGGAGGATGACTGGTCTTCTTTGTTGGATTTTTTGGTAGGATCTCGGGGAATCAATGACGAAAGTCGGTCTTTGGGGAATCCGCTTTATCGCCGACATCTTGGCGCCTTTTTGCACCGTCCGGCCGGGACAAACCGAGGCCCTGCGCAAGCTAGATGCGCCGATTGCCAAACTGGGGCACGGCCGGCTTACACATTGAGCCGACCATATGGGCTTGTTTCCAGGACCAGTTGCTTCACCAACATCTGCCTGAGAATTGCATTCAGCCGCTCGTAAAAGTTGACGGCCGATGCATGCTGGCCTGGGAGCGTGTCCATGATACAACTCTAGCAAGTTTCTGTGTGCTACAGAAGCAGTCTTACTGGAGAAAGGACGTCACCCCGTAGCCTATCTTGTCCAGTCTCTGCTGTTCGTCTGTCATGAGATGGGTCCAAGCGTGTCAAGTCCGGGCTACATGACCGCTACTGACAATCATGTGGGAGTGCTCTTCTATAGCCAGTCCATCCCCAGATGTCCTTCCGTAGCCTGCTTTTCAATCCTGAGAAGGCAGACCGGCAGTTGCTCAGTGCCGGTCACCCCGATAGTGCCGGGCTCACTGCTAAGTCATTCATCATCCCCTTGTTCTCACCAACCGACGGGTCCGTAATTAGGAAGGGAGTTTCCTCTTTCTAGACATGAGAATCGACTCGGCTGTGTGTTTCATGGCGCGACTTCGCCAAGTTGAGTACCTCGCTCACAACGAGGGGGTCATCGGCCTTGCTGGCTGGAGTGAGTGGCTTCTTTGGCCGGGGCGGAGTGCATGAGGGTCATGACATCGCGAGCACCTTGCTATCGCCAACTTGAATGAGGAGACGCTTCAGCACATTGCAGGTTGGTGGAACAGCCGTGATGACTTCCAATGCCCTGGTTTTGATCCTGCCGAGTCATAGTAGTGGAACAGTCTCGTCGCGGCTCTGTTGGGCTTGACAATTGTGTGCCCAGCAGTCAAAAAAGCATATGCACAATTACGTCCGCAGAACTTTAGATGTTGAAGCCGCCTACATCGCGAGGGCTGTCCATCCCCCACACTCGGCGACGTCGGCTTGGATCAGCTCTGAGCTCTGAACTTTCTCAACTGCCCGAAATATATTTAGGTGCTGATGCCACAGAGGGCTGAGGCACACTAGAGTCTGGCATTCCTTCTTCAAAGCTTAAACCTTCTGATCAATGACAAGCGAAACATTGGTCTGCAACGGACGACGTCTCCTCCGGGCAGAAGTCAGCTGCCGCCCGCTGTCGTCCTGAACTCAGGTTTGCTGACTCCCCTCGCATGATAGACCTCCACGCATCGGGGCTAGTCAGCTGCTGTGACTGGTCAGATTCTTGACAATTATCTCTACCGGCCGACTGTCTTGTGCTCTGTCTTGTCCTCAGAATCGCTACCCACAAGAGCAGACGCGGCGCTAATTGGACAAGGCCCTGTGACGGATGCTTCCGCAGCTACGAAACCTGAGACACAGCATTAACCCCGGGGAGCCGGTGGGCGAGTTCGCTGGGCTCAGTTTATGACGCAGTCCACAGCCGCACGGGATGGGTGGTCAGGATGAAACCCCGTTTCCTTGACCACTTGGGGATTGGCGATGAGAGCGTTGCGGCCAGCGTGTCAGGCCTCGTTGCCCCCCTCCTTCCCCAGAAGATCGGTTCGTTCTTCTGTTACTTTGATATAGCGGTTTCTAAGACACTATGATCCACGGGTGTTACCCAACGATATTTCAGGACGGTGGATCGCCCCCAAGGATTTCATGGCGAACATGCGGCAGGTGCATGAGAGACGCTCGCAAGGACCCAGTAGCTCACGAACCGGATCTGACTGTATGGGATGGTTCGTCTGGGTCCATGCTCAAGCTGGAGCAAAGGGCACGAGACTTGTTCATGAAGAAGATCCTCTCCACGATCACAGTCGGGCAACAAAGATCGGCCTGTTCTCAGCGTTAGTCTCCGGGCGGCAAGGACAGACAGCAGACGTCGCAGAGATGAGTCGGGCGCATCTTGGGGTTCATGCCGCGCCAGATCTAGCGTAAAGTTTCTCTTTCTGGCTGGCCGCCTGTAACGCAGTGGGCGTCGGATGGGGCGTGTCCACACAACAACAGGCCTTGACAAATGAGTCTGTCGTCATTTTGTCATGAAGTTATCGTGATGTGCATCAGGTAGGCAGGATCCAGAGTACCTTAATGGAGAATGGAGGCCCCGCCTGAGGCCATACCGAGCCAGTGGGCTCATTACGGTTAACGCAATCTCTGAAGCGATTTCCGAGATCGCGGTAACGGGAAATCCTTGCTGTAGCTATTGCGATCGTTCACACGGGCGATCGCACATGACTTGGCGCTCGCATTTCGAGTCCCAGCGAGAGCTCACTCTTTTTGCCAACAAAACCGGCAAGCAGCCTACAGACCCCAAAAGACCAAGGGTCTATACGTGGTCAGGGCCACGGCCACGATCGTGACCAGGGCCAAGACAAAGAGCGCACGGGAGATTGACAGCAAGCCTTACCCAAAAAGGCGGCTCGAGATGTCGCGTCGCCATGGGAGAGTCTAGAATCTCATGGCTCAAGAGCTAACAGAATCTTCGGCCCTTTGGAGGCACCAGTGTCGAGCGGGCGGCGATAAGGGACGTGGATCCTGAGTGCAACACCCATTTATCCTGAACTGCAAGATTTGTGTAATTTCCTTGTGCTTGATCGGCAGGAGAGTCGGGGGCCAGGGGTTTCTTCCAAAATTGGGCGAGAATTTGCAGGCAGGTGTTGCAGGCGGTTGGCTTTGGCAGGGCAATGGCAGTCGAGCATGAATTCCGGTCGGAGGTCCCCTGCGCAGAGGGCGATATGACGCGCAGGCAGGCAGGTTAGGCGGGAGAGCCACGCTGAAGTACGCAATGGTACTGGTGGATTTGTTTGGGATTGATGGCGAGTTTGAGAGGCCGCTAACATCCCGATAATTGCATTCATTCTACTCATTCATTCATTCATCCCCCCGTGCCTCTTTCTCTCTCTCTGTGCCACTTGGGGGCAAAGACGCCCAGACGCGTACAGCCACGGCCGACACGCAATGGATGGGAGGGCGGGGCGCTGGACTGATAGGGCACGAGTGGTAGAACTGTGGCAGAGCTGCAGAAGGGTACAGAGAAAGTTGGAAGCGAGCCAACAAGATGCAAGTCAATTCAAGGTCACGTTATTAGGTTGGGTCGAGGCGAGGCTAGTGGGATCGGACAGGATCGCAATCTCTGCCAGCGGGAGGTGAGTAGCGGTTGAAATAACCTTGGAGTATCGGGGCAACCTTCTTTTGCCCCATGCCGCTAGGTAATTGGCGGGATTGGCGATGGTATCTCGGAGGTTGCATGGCGGGAGCCCGGACTGGGGCATAGCCTCCTCGCCCCCCACCCACAAGGCCAGAGGGGCCACCAGGTTCGTGACCTGTTCGCTGGATCAAGGGCGAAGGATCAACTTGATAGGCTCTGGGCACGATCCTCTGTGATGAGTAGTTTTCTTGGTCATTGACGACAGGCGGTCCCGACAGATTGGGAGAGGCTTGAATGTGCTCAGCAGGCAGACAGACAAGACAAAAAAAGAGACCGAGGAGGAGTGAAATGCACAGGCGCTGTCAGTGTGCGTTCATGCGTCCCATCCCACAATGCTGCACAGAGTGACGTGATCTGCAGGCGCAGCAGACTGGTCTTGACCTCGACGAAACGGAATTAAGATTCGGTCTGAGTTGCTTGGTCAGCCACGTATGTGTGTGTAAATGAGAGTGTGGCTGTCTCTGGCGGCCTGTTTGGGTTTCTCTCCGAAGTGTGAATGGTCGACAGCAACATCGTTCGCAGCAACAAGCCCGTGTGGTGTGCCCATTGCTGCGCTGGGACTATCTCGGTCAAGAGAATGACGACGACCCTGCCTGAACATGAATCTGGCAATGCTGGCAATGTATCTGGAATCAGTATTTTTGTTTCCTGGGGCCACGAGGGCGTGTTACTGGGTACATGTATCCGCCCATTCCCAATGCACTCGCCGCCCACAGCCATGCAAAATCCTGGCTGGTCTCTGCTACGAGGTACCCGTGGCAGGTAGCGCCCAGGTATCTGGGCCTGCTAAATTTACCGCGCGCGGTACGACATTAGAACACCTGGGCACCCGTGCTGGACAATCTGGGCCTCAACCAGGGTCCTGACCCACTTGGCCCACATGGGGGTTGAGTCCCGCATTGAGCCTGGTAGCACTCCGGGGTCCCACTTTTCCCTGTTGCACTCGCTTGGTCTCCTGAGCGTCGGTGCGTTTCTCCTCCTGCCTACCGTTCGTTACCCGTCCCTCACAACCTTGCGCCATCTGTGACACTCTCCCGAATCTATTCCTCCCTCCCACGACTCCGACCAGAGGTCGCCAATCAATTCCGACCACTCCCAACTCCTCCCTCACCGTTGCGAGGAGCGACAAAGACGCTTCTTGCCACCTTTCCGTTCCCAAGAGGCTGGTTCACGGGAATCCAGCAAGTCAAGTGCAGGATCGCGAGGGGAGGCAACGCGAAACCGAATCCACACAGCCCCGTCTGACTGCCGACTCTCGCTCGCTCGCTCCCAATTCTATCGCCTTCTCTACACAGCATTCGATTCATCACAGCGAAGGCACGGTTTCCTTGGACACGAAATTTCTCGAGGACGGGCACAAGCAGTCTCTTATCAAATTATCCAACAAAGAAACGCTCTCCATGTTATCGCGACGCGCTGCACCAATTACCGCCACGATTCCACACCGCGTTACAGTTCAAAGCACCGACCGATTGCAATAGAACATCGCCCCGACTCTGGATTCACTGGCCTTTACCTTTCTCGCCGCGTCTTGACGGCGCTGGCCCGGTCACCCGGTTCTCTCCAATCCACTGAGTCTCGAGCCGCCGGCCAACCTCTGTCACGATGCTTCGACCGGCAACACCCCTATCGATCCTGCTCCTGGTGGCGTTTGGCCTGCTCCTGATCTCGGTTCTGTCGACCCCAATCATCCAGGCTATCCCGCTCGGTTCATTTGGTGGTGTCAGTTTCGGCGTCTTCGGCTGGTGTAAAGGCGGCACATGCAGTCCCATTGAGATAGGCTACGACACATGTAAGTACCAGGCCGGCCCTTTGCTACCGTCCCCTCGCCCCACAGCGCTTGTCTCAGAATACTGACAGGCGCCGCAGCTGCAATCAACCAGAATGGCAACGAAGGTGACTTTGATCTGCCCAGCTCGACGAGGTCGACACTGTCGGCTATCCTCATTGTGCACCCAGTGGCTGCCTTAATCACCCTCATCATGTCCATTTTGGCTTTGGTATCCCACCTTCACTCGCCTTCTCACTCTTCCAGATATCTGCTTCTAGTATTCATCCTCAGCATCATCGACTTGATCGTCTGTCTGCTGTCTTTCCTCATCGATGTATTACTCTTCGTTCCCCACATGGCCTTTGGGTCATACCTTGTTCTTGCCGCAACCATTCTGGTGGCCTTGAGCACCCTGGTGTCATGCGCCATGCGTAGGACAATAGTCAACAGGAAGGCCAGGAAGAAGAGGATCGACGAGAACGCCGAGATGAGCGGGGAGAACTTTTATAATCGGCAAAACAAGGAGGGTCCTTTGCCGAGTACCGCACAACCGACCATGCCCGTTGTCAGCGGAGCAAATGGCGTCGCCAACGACAAGCTACCCGCCTTCGCCTCATTCGAAAAGAAGGACGACCGCATCAGCGATGAGCGTATTCCATTGACGGCACGCAGTCCTTCCGATAGGTCACCGAACAACGTGCCCATGGAACTGAACAATGCGGAAACTATGTACAACGGCCCTATCGGCCCTGGTCCTCGCCGGGCCCCGTCGAGGGATCAATTTGGCAACCCCATCAACCCACCACCCGATGCTTATGGCATGCGAAGGCCATCTACCGAAACTCAACGATCTCGAGGGCGTGGTGGCTTCCCCCCAGGTGGTTACCGCGGCCGCGGTGGTTATGGCCCTCCAAGAGGTGGTGGGTATGGTCCCGGCCCAGGACGAGGGGGATATGGCCCACCAGGTGGCCGAGGGGGCTACGGGCCGCCTCCAAACCGAGGCGGATATGGGCCACCACCACGTGGCTATGGCGGACCCATGATGCGAGGAGGCCGCCCACCGCCGCCACCACCAAGCTACGATTCTGGTCCCTACGACCGCAGGGGCTCGCCCGCTGCTGACTATGGTGGTCCGTACGGTGCCCGACAGCAGTCTCCAGGCCCCCCATCAGCTCCTGGTTACCAGATGAACAACCTGAACCCGTCTATGCCGAGCGTATCGACTGGAAATACCTACGAGGCGTACACCCCTGGTAGGGAGAGCGACTTGCCAAGGGCAGAGTCGCCCCCACCGTTGCCTGGGGCCGATAACGATATTCCTAGGCAGGGTTCGCCAATGCGTGCGCCTGGCAGCCCCGCACATGAGCAGCAAGGCTTTGGTCTCAGTGACAGTGACGCCGACATTGCGGGCATGGTGGGATTGCAGCAAGGCCGGGATACAGCACGCCGCCACGATACTGTCATGAGCGAGGGTAGCAGATACAGCCAACCAGATGAGTAGGTGATCCTCAATGTTGCGTCAGGCGGTGCGATCAATGCTAACAAATTTGAAGCCAATACGTCCCCGTGCGCACGGGTTGGAATCAGAACAATGCTCAACATCAGTCGGCAGTTCCATCTCCACTGCGGCCCCCAGCTGCCAATCCGAGACAAAACACCGGAAGTCCTCGTCCGGCTCCGCAAGAGACATCCTATGTCGAAGACATAGACCCTCGCTTTGCCGAGCCTCCAATGGTGGCCATTCCCGCTTCAAGACCGACACCTCCGGCTCTCGAGACTGACAACTCTTATGACAGCATTCCTGAGGGAGCCCGCAGCCCTGCTGAGTCTGAGCGGTCAACGTTCACCTCAATATCGCAGCGAGGTATCAATCCCAACTGGCCGGGCAATAACCCACCGCCCCCGATGATGGGCGGCTTCGGGGCAGTGCCGCCTCGGAGACCAGTGCAACCGCCGCGTGATGTCCTGTTAGACGGGAACCCAGACTTCATGCTACCCGGTGCGGGCGGGCGAGGGGGACTTGGACCTCGTCGCGGTGGTGGCGCTTACCCCGGAGGCCTGTGATTCACGTCACAACAAGTTCGACGCCGCCCTTCGATTCACTCATACGCTTCTCCTCCACCTATTTTTCGATCTTGACCATAGACCTTGGTTACTTAGCTCATGTTTCACGGCATTTGCATCTCAGAAACTCAGCCTCGCCGCACGAGCTCGGCTTTTGAGTCCACTGTTCACTTCGGTCTAATTCGGCTCCTAGCCAGGGCCATATATATATACCCATTCGGCTCGTCTGGCGATCTCTTTCCGCATCTTGAAGCTTCTAGGTTTCAGTCCTGTCAAGGTCAGGCGGGAGTCAGGTCAAGCTGGATTGGCATTCTGCGGATTACGACAGGCGTTTCTCACTTTTTCCCCTTTTCACTTGAATTTGTCTACATTGGCGTTCAAAGGGATGGATGCATCAGAACCCCGACGATCAAGGGGCGTACTTTCGACCGAAACTTCAACCTGAATACCGACTTCCCGGCACCACCTTGCATATTCGCTGGCACCGGCTTTGGATCTCGACATACCCTCTTCCCCTTTTTCTATACGACGCTGGATTGCTGGGGACTGGTCCATTTTCCCCTGGACCTCTCTTCGGGTTATACTCAAAATGTTTTCTCCTTTGTTCTTTTTGTCTTATACTTCATTCTGGGAGGCATCTTGGCCTCAACGATTCTCACACCAAGATGAAAGAACAGGAGCCAGGTAGAGGCGGATTAGACAATTAAGTAATCGCGTCTCTCAACACGTGCAGAAACTGAAGGACATCGAGCTTTTGGGGGAGGATTCGCTCGCGCAGTTGAGGAAGGGGCCGGAAACGGTTTGGATGGGTTCGACATGGAGATATGCTGCTGCTCAGGAGCTCCTGGAGAGGTCTTTGACTGCCGAGCTTGAGGTCCCGAAGAGCAACAGGCAGGATAGACAGCTTGAGAAAAACAAAACCAAGTTTAGTAATCTGTTGGGGTCCCAGGCGGTGACGACGATGACGATTGATGCTCCACGCGGGGTCGGTTTCTGAAGATGAACATGGGGAATCTTGTGTGTGACGTGACCATTGGGACCCGGGCCATGACTTGGTGGGTGTGGAACCAGTACACGCGCCCGTGGATATGAATGAAATCTTCGAATCAAGATCTGAACGTGTGTGCTGGGTAATGAATTTCTATGTCTCCGTGTGACTCGATGTCTGCTTCGGCCCTGCCTAGTCTGTGATGCTTAGTGAGACAACCGTCCTTCCCGAGTGGCACATGACTGTCCTACATTCCCAATATCAAAGTGATTCCTTCCGAGTGAGCGGTAGTCCGCTCGCACTGTTTTGAGAGGAGGGTGTCACGGGCATATTCACTCAGACAGTTGAACAGACAAAAGGACCGTGGCGTAAAATATGTAAACGGGGCAACGACTCCTATCGACTCGGCTTTACATATGTCGCACGCTGTCCACTGGGCCAGCTCCTTACAAAGACGTGACAATTTCCTGGTCAGATACTCACGATCCATGGCGAAGATGTCTGTTTATGTGCGAAGTCAGCATCGAATTATGTCTGATTATTGCTGTAAGCTGTCTGTTTCCTATGTATTTTGTCCGTATTCCTCAACTCTGTTTTTGTGAAACGCATTCGATGCTCCTATTCCAAACGGGAGGGGAGGAAGGGGGTGCTGGGCCGAAATGGAGCAGCAGAGCTCCTGTCTATCCCTTCAACGGCCGCCCCCTTTTTCATTCGCCCCAGTCTCTCAAGTTCTGGCTCTTGGTGGCCCAATGAAGGGTTGCCCAAAAAACACATCCTCATAAGGCTGTCCTTGTTCTAAAACAGCCTCTCCTTCAGCTACTTTGTGACCAACAGATCTTTATGCCCCCCCTTGAACATCGACCAAGCTTCCCTTTGTCGCTGCCTTGTAGTCCCATTCCTCATGAACCGCTTGGCACGTTGTTGACCCAAGTCCGCCAGGTCCGCACTTGTTGTGGACGGCACAAATACGCTTGCCATGGGCTTAGAATTTGTGGTTCTCCATCTTTCCGAAGCCAGTTGGGATGTCCATGAGCCGACCATCGGCCCAATAGTTGAGTAGGGTCGAAAAGGCCATGTTGACAAGAGGTGTGGCTGCCTCGTGAGTTGGCAACTCATTCGCAGATGCCATGTCAAAGTCGTGCCTTGGCTGTCCAAGCTTGGAGGAGTTAAGTAAAATGTCGATTTCCGCATTACGAGCTGCTGTACGCTCGCGTGCGCTGCTGACGCCGAGCTCAAGATCCCGAAGTTTTCCCTGCGCCTCTGCAATTCTTACATCTAGGGTCTTTGCAAGGTCCTGAGTGGCACTGTAGAAGGCGATCTTGGAGCGAGCATCCCTCAGCCGAAGCTCCTCTGGAGTGGGAGGAAAGCGGCCCTCTGGGCGTCCAGTGCTGTTGGAAAGCACCGGAACGGTTGGGGGACCAAGGTCTGGAGGGAACCCATCTGGAAAGTAACCTCTGACTGCCTCGGCGGGAAGGGTGTCGTACGTGCGTCGACGGGGCTGCGGGGAATCATACCGGAGCAGCATGTTGGCCGTAGGCTTGACGGTCGGCTTGCAGGTCTCGAAGTAGTCTTTGATCGGCAGGAGTGCCTGGTGTGGAGACTGAGGTCGAGACGGCACTGTGACTTTCGCTAATTTTTCCACGTTCATCAAGGAGGGATTGTTGTCGAGGTGTCCCTCATCGGTCACGGAAGAGGAAGGCTTTTGAGTGCCCGACTGCAGGGCTCGGAAAGTAGCCTCCAGAGTAGAAGGTTTGTACTGTCTCTGACCGGGCGGTCCAGCGGTCAAAGGCTGAGGCGCTCCGGGGCCACTGGAGAGAACACTGGATCTGGTAGCATTGCTCGAGTGGTCATGCTTGGAGATCCAGCCAGTGGTAGCAGGACCGTCTCGGTCCAGATTCACGGAAGTTGGTCTGGCTCCAGGTCCCTCCCGTCTCTGATTACCCTGCTGAGAGATGTTGGGGGTCAGAGAGCGAGAGGTCTCCGCAGCAGCCTTGATGGTCTCGCGTGCGCGATCGAGAGCCTTCTGGGCCAGCTTCTGGGATGGGTTTGGATAGGATGCCAGGTTGGTGATTGTTCTGACAGGCAGGACACTCATTCTGGTCAGCTCCTCCTCATCCTTCTCATCATCTGTGAGACGCATGTCGTCGACAAGGCGACCGTTGCTGTTGAGGCTGTTTGTGTTGCCCTGTGACGGCGCACTATTGAGCGACAGGGTGGACGAGGACTCAGACAGGGTCCGTCCTGAGACCGATGGGCCCATGAGAGGCTCAATGGCACGATCACTGTTCTGCTGCAGGGGAGTGTAGTGCTTCAGGCTTGAGGCCGTGGTGGGAGGAGAGCGGTATGGTTTGTAAGGGAAGCTGGACAGTACAGACTTGTTGAAAAGGGCCAGTTCCGCTTGAGAAGGGGGAGCCCACCTTGAGGCACGACCTCTCCGGGAGGGTGGCTGAAGGGGAGTGGCGGTCGGGTTGTAGACCGTGCCAGCAGTGGTGTAGACGGTTTGCTGTGTTGCCTTTCCCTTGGAAGGGATAGTTGTAGTGCTGGAGGTAGACATGGGTGTTGTCGTGTTCTGCGCACAGAGGCTGTTTGTTCCTGCCTTCAGTTAGGTGAGTGTTCTGATGATACCAGGGCCACTGCAACTTACACTCCTGCTGTGACAGAGATTGGCAAGTTGGTGTGATGAAAGACAGGACAGGCGTGTGGAAAGAGTTACTGGGGGGATGGACCTGAAGGGACGGACAGTCTTCCTCGAGGTGGACTGGATGATGTTAGACTGGAGCCATGCCAGAAATGGAGGACAGGAAAGAAGGAGCAAGGCCGGGCGCAGAGGAAAAGGGGAGGGAGGAAAAGTTGATAGCATATGACCGAGTGACTGACCTAGAGTGAATGGATGAAGAGCTTGCCTGCTCTAGCAAACGGAAGTGGACTGACCACTGTGCCCAACAGCAGGAGGGGAAGAGGCGGGAAACAGGTCACGACACAAATGCTGAAGAGAAGAAATGCTGCTGACAGAAAAATCGAACCATGAAGAGCCTCTTGCTGGATGCCTGAGTTGAGCAGAGACAAAAATGATGCTGTAGTTCAAATTGTTGAGTGGAATTCAGGTACGTGCCTTCCCAATCCGCCTGCCAAAACCAAATGTGGGAGCACTTTCCGTTCTAGTGGCTTCTGAAAAGCTGCCAACCTCCTCTTATGTCCTGAAAGATGCAAGTCGTCAAGGACTTTCTTGAATCACTGCACTTGAGACGAAGTGAGTGGCTTGGTCCTTGACCCATTCAATGTTTGTGTATGCCTCGTCCTTGCCCGTCATAGCACTGACCGCCTCTGGCTTGCAGCGAGAACAGCTTCGAGTCACCTTGTGCTGCCTCTCGGTACATCGCAGAACTGGAGACACATCTCGGGTTCCAACGAAGCCCTCATGTTGGTGGCTTCCTACCATCTGTCCGTGAGTACACGCCCTCCTTCCCTGGGATTGTAGGATTGCCCCTTCATGGCCCAATAGCACCTCTCTAACGGACTCTTACTTCTAGTAAAACTCCTCTAGTAATTCTCTTCCTCCTTCTTCGACCGCACCTCAGATATCCAGGCCGACCAATGACTTGAAACAGCACCGCACATCGTGTCATTTGGAAGTAATGGCAGTCGACCGGTGTCATCTTCCTGGTGAGTTTAGAAGAGAGCAGGTGAAACCTGGAGATACAAAAGCAGCATCATTAGAACTTGCCAACACACTTGACAACAGCACAAGCCAGGCTTTAATGCCACAAGACTCCAGTGACTTCAACGCAGAGGAGATGGTTCATAGTGGGGAGCCAACAAGATGGTTGCTGGTGTTGGAACTGTCCATTATCCCCGAGAGAGAAATCCAGAGGAAATCCCCCATGGAAGGTTCTGCCAGAGAGGTTGTTTCATGGATCCATCTCCTGCCGCTTCCGAGTGGGCTCCACGAGTTGCTGACTCTCGGACAGACTTCTGTCCGTTCATGGGGGCGTCCGGTCCCAGCATCAACTCGTCTTTCCATATGCGAGAGGGTTAAGGTAGGAACGATTCAAATGGCAGTCTGAAGGAGAGCATACAGTGTAACACTTCGAGCCAGACTTGTCTAGACCAAGCACTCCTCAATAGAAGATGTTCCCGATCTGAAGGTGTCATCCGAGAGAATATTCCTTGCTGGTCGAAGTGCGAGGCCCGTACAGGAAACAATAAGCGTTTAAGCACCCCGACAGGTCATCGTTCCCAAGAGAAGCATCCTCGTCCAGCTTCCACGTTCTGGCTGGTTGAAGTACCGTTGCGCATGCGTACCGGTCAGGGGCACATATCTGTATGAGTAATCAGAGCCATACAAAAAGTGGCGAAGCCGTCACCAGGGGCAGCGTACGACAGAGTAAGCGAAGACACCGTACCAGAGGAGATCCAGCACAAAAGGCGACTTGAAGTCCGGAATAGGTAGGTTCTTGGCACCTTGGTGACTGAGTGATGATCGACTCACTAATAGCTTGTCTCCCCCAGGCTCCACACCCCCGGGAACCGTCGATCAGAAGTCAGCTGCGCCCCGTCGGACGGTACATGAACATTCTGCATCGGACACAGGACCCGCAACAAGACTAGCGAGTATTTGGGAAGGGTGGTACAGTACAACGCCTGTGCGACTGAATCGTTGTAAGGTTTAGGAACGTATCCCCAACCCCCATCCTGCTACAACGCATGGTTGGACAATTGTAGAATCCCGCGCAAGTGGTGCCATGCTGAGTTTATCCGGGACCAATGGCGGTCGAAATGGCTGCATCCTTCAAGGTTCCAGCTCCTGTCTGTCACTGACCCAACGGCAGACAGCCTTGCTGGGGGAGACGCCCATAGCTCGCCGCCGTCCCGCTTACACCAGGCCTAAGAACCGTCTTCAGTTGGGGTTGGGCGGACATGCAGTCAAGTCCATGTACCACAGTAGCAATATGCAATCCAGGCTTCTCGGACCCGACGACCGCGTTTCGCATCCAGGGGCGCTGCAGTGCACGGTGAAGGCTGGCTTCATCTTGCACTTCGAGGGCAGGCGCCGAGACTCAGCTGGCAGTCATCCTGCAGGTTGTTGATTGGCCTAGTACACTGCCGTGTAGGGTTCTGGATCCGAGCGGTCAAAAATACACTCGCAAGTCAGTTCACCAGGCTCTGGGCATTCTGTGTCAAAAGCCTTTTGAATGAACCGAAGTCATAAGCGCAGAAGCTCGAAGAGCAGAAGCTTTGAGGGCGAGACATGAGTTGTTCAACCGAACCCTGGGGCTACGTATATCCACAGGTGGGCTTAAACACTACGAACTATGTTGCATGCGAGATAGACGCACCGTGGATGGAGGTGGCATTCGCTTGTTACAGACATGGCGAACCTGCGCCTGCTGCTCGAGTGTGACCGATGCCCATGTGCCCCGTACAACACAGTGGAATGACGGGGTACCAGAGACACGGCCCGCAGCGTGGGCGCGCATGAGAATCCTGTCGGGGAACGTGCCTTGCGGGCGGCTGGCTGACCAGCGTTGAGAATACGCGCGTGGCGAACTCATCTTCTCTCGACCTGAAGGCACCCAGGCAGCCGTCCGCTCGACCAGGGCCGCCAGCCCTCTGGGCATTGGCAGACGCCCACACGAGAGCTTCCCCAAGCATCCGCAAACCGAGGCCGGGTAAGGCTTGAGGCTCGAGGCTCGAGGCTCGGAGGACAGGCCCGAGTCCATGAGCAACACATGGTCCAGCAAGGCCAGGTACAGGGCAGGTTTAAGGTTAGATGGCGGTTTCTCCTAGTTTCCAGGGTGCCGGCTTCCAGGAGCTAGTCTGGCCCATAGGCACGTTTCCCTCTGCCCAGGTGCCGGGGCGGTGGAGTAGTCTATATCTAAGTCGACTGCCCAGCGCATAAATGGTCCCTCCCCACCACCTGCAGCCTACCCCGGAGATCTAGCCGTATTTCGGACTGCTGCCTCTCACTGACGAGCTGAACGACGCACCGCCGACCAGCAATACCCGCCCATTGTCGTCAAGGACGGCTTCTCGCGACTCCTCATCCCGCCGCTTGTGTACCAGAGGAGAGAGCCCACAAGTTCACCGTGTCTTGGAGCCTCTTATTCGCGGGCAAACATGGATTATTCACAGGCAGCCTACTTTGCGGGGGCCCAGGCGCCCTATCACCAGTTCCCCATCAACATTCCTCCTCTGACGCCCTCACATTCCAACTCCGCTGGCTCTGAGGACTTCAACACCACGTCGCCACCAGTAAGTCCCCAGCAGCAATCGCTCGTCGTCTCCCATGTACTTGTACACGATGCGGCTCTTTCGAGCCCGCTTTTCCTGGAATTCTCGTGCTCTTCCGCCTCTGCAGCCCACATCGCTAGCGCCTCACGTTCCTGGCTCACATGGCTTACACATCTCTTACTCAGGATGCCTTCGACCATTACCCCAGCGACCAGTTCCAGAATTTTGATCAATACGCAGCCCAGTTCAATCCGCCGCCTGCCTTTCCGGGGCCTCCAACGCCGCCGAACCAACACCCTGTCGCCCATAATGGCCAGTCTCACACACATCGCGGCGTAAATGGCGCTGCCGCCGCCGTGGTCAAACCAGCACAGGCCGATGGGTTGCCCCTGAGCACCAAGCCAGAGCCAGCTGCGGATCTCGACACTGGCCGCCAAGGGTCGAACTCGGCGGAGGAAGATGACCTCACGCCCGCCCAGTCAAGGCGCAAGGCTCAAAATCGTGCTGCGTAAGTGCTACTGCACCCGAATCACCCGTGTGGAGCCGATACGTCCTGTCGGCCTTGTCCCACAGGACGTCAGATGAGAAGTTTCCGCTGTCTCACTTTGTTTCCGGTACTCTGCATATGGTGTGTATGCTGACTTTTCCTGCGCCGTTGTAGTCAGCGAGCCTTCAGGGAGCGGAAAGAGCGACATGTCAAGGACCTCGAGGCGAAGCTCGCCTCGCTGGAAGCGGCACAGCACGAGACCGCCTCTGAAAACGAGAAACTGAAGCGCGACCTCCAGAAGATGAGTACGGAGAACGAGATCCTGAAGGCAACCTCCTCAATCAACGGCGGACACTCGCCCGGCCACGGCGGCGCACCGGTGACGACCGGGCCCCTGCAGTACAACCCGACCGACTTCTATACAAATGTCCTCTCCCAACACCCAAATAAAACGCCGAGCCATCGCATCGTCACCAGCGACAGCGGCGAGCGACTCTACGCGGCCGGCGCGACATGGGACTACATCATCAGCCACGACCTGTACAAGAGGGGCTTGGTGGATATCGCGGACATCAGCAACAGGCTGAAGCACCTGGCCAAATGTGACGGGCAGGGGCCGGTGTTCGAGGAGAAAGCTATCCTAGAAGCCATCGAGGAGAGCGTCGCTTCTGGGAGCGACGAGCTGCTCTGAGGCGTCAGCACCGAGCGTTGGCTCCAGCAGGATCGGGCTGCGTACGATTTTCGCTCACAATAGTGAGGAGGCGTCGGCCGCGGAGCCGTCCCGGGATGTGTGTGTTGTGGGGGGGGGGGCTACGGCTTCTTTTGAACCCCTTCGTGATCAAAGGTCGGCGTGCAAGGCGCTTGTCTTCTTGATGAGCGGCATGAGGCGTAGCACACTCACTGCCGGCGGGCTCCCTCAGGGCCTGACGCGGCCGTTGTCTAGCCGGTTGCCTGGTGGTTGCAACAAGAGTATAACGCACACGGGCGAACAAATCGCCAGGACGGGAAGCATGGGAAATGGAAAACACACGGCTTTTCTTGCATACCTAGACCTGGCTCGTGGACGGACCTGGAGGAAAGGGCGGCGGAATCATGGGAGCAGCAGGATTGATTGACGGGCGTGAAACGAGAAATATTCTAGTGTTTTTGGGAGCATTCGATTTGGGCATATTTTTGGGAATCTCGATTTTGGGTCGGAGCAAAATTCTTTTAGCTGTAATCCCTCCTTACTCTGCTTAGGGAAGCGATGCCTTTTTCTACTTCTTCTTGCTCTCTCCTTTACCGTGTTAGAAGTGGACGTGATCCAATCAGCAATGACTGAACTGTCGCATGTCTAGAATGCCCATGTGAGGCTATGGTCTGGTTGTTTCAATTAGATCGAGTGGAAGACTGGTTTGCCGTTCGCCAGTTCGTCGAAATAAACATGGCATTTGTCTCGTATTAAGTGGTATCATAATTCAGAAACCCGCCCGACACAGTACATCACGTAGTCCACGTGCCTCAGTCTAAGCAGAACCCAAGATCGTCCAGTTACCCCTTTTCGTGATCCCGACGCCACAAATCCCACCGACCATTTCCGTCGCAGGGTGCCGTAAGTGCGTTACCGGCTCCCTCCCCCGAAGTCATGAAATCTCGTATACACTATAATCATTCCAACGTTGGCGAGCAGCAAGTCTCAGCCCAAAGATGCCGGCCAATTGGGCATTACTCGAGAGCTTGCCACCTCAAGCCCGCGATCTGCTAGACACAAGGCCGGTCTTGCGTACAAGCCCGACCATCTGCCACCAGCACCTCGTCACTCCGCTCACTTCGTCTTCTTTCCGTTCGCCTCGGGTTCCACATGCGGGTGCTTGATCGTCAGGCACCAGATGTCGAGGTAGTCACAGATAGTAACAATGACGTCGACGACAAATGACCCGTACACACCAATAGACACACCCAGCATGAGGAACATGTAGGCCACCTGGTACACGCCGTCGCCCAACGCGCTGGGCCAACCGAGCCACGAGCGTCCAAACTCAAACTGCAGCCACGGTCCCAGCGAGTCGAAGACGCCGTATGCCAGCGGCAACACCAGGACGTTGGTGTATGGGAACTCCAGCTTCACGAGGTGCGCCGTGATCATCTGCCCGACCGAGTAGGCGTTGACGATGCCGCAGAACATGGCGAAGGGGACCAGATGGCAGTGCAGAATGTTAGGCTGCAGCAGCAGGTACGCGATGATAAGAGCCCAAGTGACGAAGAAAGGCACCAAGCCGACGAGCGCGTAGCGGCTGCGGTCACCGCGCGCCCGTCTTGCCTTGATGACGTTGCGGCACGACTCGACGGTGTTGAGACAGAGCACGACGAAGCCCTGGACCATGTACCAATGCGAGAAGGACATATTGTAGGCAAACTCTGGGATATATGGCAGCCGAGGAACGCCAATGGTCTCCAGGGCCGAGTACGTCCAGATGTGGCCGCCGCCCAAGTAGCCAGTCGCCGCGTAAATGACACAGATGATCAGGATGCCCTCGACGGGCCCACTGACGATGCCCAGGGTCAAGGTCTTGGTGTGGTATTCATCCCAGGTTTGGACGTAGAAGGTAAGGAGTGCTGTGACAGTCCTAGGTTAGCCAAGATTCTACACCATGTCCTGAGACGATTTGGTTTGGCAGAAACGAGCGGGATCTCTTTGCAAGAAGTGACCTACAGCAGAACAATATTGCTACCGTCGTCCAACCTTGGCCCATGTTCTGGCTTCCCGCGAAAAGGAGGACTTCCAGCGAGGTGTTAACCGCATCGACGCCATGGTCGAAAAGCTCACCAAGCGGTCCGCTCTGTCGTGTCCGGCGTCTGGACAAAAGCAAGAGCAACGTCAGCATCGATCTCTTAACAGCAATGGCTCGCGCTCGGGGCCACCGGGAATACTCACGCCTGCGAGCCGTCAACCGCATCAAAGGTCTGGTACAGGAACAGGCCGATCGCCCAGCTGTAGTAGACCCACGTCGGGCAGTCCTGGTCGAGGTTCGGGTTGTACCACAGCAGCGTGCAGAAGTTGACGACGACGAACATGAAGCCAGTGAGGGTGATCAGGTTGGGCGCCATCCACATGGGGAAGCACTTGATGACCACATTTGTGTAGAAGGGCTTGAGGATGTACCTCGACACGAGCGAGTGGTCGACGCCTGAGTACTTGTACTCCTTGAGGCCAGGAAGCTTGTCCTGGCGCACGTACACCATCTTGACTGTCTCTCGGGCGCTGCACGGTTCTTTGGTGGATGTACTTCCAAGGTTGTGGTGTGGTGCGAGGCCAGGGATATTTGGAAACAGAGCGCAGGTCCTTCCTCTGGAATAATTGTGCTGCAGGACAATGAAAGATTTCTCCCTGGAAGGTCCGATGCTGTACGCGGGTGGGTTCCCTGCTGCTGTGCTGGCGCGTGGAGTCGCGGTTTTGGTTTTCCAGCGCTTTCTCCAAATTCACTTTTGACAGGTGCGCGACGTCATTGCGCTAGGATAAGCCTGGGCCCTGTTCTATGCATGTCCAGGTCCGCCGGTTTCGGTGCAACATGCTAGTGCAATGGGAATCTTGAAGACGGCATGCGATTCTTTATTCCTCGAGCTCGAGTTACGCTCTTGGACGAATAGCCTGGGCTTTGTGGCTTTGACATAGCCAGTACTCATCTTTCCCTCTGCGCAGGTGCATCTCCACTGTGGAAGTCTTGACCTCCAGGGCTGTCTTAGGTTTGAGTAAGCAGCATGCTGGAACGCTTTGCCGTTACACCGAACAGGTTGAGCTGTCTTGCGAGATGCTGTACAGGAAATTGAGAAGCGAGGTGCCCCGTGCCTGGAAACCTTTCGATATGCGCACGCAAGAAAGGAAATGAGCGAATGGATCAAAGTTTGAGCCACGCGCTGGGGCATCGATTACCCTCTGGAGTGGACAGTCAATCATTCTTGGAGCCGAGAAAACTTGCACCAGCCAGTATATTCAATAGCGAATTCCTTATGCGCGCGAGATCAATCGTCGACCTCCTGATCGTCGTCTTTGCCGCGATCCCACTCACGCTTCTCCCCCGCCTTGGTCCACTGCACGTCGTCAATGCTCTTCTCGTCGCCCTTCTCCCATTTCTTTATCTGGTCCTCGTTAAAGCCGGCTTCGCGTAACCTATCCGCGCCCTGTTGCCTGTAACGGGCCCTATCCCTCAAAGCTTCCAAGGCGTCGTCCCAATCATCGCGGCCGTCTTCGTCTTCCATTTGCACGTCGGATTTCGGATCATAGTCGGAGGAGAACTTGCTGTCCATGCCTAAGACCCCGCGTAGCGCCCCGCGGCCTCGAGGCATTTTCGGGGGAGGCGCGGGGCCGATCAAATCTTCGAGGGGATCCGAGTCTGCGTCCTTGTCCTCCTTTGTTGCACCCCGCGAATTGTTGGCTGCTGGCTTCGCAATTCCGTCTGATCGGTTGGACGTTCTATGCGTGCTCCTTTCTTCGTGCGTGTCCCTCAGCGGCGATCGGTGGCGGTGCTTCCTCGAGCTGCTCTTAGGAGACCGAGACCGATGCCTCCTCTTCCGATCGTCCGCTACCCGATCCTCATCGCCAGAGGATGTATTCGCCCGCCTCGACCGGTCCTTTCCGTCGTCATCTTTGCCCCTGCGTGCGTTGTACCTCTCCAGCGACCTCCTCCGCTTGCCGTCCTTGTCGCGCGCTCGTTTTCGAGCGGCCGCCGTGTCGGCAAGCCGTCGCGCATCCTCTGCAGCTCGGGCTTTCTGCAGATCTGTGGCGTCTTCCTCGGTCGCTGCGGCACGCTTTCTCTTCTGGGCCGGTTGCCCTTGCAGCAGGGCTGCGATGTTCCCCAGCTGACGGCCACGGATCTCGTTGGCACTTGGTTTGTACCTCCTGCGCTTCTCTTCTTCTGTGTCGGCAAGCTCTTTCAAGCGCGCTTGTGAGTCGGCGAGTTCCTTCGCTGTGAGCGTCTTGTTGTGGTGTTCGGTGCCCTTGATGATGTTCCGCAGGAATCGGGTGTTAGGTTTGGCCTTGTTGGCTGGTCTAGAGACGATGTATCAGCGGCCGCAAGGTAAAGCTGCGAAGGTGTCGAGTCCTGCGAACCTTGAGCTGGAGGGCGATGAGGTGTAGGCTTCCATTCCCATGGTGGAGTATTTCAAGGAGCAGTCCTTGGCTTCCTTTGCAAGAAGATCCGCAACATGGTCGTCAGTAAGCAGATCGTCGTTTCCCATGTCGAAGTAAGCAAAATGAAGATTCCAATTAGTATGATTTATTTAAAAGAGAAGCATGTAGCAGTCTCGATGTGCGAGACAGAAAGTTGGGTTCATTGGGCAAGTAAGACAAGATAGGGTCGACGGCGTGGATCTTGCCGACATCGTGCGGTACCGGGTACTCTAGTCAACGGGCGCTAAGCCCATTTGGGAGATGTAAATAAACTCGGCGCGCCTTCAAGGGCCCTCGAAGCCTCACTCATCACAAAGGATGAACTGTAGCAGCATCAAAACAGTCAATCCGTAACGAGAGAGGTCTGGATCAACAGAAACTATTGAGAAAATCGACAAACCCCGCACTAGGTATACTGCCATATAATTGCATTCACTCGGTCACAACATAAAGGACGACTACGCCTTGTCACCTCGCATCTGTCAACCCGGTCCTCACTACCAAATTCACAAACAGCCCAGCCAGGCAGCCAGAGCTGGGCAACACGCACCATGGCAGCAAAAAAGGCCGCGGAGGTTCTCCATGAGCTTGAGGATCTCCAATCAAATCATGAAATTTCAATCATAAAACTCAGCGAGCCAATTTCATCGGTCCTATCTCAAGCGGGCCAGGACGCCAACAACGCCCGCACTTCAGACGTGTCCACCTCGTCCGTGGACGCGACACCGGCCAGCCTGGAGGCAGACCTCGCGCACTACAAGGAGCTGTTCGCGAAGCTACGGTTCTCCTATGTCGAGCAGGTCACCAAGGAGAAGTTCATCCGCGCCATCGTTGGGGAGCCACCTCTGATCGTCACTCCGCAGGAGAATGTCGAGCTGGAAAAGCAGAACGCCACGGCCAAGGCGCAGCTCAAGGCGCTTAAGATGGAGGTGGCCGACACGGTCGAGGAGCTGGAGACCAAGGGGCGGGAGCTGAGCAGAAGGTACGAGGCCGTGCAGATGGAGACGGCCACGCTGCGCGAGATGCCCGACAGGATCGCCGGGCTTGAGGAGAGGATCGCGGAGCTGCGGGAGCAGCTGCAGCCGGGCGAGAACCCGAGCCTCAACCTGCCGCTGGCCAAGACCCTAGAGCTGGTCGCGGAGAAGAAGCTGCAGAGGCACGAGCTGGAGAGGCAGCTGGAACAGCTTCGCGCGCAGGTTCCTCGCAAGAGGAAGGAGATTGAGAGACTGCAGACCGAGCTGCAGCCCTTGGAAGCCAAGAGGCAGAACAGTCTGGCTGCGGCGAAGGAGGCGCGGAGGAGGAAGGAGCAGGCACTAGGCGACGTCGAGGACGACCTGGAGGAGAGGGGCAGGTGGTGGAGGGCTTCTGAGGCGGCGCTGAAGCAGATGCTGGAGATTGAGAGCTAAGTGTGCCTCGGACGGGAGTGTTCTGGTAGAAATGTTTGGCGTCTTGGTGTTTTGAGGGTCACAATTGGGAGCGATGATTTGGAGCTATACCACGGCGCACGAGCAAGGAGGCCGGACCAGCCTGTTTATAAAGGGGGAAACCCATATCGAAAGCTGGCCTTGAAAGATGTTCATGACCTATCGCGTGTTTCCGTACCAGTCAACGAGAGTATCGGAGCAGAGCCATGGACCACAGAGAGCAGACAGAGCCAGGCATTGGCACAAGTTCTGTTTGCGCATACCTTCCGCGGGTCTGGCTCATGGGTTCACCAGTTATCTATAGGACAGCCACCTGCGGGACAGCCTCTTGACCTCCTAAGGGATAGTCTCTTGACTTCCTGTGGGATAGTCTCCACTGGATGCTTCCTCTGGGGTCTGGAAGTCTTCTGTAGGACGGCATTGTCTAGGATGTCTCATCTGGGATAGCCTCCTCTGGAAACTATTAGTCTCTGTTGGCATGGCTTTCTCATTCACTGTCGTCGTCTGTTTGGGAACCTCGAGCCTTCCATTTCTTAAAGAGAAAGGCTTCAACTATCGAGCGACCAAAAAGCCTCGCTTCCATTATTTTTGAAGACCAATTTACTAATCTGCATGCCGCTTTTGAAGCTTGCGCGTCCTATTTTCAGTTGCATTATACAGGAATACAACTTGCCACATTCGAAGATTCTCAACGTAGATCAGCAAGATCTCGGGAGTAGCCCTACAAAAGCCTAGTGAAATCTGCCTGGAGTATCCTCACTAAACAGAGTTCCATGCGACTTGGGGGCTGAGCAGATGCTTTCGCTGGGTTACTAAAAACGCATTTGAGGATGCCGATGCCTGACCGTCACAACATTCCTGCAGAAGAGAGTGCGTAGGAAGGAAGGCTCATGGAAGACCCAAGGATGTGCTATGTAGACGGTACACGCTCACACTGAAAGGCTGCGATGCAGTTGGACCTCAGCGAATCAGTCGCACCCTCAGTGTTGCAACGACAGTCCGAGCGAGTACCTAGGTAGACTAGCGCCCCAAGAAGCTTGCCACTGATACGGTACATTGCTGAGAAAAGTTCATCTACTAGCCTGTTGTCTTTATTTGTGCAGTGATGGCACAGGTGCAATAATTCCACATCAGAACCAAGAGAACTCAACCTGCCTGGGAAGTCCCAGGTAGCAAAGGCTGAGACCATCGGCCATTACCTAGATTGCCATTAGTTGACGGCGGCTCTCTTGGCCAGCCTGGTCCATCAAGGGACTGGACGGCCAGGCTGGTCAGTCCTGGCTCAACGATGACGAAGACGGACTGTGAACTCATGACATAACGCTCACGGTGTGGAGAACAGACGCTGGTCAGTATCCGTTAGTACTGTGCAAAATAAAAAGAAAGACGATACCCTGACAAGGCAATCTGAGGTCATCGTCGTCCCTCAGCTGAGACGGCGCGATGGATGCCGGTTATTAGTGGGCGGCGCTGGGTGTGTTCCCGGAGAAGTCGTCCCCCCTGGCAACCCCCTGCTTCATGCAAGCAAGCCATTTTTTTCTCTTTTCGAAACCTTTCGAGGGGCAATTCTAGACCCGCCAAAAACTTTTTCAGTGGCAATGTCGTAGCTCTTACCCCGCGTTTAGCGGGCCCCTGCCTGCAATGCGCTGTTCGAGGTCTGTCAGAAGGCTTTTTCACTCGACCACGCTGCCTCGTCACTTTCGGACAGAAATCTAACGGGCAAAAAAAAAAAGAGGACCGCATCTCACGCCGTCTGAGGGAGTCGCACCTCGAGGGCCAGATGAAAAAATCCTTCGTCCGTTTGACTCATGCCGACGGTAGACTGTGTGGCCACTGGCCACTGGCTGTGCCTTGGAAGCTGATGCATGGAGGGGTAGAATTGGGCGGCGGTAAGGCAGCTTGGTGCCCCAAAAATGGGCCAGGAAGACGGCTTGATCTGAGGTTGCTGCCTAACAGTTCTGAGGTAGCGTTTCAAGTCATGATGCATCTCAGTCGTCTGCACGTTGCCTCCCTCCATTTTGTAACAGCTGAAATGTGTAGAATGGAGCCACATAGGCAGAGTTACACATATGGCATCAGGCCATTTGCTACTGCTTGGAGAGTTCTGATCTGATGGTTTAGAGCACTCTCATGATGCAGATGTCTGACGCCTTTGCACATCAGCAAGCAGGCTCTAAGGGTAGATAAGACGCAGGGGCAGGAATAGGCACAGCTGTGATGTATGTATGCAAACACTATAGCCGGGCCTACGACGGACGGGTCCAGACGGCGTGACTCAATGAGCATCTTCAATTGTCCATGGCTCAGTGCGGCGTGTAATGGGCATCTGAAGAAATGCTGTGCTTGACCTATGTGAAGACGGGCAAGCAATAACAACAGCAACAGCGGTAGGCCTCACCAGCCCCCAGCAACAGGGTGGGGTACTGGCTGACTGTTAGTGAAGGACGGAGCTAGTGGGGCACCAGAGCAGGGCATGGTCCGTGCACACAGGCTCTCAAAAATCTGGCTCCAGTACAAAACTCTAGCCTCCCAGCCGCTCACAAAATCTCTTCTGACCTTCTTTTCTTCCTCGTCTGCACACCGAGATCCTGTCCGCGATCCATCCTGCAAACGTACGAACACTTCCTCTCTTCCTTCATCGAGACTCCCTTCTGACTCCTCAACAGTTTCCGAGACTAGAATCATCTCAAAAACAACAATCCCACAACCGTCAAGATGGGTAAGGACGTACGTATCACCACCCACGACCCCATCCAGCCTGGCAACAGCAAACAGCAACACCACCAGTTGCTGTCGCTCGCACCGTCGAGCACCTCTAGGCATCACAAGGCATCCCACTGACAACCCTACAGGACAAGACTCACATCAACGTCGTGGTCATCGGCCACGTCGACTCTGGCAAGTCGACCACCACTGGTCACTTGATCTACCAGTGCGGCGGTATCGACAAGCGTACCATCGAGAAGTTCGAGAAGGAAGGTTAGTAAACATCGCAATCATAAAACATGCTCTCCTGCCCTCAGCCTGTTGCCTCAAATCATCAGTGTGCGGCTGTTGGTACGGCTTCGTCATACTGAGGGGCGCATTTTCACCCCTCGCTCTGGATTTTCCATTTTCAGTGCGGGTGCGGGGTGCGCTTATCAGGGAGCTTATCTCCTACGCCCAAAACCCTGTTGCAACAACACCCACCTTCCTTACCGCTACTACCACCACTACATTCACCCTCAACTCCCATCAACATTTTCGAATCAATCAAGCAAACCGCCTGGAAATCATGCTGACTTTCTATCTACACAGCCGCCGAGCTTGGCAAGGGTTCCTTCAAGTACGCCTGGGTTCTGGACAAGCTTAAGGCCGAGCGTGAGCGTGGTATCACGATCGACATTGCCCTGTGGAAGTTCGAGACTCCCAAGTACTATGTCACCGTCATTGGTATGTTCCACAGCCCCTCTTCGAATACCTACCGGCGACAAGGTTCCAACAAAGAATCGAGTCGCTGTGTATGGTTCCCCGACTGTGTCAGCACTCGCTAACATGCCAATTCTTCAGACGCTCCCGGTCACCGTGACTTCATCAAGAACATGATCACTGGTACTTCCCAGGCCGACTGCGCCATTCTCATCATTGCTGCCGGTACTGGTGAGTTCGAGGCTGGTATCTCCAAGGATGGCCAGACTCGTGAGCACGCTCTGCTCGCCTACACCCTGGGTGTCAAGCAGCTCATCGTCGCCATCAACAAGATGGACACCACCAAGTGGTCCGAGGACCGTTACCAGGAGATCATCAAGGAGACCTCCTCCTTCATCAAGAAGGTCGGCTACAACCCCAAGACTGTTGCCTTCGTCCCCATCTCCGGATTCAACGGCGACAACATGCTTAGTCCCTCCACCAACTGCCCCTGGTACAAGGGCTGGAAGAAGGAGGGCAAGGGTGGTGAGGCCACCGGCAAGACCCTGCTCGAGGCCATTGACGCCATTGAGCCCCCCAAGCGTCCCACCGACAAGCCTCTGCGTCTGCCCCTCCAGGATGTCTACAAGATCGGTGGTATTGGAACGGTGCCTGTCGGCCGTATCGAGACTGGTGTCATCAAGCCCGGTATGGTCGTTACCTTCGCTCCCGCCAACGTCACCACTGAGGTCAAGTCCGTCGAGATGCACCACGAGCAGCTCGCTGAGGGTGTCCCCGGTGACAACGTCGGTTTCAACGTGAAGAACGTTTCCGTCAAGGAGATCCGTCGTGGCAACGTCGCCGGTGACTCCAAGAACGACCCCCCTCTGGGTGCCGCTTCTTTCACCGCCCAGGTCATCGTCCTCAACCACCCCGGTCAGGTCGGTGCCGGTTACGCACCCGTCCTCGATTGCCACACTGCCCACATCGCCTGCAAGTTCTCTGAGATCCTCGAGAAGATTGACCGTCGTACCGGCAAGTCCGTTGAGGCCAACCCCAAGTTCATCAAGTCTGGTGACGCCGCCATCGTCAAGATGGTTCCCTCCAAGCCCATGTGTGTTGAGGCTTTCACCGACTACCCTCCCCTGGGACGTTTCGCCGTCCGTGACATGCGTCAGACCGTCGCTGTCGGTGTCATCAAGTCCGTCGAGAAGTCCGCCGGTTCCGCTGGCAAGGTCACCAAGTCCGCTGCTAAGGCTGGCAAGAAATAAACTGCCCCCGGTTCTGGCATTCTCTTGAGGAGTATGAGGTCACACATGCTCATCAACCCACCTCACCAACCCACACTTCAAAAAAGCGTCGCTCCGGATTTGGTTGTTGCCATGAGCTCCTTGCAAGCTCTGCGCAGCTGATGATATGGACATGACAGGAGATGGTCAGGCGATTTCTGCGAGTAAAACCATCTCATGCCTTGGGTCGAGATAGAGTCTTAGACGTGATTTAGGGTCGCAGTAATCAGGAATTCCCTTGAGTACAAATTTGAGTGCCTTGTCCCAATGTACGTGACATGTTTGTGACTGCCGCCGGCGCCAATACGTTTTGGCAGTTGCTGTGCTCTGTGAGGTGTATCTTGCTGGCGTCAGCACCCTCGCACCAAACATCTACTTCGCTTTTGGAGAAAACTTGACGTGCAATTCTGCTTTGCTTTACACCCGTGACCTAATTTGATGCAATCCCGGTTTGTCATCACTGCCTCCTTGCTGTCTATGTCCCTGGTCGTCTGTCTTTGCGCTCTGGCCAAAACTGTTTTGCCTTTGCAGTGCTGCCGCCAGTCCCAGGCAATAAGATCAAGCTGCTTGAACACGGTGTCACCTGAAACGCCAGTCACGTTGTCGAAACATATTTTGATACGGAGCAGCTGAATGGGGATTTTGGTTCCATTTTTACCTCGTAGTCTACGATGGGTCTACATGCGCCACTACGGCCCGTGGCAACATCCACACTATCTATCCTTTACAGTTCATGACCGTCCACGCCCGACTGAGTACCTAGCGCAGCCACGAGATGGTCGTCCTGACCTGCTCCTCGCCGTCGGCTCTCTGCACGAGGCGCCCGGCCTGGCCCGTGGCGAGCTGGTAGATGGACCGCAGGAAGAAGGTGGAGTTTATAGCCTCCTTGCCCCTGCGCAGGTCAACGTCGTAGCCCGGCACGGCCTCTAGGGTCAGCTCGGCGCGGCGCCCGCCGCCCGCGCCGGCCTCGATGCTCGTGTACACGAGCTTCCACCCGTCGTACGTCGTCTCCACCGCGTGCTGCCACTCGAGCCCCGCGAACACGTACGACGCCCTCCGGATCTCGTTGCCCTCGGGCGTGTGCGGCAGGTGCTGGGCCGGCTGCCCCTTGCCCGCCGCTGCTGCGGCAGCCTTCTTTCTCTTCGCTCTTGGGCTGGTGTTCGACGCTGCGATGCTGGGGGCCGGTAGCGGCGGCGCCAGGAGCCATCTCGGCAGTCCGAGGTTGTGCAGGCGCGGGGGGGTCACAAGTTTGCCTTTGGCAATCTCGAGTCGTGACTTGTTGAGAAATTCGAGCAGCGGCTCCATGCCTTCCGTGGAGTCAATGGCGGCCGAGGGGAGCTCGGCGAACTGTTGCTGAGTCGTACGTATGTCAACGTGCTCCGCGGGGAGGAGGATGTCAGAAATGCTGGTCCTGTTTACGGCTCGGAGGGAGTGTATTGCTGAGACTTTGTCGTAGTCACCACTAAGGCGCAGCTCGAGAGGTGGAGCTCTCTCAGTGTGGATGGCGGATTTAACATCTTCGGAGTATGGGACGAAGCGCATGAGGATGGTGGACGCTCTGTGCTTGGTCCCATCGTAAGGGGTCCATCCCGGGAGGTCGAGTTCAGCCACCGGGGGGATGAGAGGGGCGAACGTTCTTGGCCAACTGGCAAGATTGCTTGAGATGTGTGGACGAGTGATGTTTTCTGCGAGCTTGGGTTCATTAAGATGTAAAACATGCCCAAATGCTGCATTGGTCGTGACTTTGAGTGGTCGCCATCCAGATGGAGTGGCATCCGTGACGTCTGGCACTTGTTCTGAAGTCTGTTCTTCGGTCTGTTCCTCATTCAGTCGAGGGAGTCCTATTGGGCTCACATTCTGGTAGAAGTTGTCCAATTTTTGCTGGTATGTCGAGGCTGGCGGAGCAAGGTCTTCCTCTGAAGGCTCAACCTTGAATTGGAGGAGGTCGGTTGTCGGCGGCCACGAGTTATTAGCTGAACGAGGCTGCTTAGGTGTGAGCGGCAAACACAGCCGGGCCCATTCCCTGCGGCGGTCCGTCCATGATAGCCTCTCCCTGTTGCTATGGTCCTCGAGAAGCCTGCCTTTGCCCTCAACATCGGGGTAGATCGTGAGGTTGTTCGATGTTCGGGCGGACGTATGGGCGGTCAAGAGTAGGCGAAAGATCATGTCTGCTTTATTCTCGAGCGTAGCTTGTGATTTTTCGTCCCAGACATCGATCCAACTAACATGAATCTGGATTTCAATGTCAGTATGTGGGTCAATTGGAGCGTGAAATGAGGGCTCATAGCTTCACCTACCGCTTCTTTATCCGGGCTGAACTGGACGACCGAGTTCGTGATTCTCCCAAGTTCTTCGAGTGTTCCGACATCCAAGCGTTGCTTGGGAACTTGGTCCAGGTTCAGAGTCTTTGTCTTGATCATCTGCAGCGTCTTACCAAGCTCATGTACACAGGTCTCAGCAACGGGTTTGGGAGCTGTTATGCGGACGAGATTTGCGGAACGTCGAACTTCGATTTGCTGGCCCTCCTTCAGGAAGAGCCGCGATATTCGCTGCAGCGACGTTTGGGTACCGACTGTAACGTTCATTGTCAGTTACGCAGCAGGAGGCTTGTGTAGACGGTCCTGTACTCACGAGTGAGGAGTTTGAATTCCAGATCACGCACGCGGATATCAACGCGACCTTTACCGTTTAACAGCTCCTGGATCGACACATCCCAGCATTCACGCATGAGCTGGACGACTAGTCTCTGCTTTGGCGGCATGTTTCTCGTTATGTATCCTGCCAAGGGATACTGTGCCTCTTCCACAGCGCCGTCCACGTAGGGAAGCCAATGTGCCTGCTCAGTCATCCAGGCATACTCCCGACCCTCGAGTAGGGCCTCCTCTCGTATTGTTGGGTTTTCTTTGGGAGTCTCGTCCTTGCCAAAGACATCATCCTTGATTCTCTCGAGAATTGACTTTTCACGGTGCCATACCACGTATTTCTCGAGCTGAAGAATCGTGAAACCATTCAATAGCGTGTTGAACAGCGACTTGAACTCCCGTGCGGATATAATCTGACGCTCCGGTTTCAGTCCATGGATATTGTTCACGATGTCGTCCAGACTTAGGATCTCCTGTTCGTCCAGGAAATCTTCAATCTTCAAGCCACTGTCCATTGCTTCCGAGCTGGCTTCGACTGGAGGGGCCTTTCTTTCCCTTTGTCGACCGTCCCTCAGGACGATGACTTCAGCTGCTTTACCAAGGGAGTCGACACCGAGTTTCGAGGCATCTTCTACCAGCACCATGTCGCCCCTTCTATGCTCTCTCCGTCGACCTCTGGTGATGCGTACAACTTTACCAATTTTGCGTATCAAGGGTTCGTCTACGTCTTCCCTTCCTCGATTCTCATTTCCCTCGTTCAGAGATCTGGAAGTATGCTCTGGAATATCAGCTTCATTGGCCCCCGTATGATTCTTTTCATTGTTGGTCCCTGCGTCGGTTTGGATGGTGACTTCCACATCCGCCGTGAGATATTCTCCAGCGGATTTGTCGAGCTTGTGTTCAGTTGTAGCGGCTTGGGTACGTGATTCCTGGTGCTGAGACAGGCTCCAATCATCGGCAATCGTGGAGTTCAATCTACCAGACGCTTTACGTTTGGAGAATTCTGCAGCAGCCTGCGAAAGGATGTGCTCTATGTTCTGGCCATCCTCGTTTTCCGCCGACCTCCCGGGATCAGCTTTGGCGGAACAGGAGCTTTTCGTGGAATGGCGGTGCAGGAGCTGCTTCGTCCCAAAGGTCTCTTGGCACTTTCGACATTTGAGATTTCTTGGTGGCTTGAGCGACGCACAGCCCTGCTTAGTGTGGTCATCGAGCAATGCCTTCTTGGGAAAGGTCTTGTGACAATGAGGACATGTACGATTTTCCAGTACTCTGGCCTTCTTGGGGGCACTCTCCTCGTGGGTCTGGCCAACTGACATGCCCTCCTCTTGATTTGTTTTCCATACGCCTTTTCTGTCTTTTGCTCTGTAGTCGAGCTCACTCGTGAATCCGTTTTCTAGGTGAACGTCGGCTTCGGGCCCCTGAACTCGCTCCCGGCTTTCTTCGAAAGCACGAGGAACATGATTATCGATCACGCCCCCGTGAGGGAGATCGAAAGCATGCGTGGGAGCATCCAGTGGTGGATCGGGCAAGGTTTGCTCAGCGGCGACGGAAGGGGAGGTCTCGTCCGGCCGAGGCTGGCGAGGTCCTCCAAGCCTCTGTTCCGTATCGCGACGGTCCTCCTTTATTTCGGGTACAGGTGTGGCGTCTTCCGGTCGAGGTTTCGTGGCATTGGAGGCATATTGTCGTCGTCTACCGCGGACTTGCGCTGCGGCAAGCAGTGGAGGTGCTCGACGGGAGACGGCGCGAATCTGGCATCTGAGACAGATAGAGCCACCCAATGCCGAGGGAGAGAACATGAAGATAAGTTTCGAACCGCGAAAGGTCTCAAGCCGAGACAGGACGAGTTGGGTGGCGCGCAGGGTTTGGGGAAAAGCTGGTGGATAAGATCCCAAAAATTTATTGACGCTTTCGACTTACACGATCTCCGGCAGGCATCTCAGCGCTGGACCCAGGTACTTCGGTGCTGCAGGGCACCCATTTAGGCAAGTTCCAGGTAGTGCTGCCGCGGCCCGCGATCGCGTTAAGGTCTTAATTCATGCACAGTCGCGTCTCCCTCACAAGGAAGCTCTTTGCGGTCGGTCCAGACATCTGTGATATTTCCTCTCAGTTAACCATTCCTCCTTGAATTCTTATTTCTCGTTGGTCTGAGTTAGGCCCAGCCTAATTAACATTCCACTGCCGTCATGCCCTCTGCATCAAGAAGGTCACGCCCAGTAAGTTGTAACCTTGTCGGCGCGTCTGTAATGACTGTCAAACTAACGCGATTTCCAGATCGCAGAGGACGCAGACGAGGAACAAAGACCAAGACAGCGCCAACGTCGCGACGAACCAGACAGCGATGTCGATGACGAAGAAGCCGAGGATGCTGAAGAAGTGGAGGACGGAGATCAGGCAGAGTCGGCAGACGGGCAGTTGATCAAGAAGCTTGTCAGATACGCTATGGCCTGCGATTTCTCACGGGCACCAATAAGGAGAGATGGCATCAAGGAGAAAGGTATGTTGGTCCGGGGTTTGAATTTCCTTGCACATGCGACAAGGGTGTGATCTGACAGCAAGAACAGTCCTGGGTGACCACAGTCGAGCATTTAGGAGAGTGTTCGAGGGAGCGCAGAAGACCCTCCGCGCGGTGTTCGGCATGGAAATGGTCGAGCTTCCCGTAAGGGACAAGCTGACCAAAGAGGAGAAGCGTAAAGGTATGTAGGAGAACAGCCCTTCCGCATGCGTGCAAGTCTGACAAAAACACTCCCGCAGCCGCGAAATCCAAAACCAAGTCCTCGAATTCCAACAGCTACGTCCTCGTCTCCGTGCTGCCCGACGCCTACAAGACCTCAAAGATCATCGCACCGTCAAAATTCCTCAGCGCGGAAGATGAGGCCGCCTACGTAGCCTTCTACACGGTGCTGATCTCGCTGATACGCATCAACGGCGGCGAGATGAGCGACTCTAGGCTGAAGCGATACCTGCGGCGCCTGAATGCGGAGACCAACTCCTTCCACAGCACGAAGACAGAAGATACACTGGCAAGACTGCAGAGGCAAGGCTATCTCATCAAGAATATCGACAAGGAGGCCCGACAGCACGGCGACGAGCAGGAGGCTACGACGTGGTACGTTGGTCCACGGGGCAAGGTCGAAGTGGGCGATGAGGTCGTGGCCGGAGTGGTGAGGGAAGTCTGGGGCGAGCAAGACGACGACGAGCTCGAGGCAAAATTGCAAAATAGTCTGCAGATCCAGGAGAGGAAAGCGCCTGCACAGAACGGGGACGCCGTGAATGGCGATGCGTCAGATGCTGGCAATGAGAGCGCCGCTGTGGACAACGGCGAAGGCCCAAGCAGGAGGAGGTCAGGCCGGCGGAGGCGAGTCGACGAGGAGCAGGACGAGGAAGAGTAAAACGCGAGGAGTGAAGGGACGGGGAATGGTCTTTCGCTCATTTGCAATTGCTACTGTAGGGCGACGTCCTCGGTGGACAACCCCTGGCTGATAATGTCCTCCAGCTGCGTGGCAATGCCTGGAATGGAAAATTTTGATACCCCCAAGACGCAGCCAGTGCTATTCCGCATTATCTGTCCATCCATGTCCACGAACGTCTATATTGGAGGTTTGATTTCCTGCGGTGCCGTAGTCGCGGCCCAGTCCCTCCATAGGTCTGGAGCAAAGTGATTCTGACGTCGGCGTAGTGGCTTGTTTATCGAGTGGTTCTGCCGTATGGTTGATAATCCATCGATTAGATGTTGCTGTTGTCATGAAAGCTTCTTGTAGCTTTTCATGAGCCTCCATTGTCCGCGGCGGGCAGGGCCAATTCGTCCTCCCTGGGCGGTGGCGGCCCAACGGGCTGGACCATCTGTCGGATGAGCTGCGCCCTGACCTTTGCCATCGGCTCGTTCTGGGCGAGTGCCATGTAGGAGAGCAGCGGAGTGTGCCCAACGACGCTGGCCTTGGTGTCGCGGTGGATGTTGGTCTTCCACTCCCAACTCGTCGTGTCAGGGTGCCCAGTCCCGATGTACTTGGCCTGGAGGCGCTCGAGCTCTTGTTGCGTGCGGAGCTTGTCGGCCTACAGAATGCGGGTTAGTTCAATTAACGCTTCCGAGGGATAGGATCGGCGAGGGTAAAGACGCACCATTTTGACTTGTGTGTTGAGAAGAGAGAGGTGGAATGGCGGGACCTGTAGAGCAGAACGCGACAAGATGGCAGCTAGTGAAGCCTGGAAAAGTCGCGGGCGGCTGGCATGCGGCTAGCTAAGAAACACCACCTCGGTAGATGAATACCACAATTACGCAAACATACAACAGGAATTACTGCCCACCATGGAGTTTTTGGGAAGTGAGATTTCAGATTCAGGGCGCTTTTGCAAGCTCAAAGCGTTCATGGTATCATATGTGGAAGTGAGGAGTGCATATAACCGACAATGAGCGACGCAAGGCCGTCCGTGACCAGAAATCGACCTAGCCCATATGCCAGTCACGGACTGCAACCTGCCCAGAATGCAAGCACATGATGCCGGGCCTGTCGCTTTCTTCCCTGTCCCATTCCATGTCCATTGTCCTTGCTCATGCCACTGAGCTCCTATTGTACACGGCAATATTGATGTACAATGGCCTTCTCCGAGCCCGGAAACGCCATAGGCAGACGATGTCCAACCCATCAAGTAACCATATCCAGCCTTCAAGTGCCTCTAGCTCATAAAGCTCATGTCATAGTGCAGTCGCCCATTTGTGAAGGGGCCTCAGTCCCAGCTGTGTCGTAGATAGTATGTCAGCAGAGCTCACCGAGGATGTTGTGCCTGGAAAACCAAAGCAACGGCGTCAACATACCCTTGATCCTTCTGTCGCACGATGCCTCCCTTGTTTCCCTTCTGTTTGCCCTGCATAGTCGTCAGCCTGCTGTAGTCCGCCACGGAGCTCCTGGGGGAAGCCAGCATACCGAGATGCCGCCCTCGACCACTAATCGGTCCAGCTCGAAGAAATGGCCGACCACCGTTTGCCGCTGCCACACATGTTAGCTTCCCTATCCTCTGCGAAACGACTGACACGGAGGCCACTCGTTTGTGCATCTCCTGCGGAAGGGGAAGCACGAGACGTGGCCGCACCTTCATCATCTGCAGCTCCTTCAGGCCCTTCTGCACCAACTCCTGTATCTTCCTCTGGTCCTCGACCGCCTTGTTCTCGCGGAACGCGTCCCGTGTCCGTCGCTTCGCGTATTCTCTGAAATTGTATGATGCGAACTGCTCGCTCTGTCGGAGGAGTTGGCGGTACTATCACGAAAAGTGGTCAATATCACTGTTTTTTTTTGGGATACGAGGGGGGTGCACCGTGTCTTGCGCCCGCTGCGACGCCGGACCCGTGTTGCAGCCTGGACCGCGAGGGTACTCACCAGCGACCGCACTTGCTGGGGCGAATCGCCCTTGAGCGCCGATGATAGCGACATGGCGAAGGAGGGCTAGGGATTGTGCATGGGGACAAATGGGGAGGGGGCGGAGGGAAGGAGATTTTCTGGGCTATTTGAAATCTGAGGCCGGCGCGGCCTATGATGCAACACTTTTTGGGCCCGACGCCGCTCGCATTGAGAAGGGTCGGCCTCGGCCTTGCCGGATAAGTACACTGCAGTAGGCCCAACCGCTGCTGCTCTATCTCGCTCTATTATTACTATCAGCTTCTACAGCCAACATCAACCACCATAACACTGGTTTCCCTTTTCAAAAATTCCGCCTGCTCGGGTTTCATAGACTTCCAAGAAATCCTGGTTCTTTCGCCACATTACTGTACTTGTATTTGTTAGGTCATCACTGGATTCCTTTTCACCCCAAAGGCCGAACAAGTACTGGACCCCGATTGGAGCTGAAAACATTCTGGCCTGTCTTAACTCCTTCGGCCGAGGAGCACGCCCGAGAAAAGAGAGCTGATAAGTGTTTGCCTCTGGGATATGTGCCAGCATCCATGAACGCCGCCTTTCCAGGCTCCTCTAATCCAGCTCGGGGCGGTTCCTTGACCAAGAGAGTCATCTAATGAGGTGGTCCTAGAAAGACCCTCATTCCTCAGCACACAACTGGGTCGCATTCTTGCGATACATCGCTTTGTGTGTAGTGATTGTGAGATCTCGGTGTATTTCACAGACACCACGGCTATTGCCAAGAGATCCAAGAAACTTATGTCACAGTCATGAAACCGAAGTGGCCGGTTTTCAAACAGTTGCTTTCCAAGGTTATGGTCTCTTGCAAGCTGCGTTCTTACTGAGGCCATTCTTACATGACATGAATCTGATAGCACTCACACTTAGATGAACGTCCACTATGCCATGCCTTGTGAAAATACAACTGCTCCCAATACGCTCGCTATTCACTTGGGATAGCCAACGTGATCCTGAAGTATGGACACAGTAGAGATGACATCAACTGAAGTGTCATTGCTGTGATAAAATGGAATTTCGACGGACTACATCATTGTACCATGTTGGCCTCTTGATGAACCAAGTCAACAATTACTGAGAAGAATCGACCATGATCACATCGGTATATTGAGAAGGGCAGACTGCTGAATCATCACGACGTGGCTCCTTATAAGTGACTTACCATTTACATCGCTCCGCTAACTCATAGAGCTTCCTTGCCACACAATGCCGGAGATGTGATGCGATATGTGTGGCAAGAAACAGCAAACTTCTGGAAGACTTGGAGCAGAGACAACGCTCTGAAGATAATTTACTTGCATGGGTATTTTGCCACGTATTTACGACCTACTTTCCATGTGGGAAGTGTCGTCAGGCTCCAACACCTTCGATGTCATGATTTCCATTGTTGAGCTCAGCGCCGTCTTTACTCAGCCTGGCTGTTGGTGACCGAGATGGCAAGAACCAACATTTCCCCCTCCGAACCCTATGGTACAAGTGGATCATACTTGAGTTGACAGACAAGCAGGACCCCTCAATGGATGTCGATCCCGTTCTTCTGCGCAAACTCCTCCAACATATCATCCAATGGCATCACATGCAACTTGATGTCCCTCGCATGGTACCTCGACCTGTCCTCCCCGTCAAAGATGATGTCGTCAATGTCCCTGTTGACCTGGATCGATCTTCGCGTCCGGGCTGGTATGTGAATTTCTTCGCGATGCCGCCGGAAGTTGGCGTCTGCACATCGCAGGGAGCAGAAAATGGTTTCGATCTTGTGAAGATGCGTGCATTCCCGGCACAGCAGCAATTGCTTGCTGTCCATGTCCATGTCAATGTCCTCGTCAGTGATCTGTGTGCAATAATTGCCGCTTGCACAACCGTGGCTTTCTTCCACGTGTAGTTCCTGGCTTCCGTTAGCAAAGATCGCATCAGACAAATATATGAGGCCAGTTCGCAGATGTACGCATTTGGAAGGATCTTGAGCGACAACGAGATATTCCAGAAGGTGTCGCGCAGGGAAAAGCATCCAGTAGGCAATCAAGAGACAGCATGCCTGATAGATGACTTCGAAGCTCTGACAGACCTCATGTGACAGGCAAAGGGATGTGAGAATAGGAGTTTCATCGACTTACTTCACCTCGGTCACTGTCTCTGCAAGCAGGCGAGCAATAGACCGTCGCCCTGGACCGGATGCCCGCATCCACCATGACCACGCATGCATTGCACGGGTAGAAGCTCCTGGTGTCCACATCTCTCCTGCAGACACTACATGGGGGCTGGTCGTAAACTTCATTCGGAGGCTGTGGCTTCTGTGTATCCTTGCGGCCGCTCGCCTTCTTGGATTTCTGCAGCTCATGTGCGGCTCTAGCCCTGCGGAGTTCGTCTATCCGCTTGCGGTTCCTCTCCTTCTGGTCCGATGCGCCTATGCTGGAGCGACGATCCAAAGAGATCTTATTCACGATCTCATCCATGGTCGCGCCGGTCTGGAGACGGTCGGCATATAGCTGTGTCTTTTCGGAGATATGCTCGTCTGATGAGACATGAAAGAACGTCTCCTTGTAAAGCTGATACTTTTCTTCCGGTGACTTGGCCACGATAAGACGATCCAGGCTTTTTCTGGCATCCTCCCTGCTGCTGGCACCGTCAAGAGCGGCTTGCATGGACTCCAGGAGGTCCTCAAACGGTGCGCCATTTCCGGCTTTCGCCAGCACATCCTTATGATCCGTCAACTCCTCGAGGCTTTTCCGAATACTGGGTGAAGATTTGATCTGCTCCTGATACCATTTGCGCCGCTCCGTGTCGATGCGCGCATCGATCTCCTCCAAGCCGACCGCATGATCCAGCGCCGCAGCGAACAAGGCCTTGAGCTCGCCTAGGAAGACCTCCCGTCCGGAGAACCACTCTTGGTTCTTGGTGTCTAGAAACCAACTGCGCATGCAGTTGATGATCTGTGGGTAGCACTCGCGACACTCAAGGACGTGCTTGTGCTGTGAATGGTCCTGGGCGCATTTGGCTTTTATCTTGGAAACCTCCTCGGCGCATTCTCCACGGCGGGCTCGAAATGCGGCGAGGTCATCCCAGGCTTCACCCATGATGGCCAGTATGGACCCACACCGCCCAGCCTAGGGTTTCTCAAATGAACCAGCCCAAAATGAGCACTCAAGTGCAGGACAGAAACTGCCCCAGGCGCGGCAATCAGTGACGAGCGAGTCGCCAGTGACACGCGAGGATTGTGAGCTGTCAAGGGCGGGCAGCAGGTCCGGCTGAGTGCAGATTCAGGAATTTGGCAAAACAGAAAAATTCAGACTGAGAAGCCATACATTGAGAAGGAACAGCGTACGCAGTAGTCGAAGTGACCATCAAGGTTGATGATATCCAAGAGCGTACCGCGCAGCTGCTTGTAGGCTCAGATTCGCGGTCGAGGCCGAACTGTCAGGGTCTAACCCTCATGCGGCAGGCAGATCGCTAAGTGTGGCCATACCTAAAGTGGCCAGGCGCGGTGGCTAGCTGTGTGCCTGCACTTCGAGCCTTGGAATCAGCCTCGACCGGCGCGTCGCCCGAATGATCGTATCGCGACGACGGACACTGCTCGACTCGATTCACATGCCACATGACCAATACCAGGATTATCACCACGACACACCCATCGAAACCTTGATTGCTTGGTGTTCGCAGCTGTCGTAGGCTAATTCAATCTTATCTGTTCCTCAATTAACACTCAAGCGCCCTCGAAGGAATCATTGCTCGCCGCGACGGCGCCGTCTACACTCCCGCGCGCACGCTCGGCGGCCATTTTGCTCAAGCTGTGCTACTATGGCTCCTGGTGTCAGTCACGAGATCCATTTCACCCCGCTCTTAAATAGCTTATAGAGGTGCTGACAGCAATGGCGCAACTCGCAGTATAGGACAACGGCCACTAACACAAGGCGCGGAAATCGAAGCGGACTCGCGGAACACGATGACTTTGAAGGTACGGAAATGCGCTTGTCAATGTTAACTTGGACCCGACATAGTCGAGTGTTCATACCCCCTGATCTTCGCATGAACTATGGAAGGCTCTCGGTGGATAGATGATTGGGAGGATCACCAAGTTTACCTCCGTAACCGCCGTGTGACTGGGCAGCTTGACTATTCAGAGGCGACCACGAAGCATCCGGAGCCCGGTTATCACACACCCGAATCGCGAGCTGACGAGCAATCACCAGGTCTTCCGGTCCGACAATGGCGCTCTCAACTGGTGACTGTTGCGCCGCCTCCCGAACGTGAAGAGAACAAGAAGCAGGATCGCTGGGCTGTGGAATTACCACATGGAATGCCCAGGGACACCCATCTGCTGACCCCACACAATCAAGAACTGCTGAGGCTCGCGCGTTCTGGAAAGCTGTACAAAAAGCGACCTCTTCCCGAGGAAGACGACGCCGACGCCGACGCCGTACCCGGTGATAAACAGGACAAGAAAGACTCAGCGGCGAGCGAGGGCTACAGCTTCAAGGTCAGGAAATGGGTGCGTCTGGATCGTAGCGCTGAGGACGCAGGTATCAACTATCTGGCTCCAAGACATAAGAACACCATCACGAGGCCATCAAAACAACTCGGGACGCAGGTCACAGGACCCATGGTCACGAAAGCTACGGTCAAGAGATTGGATGCTGCTGGAAACCCATACACGCAAGAAGTAATTGTCCCAGACGGACAGGCCGTCGACGGCGAGATCATTTCCACCAGTGTAGTTCCCGCACCCGAGGCGACTGGCGAGGCATTATTGCCCGCGGCGACACCTGCGAGGAGGAAGCCACCGATTCCTCAAAAGAAGAAGGGTCGTGGCCGTGGCCGTGGTGGGAGAGGTCGAGGCAGGCTCCCGCTGGCTACGCCCACTCGACCCGTTCCCCAACAGGATGGGGCCACCGAAGTTAAACCCGAGAACGTCGGTCCAGATGTAAGTATACGCCTCTTGGAGTCGGTTGAGTGTGTCTAACAACTTCGCAGGGCGTTAAGATCGAGTCTGAGGATGCCTCACGGGCCGGCGGTGATATCGAGATGAACGAGTCTAGTGCACTTGATGACGACGATGGAGACGAGGGATCTGGCGATGACGACGAGGGCGATGGCGATGAGAGCGGGACACCTGCCGCTGAGGGTGAAGATCAGGAGATGAAAGATGCCCCTGCATATCCGCCCTCAGAGTCTGTTGCAGACGCTCCGCCCGCTATCACGTCGGCAGAGGCTGTACAGCCTGCTGCAAACCTCGTGCCGCCCCCGTTGGTCACCGACCCTGCGCAGCTCGAAGGAAGCCCGCTGAAGAACGTGACCCTCCGTTCGCCGACGGATCCATCACCACACCTGTCGCCAATCGCTGCAACAGCCGCCGCGAGCACAGACGCTGGTCTCTCTGAGGTGCCGGGTGAGTCCACCCTCGGCCTTCAGCCATCCGTGCCAGAGCCGGAGCAACCAATTCTGCTCTCGCAGGCGTTCTTTAGAGAAAATCCCGTTGACAATAAGCCCGCAGAACCGCCCGCTCCAGTACCCGTGGAGGCAGCTCCCACTGAGGATTCCCGAATGGATGGTGTCACCTTCACCAATGCCGAACCCGAAGCCACAAGGCCAGAGCCGATCCCAAACCAACCAATTGTGCCAGTCGGTGGAGTCGAGTCAGCACCTGTCATCGAGCCGCCTCCAGTCGTCGAACCATTACCTGCCGCCGAGCCATCACCTGTGCTCCAGGAACCACCCGCCGTCGAGACACCGCCTGTAGTCGAGCCACCGCCTGTAGCTGAGCCACCGCCTGTCGCTGAGCCATCGGCTGTCGCTGAGCCATCGGCTGTCGCTGAGCCATTGGCTGCAGTAGAGCCGCCACCGGTAGTAGAGCCGCTACTGCAGATTGAAGAACTTCCAACAGCGCCGCCAAAGGAAGACGTCCCGCTACCATCCCACGAGGAGCCCATGCCCGGCCAGGCGACTGATACTCTAGAGCAGCAAGCCCCTTCAGCCACTGAGCCGGCGCCACCATCTCCGATCATCTCACCTGCGCCTGCTCTGGCGCCCTCACCACCACCAGTGGCACAAATCCCAGTGGAGGAGGTAATCGGTGACTTAGGAACAGGTGACGTCAAGGTTGAGTCTGGAGGCGCGGAGGGCGCAGAAGTCGCACCTACTGAGGGCAATAGTGCCGCAGGCTTAGTCGTCGAGGACACGGGAGCTGCAGACTTGGGAGCCGAGAAGGCCATTGCCGAAGACGCCGGAAACAAAGACCTGCTTGGAGCTGACGACGCGCGGGCCGGTGAGGGGCCAAGTCAGGACGTAGGCACCGAGGACGTGGGAACCGAAGACGTGGTGACCGAGGACGGAAGCTTCGATATCCTTGGTTCACTGTCTACGAGTCTGAACCAACAAGCTGAAGACGATGTTCCACCACCATCTCTTGATGTGCCACCATCATCTCTTCCGACAGGCCCTACTGAGACCGTGGCATCCGAGCCAGCTCAGCCCGCCCAACCCGACGAGACGGCCCAGGCCGCCCCGGCCGATGAGACGGGCCTGAGTGCACAGACCGGGGAGACTGTGAAGACGGAGCCTGCGGAGGAGACAGGCGAGGCTAGCAAGACCAGCGAGGCCATACAGACCGATCAGACCGATCAGACCAGCGAAATCAAGGAAGGAGGCGAAGCACAAACACAGGAACTGCCGAAGAAGCCCGAAGAGGAGATCTGAGCTGCTTCAAGATGGTAGCTCCTAGCGGATCTGTGCTTCGTCAGCGGATATGAAACCAGCGATCGAGTGAGATTGTTATACAGTGCCTACAAGTTGAGCGGATAAGATGGTGTGGTAGTTAATCAGGGGCGGTTGCCGGGCGAAAGTGGTCTTGGGCACGGAGGGGCAGGACACGGGGAAAAGTAATTTGGCAATACTGGATATGCCAATCAATGTCTTTTTTGGGAACAAAATCTTTCACCGGCCTGGGAGACGACCATACTTCTCTATACTACTAGATTCGCAAGAGCGCAAACAAGTCTCAAGAGTCTCCGCATATTCCTCGCCATCTCATGTAAAATCTCTTGGAATTCTCCTATCTTGCCAAGATGGCCAATCCGTCACTGGCCTGTGAAAGTCCGCCCCATCTAGTAATTCACTCTACCGGGCCAGCTCTAGAAGTGAAGAATCCCCCTTCCTTCCTTCCTCCTGCTAACCGTGGACGGCACACTCTCCTGAGCCCTCCGTCCGCACCAGCCGTCTCAATTTCCAGGATATCAAAAGCCCAAGCACGCGAACTACGCATACAACATCTCAATCTCCTCCCTCGTGAAGCCAAACAGGTAAAGAAGATCCAGCAAGGTGTCGCCGTTGAGGCGCGCGCCAGCCTCCATCTGCACCCTGGGCTTGGCGTTCCAGGCGACGCCGAGGCCGGCGGTGGCCATCATCTTGAGGTCGTTGGCGCCGTCGCCCACGGCGACGACCTGGCTCAGGTCGATGCCCTCGTCCTTGGCGATCTGCGCCAGCAGCTCGGCCTTGCGCTCGCGCCCGACGATGACGCCCGAGACCTCGCCCGTCAGCTTGCCGGCCTCGTCGATGACGACCTCGTTGGCGTGGGCGTGGTCGATGCCCAGCTCGGAGGCGAGCCAGGCCGTCAGCGGCTGGAAGCCGCCGCTCAGGACGGCGGTGCGCACGCCCAGCCTCTTGAGGGCGCGGATCAGCGGCCGGACGCCCGGGGTGATGTCCAGGGCGGAGCGCAGCTCGGCGAAGATGGACTCGGGCAGGCCGCGCAGCAGGGCGACGCGCTCGCGGAAGGCGCTCTCGAACTGCAGCTCGCCCAGCATGGCGCGGTGGGTGATGTCGGCGACGCGGGCGGCCAGGTCGGGCGGGTCGGTGATGGTGGCGGCGAGCAGGTCGATGACCTCCTGGGTGATGAGGGTGCTGTCCATGTCGAAGACGACCAGGCGCGGGTGGCGGCGCCACAGCAGGTCGCGCTGCAGGGCGACGTCGACGTTCCACTCGCGCTCGAAGCGGTAGATGAGCTCGTGCTTGCGCAGGTCGGCCAGCTCCAGGTAGCTCGGGGCCGGGGCGGGCGACAGGGTGAGCTCGACGACGAGCGGGTGCTCGCTGTTGTCGAGGCAGCGGTGCGCCGAGGTCATGTTCTCGGACCCGGGCGGCAGCGGGAAGCCGGACATGAGGTGCAGGAACGAGGTGACGCACAGCGGCGACACGTACGAGCCGTAGAGGTGGTCGAGGGGCTCCGGCTCGGCGGCGGGCGGCTCGAGGGGGAAGGACTCGGGATCGGTGGTGGGCGCCATGTTGGCGGGGATGTCGGAGCCCTCGGGCTGGGGCACGGCCGGCTGCTTCTTGGGCGAGGCCGGGGCCTGAGGTGAGGGCACGGCATTGTTGGAGATGCGCTGGTTCTTGGTCTTGTAGAAGAGGGTGGCAACCAGCTTCTGCGAGGAGGCGCCGGGAGCGGGCGCGCAGTTGGGGTGGGACAGGTCGTGGTTCAGGCCGCTCTCGACGACCTTGGGAGGGTTGTCTGGCGAGGGGACGCCCCGGTAAGGCGCGGATGCCTTTTGGGGAGGTGTGGGAGTTTTGGTGTCGGCGATGGTAGCAGCGGCGGCGGGTCCCCCAGCCAGGCCGGTCGAGGCGTCCTCGACGACGGTGTCGATGCCGAAGTTGCTCTCGGGCTTGTTGGGCGGGCGGTACTGCTGGAACTCCTGCAGGTAGGAGCTGCTCCTCTTGGAGGAGTCGAGCCGGGGCCGGACCGAGATGGGCTTGGAGGGGCTGTCGTTATTAGTCGTCATGGTGAGGGGGTTTGTGGCGCGCGGAGAGTAGTGAGCAGTGTGTCTATCTCCCTGCTAGCACGCGTGGGTGGTGTGGTCCCTTCACGGGCAGCAGTGTAATCGTAGGAGCGATACCTGATGTCAAACAGGAGGACGGCAAGGGGGGGCCTATAGGATGAGGGCTTTCGATTATACGGACGGATATGTAATGTACAACAATGCAGGGTGGTGGATATTGACTCTGGGCCCGGTTGTTCTGAAAAAGCCTTCTTCAGGGTCGCTCTCACTCGCTGCTCACTGGCTCACTGATGATGGACTGACGGACAAACTGATGACTGACTGACTGACTGGATGATCAGGCTGGGGCACCGGCACTGGCTTTTGACTCTTGGCTTTGGCTTTGGCTTTTGAGTTTTTGCTCTGCTCTGGCTCAGGCTCTGGCTCAGGCTCACTCGGGCGCGGGCGCGGGCTCAGGGTGGGCGGTGGACCGTGGGCTGTGACCTTGGACGAGAGAGGGGTCGAGGGGTCGACGCATGCGCTTCAAGAATTGGCTTTGCCTAGGTATTTTTGCAAGATTGATTCGGAAACATGCCGTAGTTGGGCCCGGGCTGCGGGTGCAGCTAAGACGTGCAGGCCACCCCTTGCCCCAAGATGGGCCCTCACCCACGCGTGGCCCTCGCTATGGGCTGTCGTCATTGGGGGGGAGCTTCTACTCCGACAGGCACAGGCCGGGGTTCATGTCGATCTTCAGGAGGGCCGCAACGACATCAGCGAAGAAATGAGCCAAGTCAACTGGGTAGGGCTGAACCGCGGACCCAGGCTTATGCAACATCAACGTTGACACTTGCTAGTGTCGTCGCACCGTCTGTCGTGGTGCATCTGCTGTCTGCCCTCTTCTTGCTATTCTCTATTTTATACTCGCTGTATGGACTGCTTAGTTTTCGTTTAAAGGGGATTCTTTTCTCCTCTTCTTTTCCAAAGGTGACGCTATCGCGATCGGATTATAGAGGACCAATTTATGGAGGCACACAGGGTGCAGCACACGTTTCTCGTGCGTGCAACACTCAATCCAAACTGCGCATTTTACAGGTGATATATCACAGGCACTAAGGCTTAGCCCTTGTACGCGCTGGGGCCAACCATCAGCTCCGGCTTCACGAGGGTATCAAACTCCTCCTCTGTCAGCGCGTTGAGCTCCAGAGCGGACTGCTTAAGAGTGAGGCCCTTCTTGTGTGCATTCTTGGCGACCTTGCTGGCCATGTCGTAGCCGATCTTAGGGTTGAGGCAGGTGACAAGCATGAGACTGTGTGGCAGGATATGTTAGCTACTCCTCTCGTGTGTTTCTCAGCACTCCATCGGGGGGCAGCTGGACTTACGATTCCTTCATGATGCTGCCAATCTTCTCCTCGTTGGCCTGCAGACCCGCAACAAGGTTCTTCTCAAACGACCGCATGCCGTCCGCCAGCAGGCGCGTGCTGTGAAGCAGGTTGCGGATGACCAGGGGCTTGTAGACGTTGAGCTCGAACTGGCCGTTCATGCCACCGATCGTGCAGGCAACATTGTTGCCCATGACCTGCGCGCAGACCATGGTGAGGGCCTCGCACTGGGTGGGGTTGACCTTTCCAGGCATGATGCTGGAGCCGGGCTCGTTCTCGGGCAGGATGAGCTCTCCAAGACCGCATCGAGGGCCGCTGCCCAGGTACCTGATGTCCTGGGCAATCTTGTTCAGCGACCCAGCCAGGGTGTTGAGGGAGCCATGCGCCTGCACAATGGCATCGTGGGCCGCCAGGGACTCAAACTTGTTAGGCGCCGTCTCGAAGTGAGTGCCTGTCGCCTTGGACACCTCCTCGGCGATGGCCTCGGCGAAACCCTCGAACGTGTTGATGCCGGTACCGACAGCCGTGCCACCCTGCGCCAGCTGTCGCAGCTCCGGCAGGCTGGACTCGACCCTCTTGATGCCGTAGTCGAGCTGGGCCACGTAGCCCGAGAACTCCTGGGCCAGGGTCAGGGGGGTGGCGTCCTGCAGGTGTGTCCGGCCGATCTTGATGATCTTCTTGGCCTCGAAGTCCTCGACCTTCTTCTGCAGGGCTTCCCTCAGGCTCTTCAGGCTGGGGATGAGCTCGCCCTCGATCTCGAGCACGGCGGCGATGTGCATGACGGTGGGGAAGGTATCGTTTGAGCTGGCGGAGCGGTTGACATGGTCGTTGGGGTGGACGGGCTTCTTGGAGCCCATCTGGCCGCCGAGGATCTCAATGGCCCGGTTGGAGATGACCTCGTTCGCGTTCATGTTGGACTGGGTGCCGGAGCCGGTCTGCCAGACGACCAGAGGGAAGTGGTCGATCAGCTTCAGGTCGGCGACCTCCTTGGCAGCCTGCTGGATGGCCTCGCTGATCTTCGGATCTAGGGAGCCGCATTGTAAGCTTCAGTGGGCTCCGAGCCGTGCTGGTGTTCGGTTTAGGGACTCGACATACCCAGGCCATATCGCACGTTCACCTTGGCGGCGGCGCCCTTGAGAATACCGAATGCCTTGACGATGGGCGGGGGCATGCGGTCCTGGGGCTGGTTGATGCGGAAGTTCTCGAGGGATCGCTCGGTCTGGGCGCCCCAGTACTTGTCGGCGGGGACCTGGATCTCGCCAAAGGCGTCGCTCTCGGTTCTGGTGGCAGCCATTCTTGTGGATGAGGCGTGGAATTGTCTCGTAGAGTTGAATTGCGTTGGTGAGGCTCGAGGTGAGGAGAAGACGGCAGACTCGTTGCCTCGCGGCTGGCGGCCAACCGCAGGCACGGAGTGGGAAGCTGCGGAGCTCGAGAAGCATGTGCTCATGGCTCTCACGCCGTTACCCCTCGGCCTAGCCAGCCAGCGCATGGCGGAGCCGGAGGCGCATGATGTGCGTGCAGCCGAGGAAAGCATTTTGCGCTAAAGAAAAGGAATGAGAATTGGAGCAATACAAAGTCAGTAGGAGCAGCTGTCGGCGATGTCTTCCTATCTAGTCAAAACAAATACCTCACAAAAAAAAAAAGACCTCAATCGGGTTCTACGTTTCGAAGCTGGCCGGAGCTCTGCTGGAGAAAACGCCAGCTGGGGGAGCTCGGGCCACGGAGCAGCCTCCCCCAAATCTCCCCGATCTCGGCTGAAACCGGACGGGACGGACAAGACCTCGGGACGGAGAGGACGGGCCAGGGTCGGGTGCCAGGAAGGCCGCCTATGCTGCCAGGTGGACACGATGCCATCAGCACTGCTGAAGCAGCGCTGCCTGCGACGCTCACCGGATTGAGGAAGCAAGACAGCAAAGTGAGCTGTCTTGGAAGCCGTGGTGCAGATCGGAATGGGCAGCTTCGCGCACAGTTACCAGGCACACATAACAAGCCGCCTGGCTCTGTGTTGCATAGTGTAATGCACCGGCAGTGATAAGCTTCAGTCGAACAATCCCGCCGCTCTTATTTGAGCAAAAACTACCACCGCTTCAACAATTAGCCGACACACCATTGCGGCCGTGAGCGCCAACACCTCGGTCCACTCGTACATATACGTGGCACACGTACTATCTAGGCCAACAGACCGCTCACGCAGTCGGGTGT
>JACBFG010000026.1:2652275-2744132 GCA_013435955.1 Diaporthe sp. HANT25 | reverse complement strand
TTCCTGACTCACAGGCTGAACTCAGAGAAGCGCTGGCCTGCAGACACTGATTGTAGCTGACAGGCTGGCAGACAGCCACAGTTACACAAAGATCACGGCAGACTGATATCAGGAAGGCTTGCCCGGCTTGGCGGTCTGGCGCGTGTTCGATCGCGTGCTCGCAATTGTACTACCAGTCTAGACCGAGATAGTGGAAAGAATCCGGGGAAGACATGGCGTAGCACGGCAGTTGGTCTGTACATATGACGTCGAAGACATGACGCTTGTCTTACACGTATCCACGGGCATCAATGGATTGTCAATGACACTACTACCAGGTAGGTAGGTACATACAGAGTAACGCAGGCCGAATCCAGGAACATTATGGAGAATCATGGCAAAAGCCTACAAATCCCAGCAGAGGAAGAAGTACAGCATCTGGTGCTGGTGCAGTGGTGCCACACACTGCGATGGGTGATGAGTAATTTGAAGTGCCAATCTTGAAAAGGGCGGCATTGCTACCTCTTGACACCACAAATCCGGCCGCTTACAAAACAATAGAGGATTTCCAATCGGATGAGGTAACGAAGGCAGGGCGGGAGAAAGAGGGCGTGAGACAAGGACGAGGACAGTGCCAGCGCGCTTGTTCAGAATGCAGGGGTCGCATGGAATACTTTGTGGCCGAAACCGTTTTTGGTGGAGCACGTCAGGACCAATACGACGGGCGAGTGGTCCCAGCGGGCAGAGTGCAAATCGTGCCGCCTCCCGTCTGAGCCGACCAGGCCAGATCCATCCAGCCTTTCCCGCCCCCGTGGCCCCCCGACAATTCTCCTGAGGACTCTGGGGAAACCTCCAGGTACTTTTCGAGCGACGACATGCCCTTTTGCATCAGGATGCGAGATTCCCCAGATCTCCTGGGTGACCTCTCGCGGCAGATGCAGATCTGGTTAAGTAATGTCATCCGCGGCCCCGGACTTGTCACACTCGCAAAACAACCCGGGCAGCCCACTTGCCACGCCTTTTTTTTGCAAGAGGGACCCCTTTCAGCCCAGCACCCGCCGCTTGTCACTGCGAGGTACCGTGGCAGATTTTGACGGTCGGGCCAATCAGCGCCAGGACCCTGATCACGAAAGGTATAGCGCGGATTGCACCATCGATGGCCTGGATGAACTCACATCGCATCGCCGTGCCATCATCGCCTGCCTCAGCCTGTCCTGGCCCAGATTGCGCCATCGCTCGGCCTCCTTCACTCACCCACGCCCCTCACAGTACTGCAGGGCGGGCACGATTCGGGCAATGTCCTGTATCAGGTTTGTACTCGATCCAGCGCCTTCTCCTGGCTGCTCTCGGCCGCCCGGGGGGTCCCCATTATTCATGCTGGAACGTTGTGTCTAAGTATGCCTGGCCTGTGTGTGTCCTCCCGCCGGGCGTGAGCCGCTCCTCCCATGGGGACCACGGCCCAATATTAGAGTAGGCGTAATTCCGCAACCAGTTGAGTTGGACTGTGATTTCTCATCCTGATCCGATCCCAATCTGTTCTTGTCTTGTGCGGACCCAAGTGACCGAGAAAAAAAAAGCCTTTAGAAGTTCGACTGCTGCTGTGTTCCTCCTCTGTTTCATTTCACTCCAGAGAGCCCATCCTACACCAACACGCCTCTCCCTTCATAACATCGTTCACTCAACTCTGAGCTGCCACGCCAACACTTGCTGCTGCGCTGCCACGGTCTGAGATCCAGGCCTGTGTGAACTCCACAAACCCCATATTCGATTTTTCAGATACTCCTCTTTGTTTGTCAGAGAATCGAGAAATCGGAAGACCAGGCATTTCGACATGGGCAACTACTCCCACTCAGACTCTACCCTGTCCTCCCTGGGGACCTCGCCTCGCTTGAGCGCCCTCGACACAAAATCATCATCGTCATCTACCGAGGACATCGAATCCGGCTACGCATCCGCAACATCATCCACAATGACGCTGCCTGCCGTGGCCTTCTCCCCTTACCACCTGAAATGGCTGAACGACCAGCTGGAGAACATGCACCCCATGGACATCCTACGCTTCGTCAAGGTCCTCTTCCCCAACCTCTACCAATCAACGGCATTCGGCCTCACGGGGCTTGTCACACTGGACATGCTGTCCAAGCTGCAAAAGGAGAACCCCAGCTCTCCGAACGTCGACATGATCTTCCTCGACACTCTGTACCACTTCAAGGAGACGCATGAGCTCATTGACCGGGTGCGGGCAAAATACCCCAACGTTAAGCTCCACATCTTCAAGCCCGACGGCTGCGACACCGTACAGGACTTCGAGGCCACATACGGCGAGAAGCTGTGGGAGGTCGCATCCGAGCTGTACGACTGGTACGCCAAGGTGGAACCCCAGCAGCGCTCGTACACGGAGCTCAACGTCGCCGCCATCCTGACGGGCCGGAGGCGTTCCCAGGGCGGACAGCGCGACCAGATCCCCGTGATCGAGATTGACGACGAGAGAGGCGTGGTCAAGATCAACCCCATGGTGAACTGGAGCTTCGACCAGGTGCAGAAATACATCAAGGAGAACGACGTGCCCTACAACGCCCTCCTGGACCAGGGGTACAAGTCCGTCGGCGACTGGCACTCGACGTCGCCCGTCAAGGCTGGCGAGGACGAGCGCGCCGGCCGGTGGAAGGGCCAGAACAAGACCGAGTGCGGCATCCACAACAAGAAGTCCCGCTACACCCAGTACCTCGAGGACCTGGAGCGCAAGCGCAAGGAGGAGGAGCTGGCTCAGGCCTTCCAGGAGAACTCGGAGCGGCAGGTCGCAGTCTCGCCTGCTGTCCAAGTCTCGTCATAGGAAGACGGCCAAAACACGTTCGTCTGAATGGGTGACTCCCTCGCCCGGACAACGACTTTGATGAGTTCAACGAGCATAGCACTGGCTTTTTTTGTTTTTGTGCAGTAGACTTTTTTCTTGCTGCAGGGAAATTTGCGTGCGGGAGTCTTGGGGCAAAATATCGGGATGGCCCGTAGATGGTCTGGCGTTTGGCGGCATAATTGTTGATTCCCCTGCCATGCCTTCTTTCATGGCACAGCTTTCCCAAGAGGGACAGTACATAGAGATATTATATAGAGCAGTCGAGAAGAACAGACACAAGTAAAAATTTATCTCTAACCTACCAAAAATTGCCCCATCGCGCCATCACCAGTTTCTGTGACTCAACACCATGGAGACTGGACGAACAGCCTAGCCGTCCATCCGCAACCTCGTGCCTCGATGCCGCCCGGCCGCTGGCTGGGGGGCCATCTCACGCACACACACACAAGCGTTCCATCCAGCTCGAAAACCCTAGGGTTTGGTAGTGCGTGCGTGCGCGTGCTTTTTGCTTGTGTGTGATGTCGCCATTTCGAACTAGGGTGCGGATGGCTCGGTCGGCGCAATGTCGTGATTCCGGGGTCAGAGTAGGCGATGGCCCTTCGTCGTCTGGGCGGGTGGCGGGAAGAGGAAGAGAGGACGTCGGCGGTGGAGCAAACCTTACCGGCGGCTGTGGACGGGTCTCGGGGGCTCCACGTTGGTGCTGGAGCAGAGCCGCACCGATCGGCTGCACGGCTATCGGGTGGGTGGGAAGGGGAAAGAAAAGATGCATAATCTGGCGTGGATTGCGCCATTGGGGTTCGGCCTGTCAGGGGTTGGGGTGTGTGCGTGTGGATGTGTAAGCGGTTTGGCAGGTGGTACCACCCACTTCGACCTCAGCTTGCCTCGTGCCTGGGTAAGTGCGCGGTGCGGGCCGGCACTGTGTCGCGTGGAAGGGGCGCGGCTGGCGCTTGGTGTGGCGATTAAGCGCGGGGCTGACTAACACGCAATTGGCCGAATGAGGATAGTATATCCACGCTGCTCCGACACACCTAGCTGGAAGAGAAATCGGATTTTTGCACCCACAAAAATGGAGTCTACATCGGTGCTGTGTGTGGAACTCGCTTTCTCATAGCCAATTCGAATACCCAGACCTAACACACCCAGACCTAACACGCCCGGACCTGTCATTGAACACACCCAGAACTAATGCTCCCAGTCCAACATACCACATGGATATATGAATTGGCTACAGGTGTGTGCTGGGTGTAGAGATTGTTGTCGGCGAGCAAGTTTTGTCCCGGTGTACCCCCCGTTTTTTGCGGGTGCGAATATACCACTCCCCGGGGAAAGCCGCAACACACTGTCTGCCCCGTCCATGCATCTCAGAGCATTGCAATCCTCTCAGCATGGCCTGTCGCTTGACGTTCACAGATGCTCCATTGTAATGGTGTCCGAGTTGCCTGTTTGGCACCGATGCTCACCCGAACAAATAAGCCTGCGGTCCAGAGGATCGGGAAACTAGCCCCACGACACAACATACTGGTAGAACACATACAGGCAAAACCCGACAACATATTACAGTTTTGCCTTGTATGTGTCATCATTATCAAGATCCAATTCGACACTGACACTCTCCGCACTACTGCGGTCCAGCAAATGGCCCGGAGTAGCTCGGCTGTTGGTCCCGGTTGGTGTTCGGCCCACCGCGGGACGGATCCGAGCCACAATTGATCTCACGTACTTAATTCCACAATTCTGACCACGATTTCATCGTCTAAAAGGAGCTGTAGCTCAGCGGTAGAGCATAAGATTGCAATTGACGTGATCATTCCATCTTGGGGTCCCGTGTTCGAACCACGGCAGCTCCTCTTTTTGGCATATATTGTTGATATATGGTCCACAATAGAGGCCACTTCATGAGAGGCATCAGTCCCGTGGGTTCTGATCTGATAATCTTTTGCTAACGGCCAGTCTTGGCTCGGCCGGAAGACTTTCTTCCCGCGCCTGTCATGGTTGTGCCAAGACGCTGCATGAGAGTTTGGAAGTAACCTCCACGGACAGTATCACCATCCTATCGGATCACCCCTTGATTTGGTCTATCGTGCTATACACGTGTAGAGCTATCAGTGTCTTAATAAGGCACATATATGTGGTTGCAGTTCTGCAAACAAGTTTCAAGTTTTGCTGGTCTCGTATCCGCGGTCCAGCTGTAGCCAGCTTGACCCGGCATGTATCACAGCTTGCGGGTGTACTATTGCAGTGCACAATCGGGCACGACAACATGAATTGCAAAGGCGCCCGGGAAGCTTGAGTGCCTAAAGTGTTTCCCCGCTCCCTGTTTCGAGCGTGTTTGGATCTCCTCGAACCTACCCGCCAAGCTCACGGCCTTCCCCCGGAAGCCCAAGCTTCCCCTCGGTCAGATCTTCCGACGGCTAGCTCTTACTTTCCAGATGAAGCGGCCGTTTTACCCTCGTCCCAGCTCCCCATTGGCGAACCACAGCACCCGCCCGCCCTGTCAAACATTCAAGCTTAAATCTCCAAGCTCCGTCGATCACTAGGCTGCGCAGCCAGGAGGATTGATAGGTGTGATGCACACAGACACAGATCGTGGGCAAGGGGTCCCGCGTGAGACGAGTCGTGCTGGCACCCCAGGATTTGCTGCACCGACATCAGCTGGTCTAATGGGGTAGGCTAGATGCTGGTGGTGTTCAACGGCAGCTTCGCTACCCGGGCCTTGTCAAGGTCGTAGACTTCAGGCTGGAAACCCGCGGACATGAGGGGCTGTGTTGAGGGCGTCGATAGGTCCAGGGATGGCTGAAGGCCTGGGACATTGGAGAGATACGCGGAAATATAAGATACTCGGAGGTTCTTCATGAGTGTCGAGGAGAAGGATGTAGCTTGAGCGTGATAGCTTCTTGTCTCGCCCGTCTTCTTCTTCTTCTTCTCTCAGGTCCGGTACCATTTCTTTTCTCAAGTCGTCTTCTGCGAAGATGCGTTTCTCACAAGTCTTGACCTCCGCCATCGCGGCCGGCGTCGCCGCCGCCGAGCCACTGGCGAACGTTCTCGCCTCGAACAACGATACACTCAGCACCCTGAACTGTAAGACGCAAATTCCAAGACCACCATCATGATAGAACAGGACGACTGACAGGCTGTCCGTAGCTATCCTGTCCAGCATGCCACAGTTCACCCAGGCCCTGATGATGCAAAGCAACATCACAATCCTGGCCCCGTCCAACGATGCTTTCGAGAAGGCGATGAAGGCTATGCCAAACCTGACGAATGACATGAATATGGTCACTGCTCTCCTGCAGTACCATATCATTACCGGCATGATGATGTCGTCAGCATTCACTGAGACGCCCCAGTTCGTGAGCACCTACATGGGCACGCCCTTCGCCATGGTCAACGGCAACCAGAAGGTCGAGCTGGTCAAGATGGACAACATGGCCATGATCTTCTCTGGTTTCAAGCAGATGAGCAGCGTCACCAAGGCTGACATCGCCTTCGACGGCGGTGTCGTGCACGTCAGTAAGTGGCCACAGGAGTTCCTGTTTTACTCTCGTTGTATAATGTATAAAGTAATCAGCCATCACATGCTAACCTACTCCCAGTTGACAATGTCCTCACAATCCCAATGTCGCCATCGGTGACAGCTGTTGACATGGGCCTGACATCTCTCGCTGGCGCGCTGACAAAGACCAACATGGTGACGGCCGTGGACGGCCTCTCGGACGTTACCATCTTCGCGCCATCCAACAAGGCCTTCGAGGCCATCGGCTCCACGGCCGAAGGCGCTTCTGTCGAGGATCTCTCGACCATCCTGAGCTACCACGTCCTCCACGGCGGCGACATGGCCATGTTCTCGACCAACCTGCTGATGGGCGGGACCGCCATGACCGGGACGACCATGGCCATGCCTGGGATGGAGGGTATGAACATGCGGAGGCAATCCATGACCAGCACGCCTATGACCTTTGCAACCCTTCAGGGCGGCAACCTCAACGTGCGCATGGAGAACGGCAAGGTTTTCGTCAACTCTGCCATGGTGACGACGGCGGATATCATCGTGTCGAATGGTGTTATCCATGTCATCGACAAGTAAGTCTTTCCACGTCTCCCCCCAAAGGGTCAACCTCGCTGACCCCTTCTCAGTGTCCTCAACCCCATGATGGCAGATGCCACGCCAAACCCGTCTGCAACAACCCAGACACCGGCCTTCTCCGGAGCAACGGCCGTTGAGGAGGCGCCATTCACCTCGGGCATCATGCCGACTACTACAATTACAGCCGCCGGCATGACTGGTGGTGGTGCGTTCGCCGCCTTGCCCACCGCTGCTATCCTCGGCGCTGTTGGAGGTGCAGCGCTGCTGGCGGGGATGTAGATGACCCTGATCACATATTTCATATATCTGATGTAATGCCATTTGGGGTACTGGAACCAAACGGGGCAGAGATTTCCTCTATCTATTCTGCCACGGGGTGGATGAGAATATGAGTCTTCTTATGATTTGCAGCAGTGAGCGAGGGGTTTTGGCACAAGGGCAAATACTTGCGAAAAGCGATCTCATACGTCTCAAAGGGACGAGGTAAATAGCCTGGAAATAATGTATATATAAAAAAAATCAGAGATTCGCACCTGCAAAAATGGAGGGCAAACCGATACATCACCCGCTCGCTCATAGCCAGTTTATACACACCCATCACATAGGTATGCGCATACTTAGACACTCACCCAGACACACTCACCCAGGCATACTCCAGACAAACACCTAACACCCCAGATCTCATACCCGAGATCTAGAACCCCAGACCTGATACCCAGACTTAATGCCTATGTAGGTGTGTGAATATTTGAATTAGCCAAGGGTGTGTAAATCTCTCTTTGGTACGAATTAGCATTAATGATGTATTGGTCTATCCTCCGTATTTGTAGGTGCAAACCTCTGATTTCTATTATGGTGTCAAGTGTCTTTGGACACTCTTGAACTACACTTTGATGATACAAGCGAAATGATCTGAAAGCCAAGCCCTAGCACTGAGTCCGTAGAGCACACTCATCTGCCATCTCACTGTCGTAGCGTCACTTGATCTAGACCACCAGAGACCAAATGTTGCTCCCTAGAGAATCAATTATGAAACAGAGCACTGTCTTTGCATGTTTTCAGGCCACGGAGGAAGACGTGCCGTGACTCGATACACAATTCTGATCCTGAACACAGCGGAGACACAGAGGAAGCTGGCAGTAGAATCATCTCCATTGCTGACCGTCTATCTACACATTGCTCACCGGGGTCCGGGAGCTGCTCGCGCGACCCATCTTCTCCCACTCAAGAACAACCCATCTAGTAACCGTCCTTGCCCCACTTGTTGTACTTCTCGTGCAGCTCCTGTAGTGTCCGCATGTTAGCTTCTCGTGTTCCGAAAGATGGCGCCCCATGGCTGTGTATGACATCGGAGGCGCGCGCGCCGTCGCTCGCCCTGGGATGCGTATCTGGGTTGCGTACCTTTGGCAGGTTGACGTTGGGCACGACAACGGTGTTGACGGCGCTGGGGGCGTCCTTGGGCTCGGCAGACCTGTCGCCGCCCGGGTAGTACTGGTACTTGCCCGTTCCGCCGGTCTCCCAGGGGTTACCGGCGTGGGGAACCTTCTGCTCGGAGGTGGAGGAGGTGGGTGAGCGTCCTGGGTGGAATATCTCTCAGTATTTTTTTTCTTCTCTTCATCTGCCTGCATTGCTCCGACTGCTGCCGCCATGTGTCTATGAAGGCCATCATGACGTACCAAAGTAGAGTCCAGCGCCACCGAAAGCAGCGACCATGACGGCGCCGAGGATCTGTTAGATAGTCTGCATCAGCTCGTGTCCAACTCTCGAGCTGTTTCTGCACCAGAATCGGGGCGACACATGCGTCGCCATCGCCCTGGCTGCAGCGGCGGCCTGGTCTCAACGCACCATAAGCTCGGGGTTTCGCTTGGTCTCCTGCTTGAGGACGTGCTCGCTCTGCAGGCGGCGAGCGGTGGTGGAGAAAGCACGCGTAGCGATTCTGGACGCCATGGCTTCTGCTGGGAGTTCCGGTAACGGTGAGGGCGGATTCGGTTTGTGAAGGGTCGTGGTGGAGGTGGTGGTTGCGGTCGATTGGGGAGGGTTCGTCTAACAACTTTCAATGATGGAGGTCTCGTATGATTCGATTCGGGTGTGCAAAGAATGGAGCTGCCGGCCAGCGAGCCGGATTATGACGAACGGGGCGTGATTGGCCGGCTGGCGGCTGGAGCAGTTCGCATTGGCCAATGCTCCCGCGAGGCTGACATAAGGCGCTGTGGTGGTCCTGGTGGGGACGATGTGGGGTGTGCTCAGTGGCAGACTTGACTTGACTTGTCAGACTGGCACACAGCTGGAACAGCAACCGCAATCTCCCGCGGCACAGCCTACCAGGTACGCCTGCACCGGCTAGGCAGGTATACCTAGGTCGTCCACGGCCCTAAGCCGCATGAGGCTACAGTGATATCGATACCGTTGCTGCTAATAAGGTCTGATCTTCGGGTGTGCATGTCGCATCTGTCTAGCCCAATGATTGCCCAAGTGCAGCCAATCCTAGTGGCCTACTGCTACGGTACCAGCCGGTAGAGGAATGGAATGGTAAGGGGCAGGTACGGTATGTGCCGACGCAATATTGACAATGACTGAGTGACTGACTGTGCCTGCGCTGGAGAATGCTGGATATGCTGCCGGCTGCATGGCCATTGCAGGTGGGACACAGACAGGCTGGCCGGACAGGGCTGACTGGGTGAAATGGGGGCCTGAACACTGGGGGACTGGAGACTGCCAGACTGCAGGTGGTGTTCGACTGGATGGGAGGGATTCCGTGCCCGTTCGCGAGGGAACCTGAAAAAGCATCTCGGACTTTGCTCAGACTCTCTCCTCTTGCTCAGGCCTCCTCACCTCCGTCTCTACCGTGTGTCACACCCTCCCTTTTTTCGCCGCCATCCTTTTTTTGCCAACTCCTGTCGCTCTTTTCTCTGCCTTGTCTTGTCTTGCGCTGCCACTCTTTTGATCCCAAAATCCCAAAATCCCAAACTCACGGCTCCCATCCCTAATCTAATTTCGCTCCTTTCCAGCCTCCTACCGAAAATACAAAGTCCCTGGTCCTGCTCCCGTCCCTGTTCCCAGTCCGACTCTGGCCGCCGCATCGAATCGCATCCACAGACTCGACGACCTCGCCGCAATTTCCGTGCTTGCAACCCAGGAGGTGCCCTGCACACCACCCACCAACCCCGATTCTTCCACGTCCCGAACGAACCTTAGCATTGAGCCAAGGAACCTGTCAACCACGCTCGACCCTTCGCCTTTCCTGCGCCCCTTTGATGCCTTCTGCTCGACCCGTGGGAACTATGATATAGCCGGCCACTGACCCTGCAACTCACCCTATCCCGCTTGCGATCACCGCATCACGCCCGAGATCAGTACCACGGTCAAGGCTCCCGTCGCCGCCATGGCGTCTCAGGAGGGCTCGAGGTCCAACACCCCGGCTGGCGCTGCCAGCACCGGCGACGACGACGCCAGCTTCCCTCAGTATCCAGGCAGGACGACCGGCCCGCCCAGCATCATCTCCTCGAGAATGACAGACATTGGGACCGAAGACGGACGCGATATCGAGGCTCAAAACCCGAACAGGCAGAGCATGGCTACTTCGCAAACCGGCACGGTCAGGTCGCAGATCTCATCGCAGAGAGCTCCTGGCGCCTGGCCGCAACCGACGCCCCTCCGACGCGGACTCTCTGGGAAACGAGGCAGTGTGGCTGCTAGCATCGGCTCAAGCTCTGTTGCGACGGGAGGGCGACCTGCCAGTGCAGCAGGCCGGAGCCATGTCCCGTCCGTCTCCTCGCATTCCTTCTTCCGTCCCATGAGCTCTCAGAAGCTGCAGGCGCAACGGGGTGTGGCGAGGCCCTCGACTATGAGCCGGCCACCCGAGACGGCTGAGACACTCTCGCAGGAAGCTGGCGCCACCACCATCGGGGCCAATGTTGTGCGACACAGTATTCAGTCCCAATCCACTTCGGCGCGTCGGTACACCGGGGACGAGCATCCCCCTCCGTCACGTGGAACCGAAGTGACGGCCCCCGAGACCTTCGACCGCGCCACGGCGAACACCAGTGCGAACGGCCACTACCCCCAGGGCAGCGTATCCGACAGTGTTCGTCCTCTGAACAGGCAGAGGGAGACGGCAGAGAACAAGGGACTGGCTGTAAATTTGGACAAAAGCTATAAGAATTCCGGGCAGGCGTCCCCCTTGACTCCTCGATCATTCAGGTCCAGTTTTCTGTTACCGGGGAGAAGCAACCAGGGAGAGAACGCATCGAATCGCAACATGCAGGGCGGCGAGAAGCTCGAGTCCGTCGCTTCGTCCCCGCGGTTTGGTGACGGAGCTACCGATCCAAGGCCAAACACGGCTGTTACTCCAAAAGCTGGCAGACAGGATATGGGTCGCAATTGGGAGTACTTTCTTGGGAACACCGTCTTTTGCATGGGCGGCAGACTCCAGAACACCAAAGCTCGGCCCGTCAATATTGCCACGGGAGCTTTTGTTGTACTTCCTTGCATACTGTTCTTCGTCTTTTCCGCGCACGACCTGTGGTACGATGTTTCGCCGGCTGTCCCACTCATTTTCGCCTACTTGGCCTTCATTTGCGTCTCATCTTTCCTCCACGCCTCAACGTCGGATCCTGGTGTAAGTGACTTTTGAATTCTCTTCGAGCGGGACAAGATACTAATTTGAGAGTTAGATACTGCCTCGTAATCTTCATCAAAACCCACCACCTGATATTAACGAGGACCCTCTGAGGCTGGCACCTCCCAGCACCGACTGGACACTGATCAAGTCGGCCGAGTCATCGACAGCCGCAATGGAAGTGCCGACCAAGTACTGCAAGACTTGCCAAATCTGGCGCCCTCCTCGCACTCACCACTGCCGGATGTGTGACAACTGTATCGAGACGGCAGACCACCACTGTGTCTGGCTCAACAACTGCGTTGGTCGACGCAACTACCGTTACTTCTTCACGTTCGTCTCTTCGGCCACACTGCTCTCGCTGTACCTCATCGGGGTCTCTCTAGCCCAGATCCTGGTATACATGAACACTGAGGGTGTCACGTTCGCCCAGGCGATAAACCATGATGCCGTGCCATTTGCCATGGTGTTATATGGCTTTATTGCTTTCCTGTATCCGGCCGCGCTGATGGGTTATCACATGTTTCTCATGGCGCGCGGAGAGACAACGCGTGAGTTCCTAAACAGCCACAAGTTCCTCAAGAAGGATCGGTACAGAGCGTTTACCCAGGGAAACTGGTTTACGAACTGGGTTGTTGTGCTATGTCGTCCCCGGCCACCGACGTACTACCACTTCAAAAAGAGGCACAACGAAGGAGACCAGCGACTGGCAAACTTGAGAATCAAGGAGCGCCGGCGCAAGGCCAAAGAGCAACAACAAGAAGGTGTAGAGCTAGACGAGGTGCGGCCACAATCAGGCTTTCAGGGACCAAGTGCGCTGAGGAACGAAGCCCGCCCGCCAACGACATCATGAGAGACTGTTGGACTCGTCACTATCAGGTGCTACTCGCCTCCCGTCATTTAGCTGTTTTCTTTTTCTGTTTTCCTTGCTTCTTTTCTTGGTTATCATATTTTCAAGCGTTGCATCAGCCTCGGCGATTGAGGAGCGGATATTGGGCATCGAGCAAAGAGATGGAGTTTCTTGGCTTGATACTTATCGCCTATGTAATGTGTTATTCCCTTATACCCCGAGTTCTTCAAAACTCTTCCTTTCGACCCATAGAGTCAGCGAATCAATATCTATGTCTACGCGAATTTCCCAGACAATTCCATGGCGAGTATTAAGACCGAGGAGTATGTAGACGCTTGGACATTTAAATAGCCCAGAGACAGTCGGATACCAGGAAAACACAAGGACCGAACTGGGTCGGGGACAGGCAAATGTTTAGGTGGTGAGCTAGTCAATTCCCCTGCCAGCCCTGCTCGTCACCAATTAGCGCCAAGACCCTTCTCCTCGCACATCTCGTGGGATCAATGGCCCGAACCTGGCCCTTTTCAGACCTCGGGATCAATTTGCCGTTACTGTACGCCTCACGCACCATCGAGGCGCGAAACGGCCCCCGCGACGGTGTCATGATCTCATATAAAGCCGGTAGAGCATCCCACTCGCGGTAGAGGAACGAGCTGGTCATCCACAAGCCCCAACCGCCCTGGCTCGCCCCTCCTCCACCATGAAGGGTTTGTTCTCATGCGCCGGCTTGCTCCTCGCGGGCGTGCTCACGAGGGCGTTCCCGCTTGTGGAGCGCGCTGACGGACCTTTCCTCTCCCAGTTCGACAATGAGACGTGGGTCATTGGCAATGAGCTATGGAACTTGACCCAGCAGCGCACCTACGGCGTCAAGCTATTCTACAAAGAGCGGGACCTTGTTGGCGATGCTGTCGGCCATTATGTGTCATATAGTAGGTGTTCCCCGCTGTTTCTTTCCTGGCATATTGTTCCACATTTGTGAGCGGGAATGACCGTTGACTGAACTACTTCAGACGGCGCGGCGTCCAACCTCAACTGGACATCCGCATCCATCGCCTCATCAGGCACGGATGAGTCCGGCCCCTGGATCGATGTCTCATTCACGGCCACCGAGGGTGACATGCACTGGGTGATCCACACTGGGCTGGCGGGGGCGTATCAGTACTTCGTGAACCGCGCCGTGCCTGTGCTGGGCGAGTTCCGCACGCTCTGGCGGCTCGACAACACGACCTTCCCGAATGGGCGCACCAGCCGGCGCGACGAGCCCCTGCCGCCGCTCTCCGACTACCTGCCCGAGCTCAAGGTGCAGGACGAGACGTGGCTGCGGCCGGACGGGAGCGGCTACATCACCAAGTACGACTTTTCGGCGTTTTTGCGCGAGCAGACGGCGTACGGGGTGTACGGCGATGGCTTCGGCAGCTGGTATATTAACCCGGGCAAGGACTACTACAACGGGAACCACCTCAAGCAGGAGCTCATGGTGCACCGTGAGAGTGCGACAGGCGACGCGGTGCAGCTGAACATGATCCATGGCACACACTTCCAGGTCAGCAGCTCGGACGCCTTCCCTGTAGGCAAGGTCTGGGGCCCCTGGCTGTGGTACCTGAACGACGGATCCGTCGAGGACGCCGAGGCTCGGGCTGGCGACGAGTTCGCCGCGTGGCCGTACGCCTGGTTCGAGGACGAGGCCTACCAGAGCCGCGGCACCGTCAGCGGGAGGCTAGTTCTCTCGGACGGGCGGCCCGCCGCCAACGCCGCTGTGTTCCTGGGCGACAACGAGCCCAACAAGACGGCTCTGGACATGGGAAGTGACTACTATTACACCGGGTACGCAGACGCCGACGGCAACTTTGCGTTCTCGGATGTTCGTGCTGGGACGTATGGGCTACAGGCGTGGTCCAACGGCAGCGCCATCGCGGACGTGACCACGTCACTCCTGCAAAACGACGTCACAGTCGCAACCGGCGAGGAGACAGACCTCGGGGAGGTCGAGTGGACCGTCTCCGACCGCGCGAGGCTCTTCCAGGTGGGCGAATTTGACCGGTATGCGTACGGTTTCAACAACGGCGGCGCGCCGTACCAGCACGCGCTCGTCGCCTCGTGCCCGGCCAGCCTCACATACACGGTCGGCTCCTCGGAGCCGGCGGACTGGTGCTTCGGGCAGACGTGGCTCGGCAACTGGACCATCCGCTTCGAGGTCCCGGCCAACGCCAGCGGATCGGCCGCCGGGGCCGGCCAGGCGACGCTCATCGTCTCCCTCGCCGGCTACAGCACGGGGGCGAGCTCGAATATCTATGCCAATGACAACGTCATCGGCAACCTGACGAGCGGAACTCCGCAGCTGCTGAACGACCCAGGCCTCTACCGATCCGCAACGGTCGCCGGGGAGTGGAGGTACCTCGAGTTCCCATTTGGTGCCGGCGTGTTGAGCGCCGGGTGGAACACGGTCACGTTCGAGGTGACTAGGAACACGACCTGGAGGGGTTTCATGTGGGATAGCGTTGTTTTAGAGTGGTAATTCTCGTAATACATTCAGCTTACTTATATATACGTTGTATGGATTCTTGTCTGCCATCGAATCAAGCTTGCAAGTCTCCTCGTGTACGTGACCCGGGCCATGACACAGGTAGGCACTTTATCCAACACAATTGATAGATAGCTACCCACAAAGAGAGTGCACCATGTAAAGCGAGAATTTGCAGAATCATGTGCCACCCTCGCGCTGCATTTTTACATGTGCTGGGAACATCGTCGACATGCTTGAGATATCGCATCGAGTCTTCCCGCTGAAGGGACGGTCCAGAAGCTCGACACTCAGTTCACTTATCTACTTTGCTCCAGGACGATACAGAGCAAGTCACCCGTCAGACTGAGAATCTTAGGTCCTCAATCGACTCGGTAGTAGTCAGTGATGTGTACGTCAATCTTTATTATCTGGTTTCCGGCGAGCATCCTTTGCCTGATTCAGGGGGGCTGGCTACTGATGGTTGATTATATAAGCCATCAGAACGGCAGCCCCGCCAATGACCTCAAAATCTGCTTGTATGGTATCAAGAACAGAGACTTCCAATCCGGCCCGCTAATCGTTCTCGATCCTCACAGCAGAAGTGACCAAAAGCAAGAACATGGCGGCAAAGACAATCATTGTGACTGGCGCTGGCCGAGGCATCGGTCTGGCAGTGTCTCAGTACCTTCTTCAGAACTCGCACAAGGTGGTGCTGGTGGCACGAACAGAAACCGAGCTTGAAGCTCTCAAGAAACAGTACCCAGCTCAAGTCGAATATTTGGCAGCCGATTTGACCAAGCTCGAGGTAAGAACGATTGCAAACACAATGTGGACATCAGGGAAAAAAGAATAAATTAATTGACAAGTCTATGACAGAACGCTACAAAGGTCACAGACCTTGCTGTGAAACTCGGTGGGAAAATTGACGGAATCGTCATCAACCACGGAGCGCTTGAGCCTATCAAGCCCATTGCTGACTCCGCTGTGGACGAGTGGAAGACCATGTACGACATTAACTTCTTCAGCCCTCTCGCCTTGGTCCAGGCCGTCATCCCACAGCTCCGGCAGACCAAGGGCCGCGTCATCGTCACCTCTTCCGGCGCCGCAACGAAGGGATACAAGGCCTGGGGCCCGTATGGGTCCTCCAAGGCTGCCCTGCACTCTCTGGTCCAGCACTTGGCGGTCGAGGAGAAGGACATTGTCTCCGTCTCCCTCAGCCCGGGGAGGACAGATACAGGCATGCAGAAGATCTTGCGTGAGCAGGGCAAGGGATTTATGGACGAGAAGGACCATGCCAGCTTTGTATCTGCATTTGAAGAGGGCAAGCTAAACCCTCCCGAGGGGCCTGGGAACGTGATCGCCAAGCTTGCACTGGATGGCACACCCGACTTGAGCGGCAAATTTCTGCAGTGAGCCCCCCAGCCTCAACTGGACTTTGTACGGTGCTAACCCTGCGCAGATGGAACGGCCCGGAGCTGGCTTCGTACCGCGACTGATCGAGTTCACTGGATGGCTATGTCAGCAGATGGTCCTGCCAGTAGACTGCAGAAGAAGATCTAGATGCATAGAGGAGCCTCATTCGAAAGATGAAAAGCAGTACATTTTTTTCCACACGAGTGATTCAGTTTTAGCATGGAATGATTTTTGTAATCATAGGCTCCTCCGATTACGATCGGAAAATTCTGAGAATGAGAGAGCTGTGACCCACCTTGAACATCTCTCAGCTTTGTTGTCGCATGTTGCCATGTACAGTGACTATGCGCAAAGGAGTCAGCATTCCCCGCCGTCTCCTTGTTCTGCAAGCGTTGGCCATGTTTTATGCTCAGGTATTGAATTTTTTCCGTCATATCGTGATCGGTATTTGATAGTACTACATTTTGGACATCATGGCAGGTTCGATGTTGAGGCGGTCGCCGTGAACACAGAAGGGAATTCGAGAACAAACCTATCAGCGCTGTTAGTCAATGCCAACCCAGATGAGTGCACGTGGCGTAGAAGCGTGAAGGGTATGTATCAGAGATAGTCCGTTTGGCTTAGGACGAGTCAATCACCATGGTTAAGTATGCCTGGGGCGACAACGAGTTCATCATTTTGTGCTGGTGGAGGAGAGGAGACTGGAGGATATCACAAACCTTTGGGACTGCCTGACAGGTCAACCAGACATCAATACCCTCTACTTCAGCCCATATTGACGTCGGATCATCCTGGAATCAACAGTGAGATCGTCGAGGAGCTTTTGTGCAACAATGCGGTGGTTGTGTCGAGGGTTTGCAGGAGCGGAAAGGTAGGAGATTCTGAGTAGGACGCGCTTTTATCAACAAAAAAAAATCTTGGATTTTGCTGGGCTTTGTGATGTCTGCCCGCTTAGTACCCGAAGCGGCTAGCTCGAGACCGATAAGCAAGGCCGCCGATAGGCTGAGCCACAGCTGCTGCCAAAGCGGCAGGCGGCCCCCAAAGTGAGACGTTTCCCTTTGCCAGAGGCGTAAAGTACGCGACTCAAAGTACTTAAAGGCTGGCTAAGGCAGCTCCTCCAAGCCGGTGGGACTGGGGGCCTCGCCTTCCAAAAAGGACCAAATCAGCCCCAACTCGCACCAGCATGTCGCAGCCGCCAAGGTCGTAAGGATGAAGTGCATGATATGATTTAAGAGACCGTCGACCGTTTTCCATAGAATTGATTTTCCACCTCGGCATCCGAAAATCCACAGTCACCGACAGGCCGATCACATCTCACTACAACCATTAAACCAGCGCCACTCTTTCACAATGTCTGATCACGAGTTTGGAGGTGAGTTTCCAACCCCCAGCAACCCATGCACTGCTCGGAATTTGGTCGAACTAGAGGCTTTTGGAAGTACAGCCAGGTTCTGCAAGTGCGATCTTTTCGTCGGAACGGAACCTTTAAGCAAAGGCTCCTTCTCTTCGGGTGAATCGACAGGCTGTTCATGTGAAGTGTGACAGGCAGAGTCTCATGGTTGTTGCTTCTTCACCATACCGTGAAGCCCCGTCAAGTACCTGGTCGAACTCGGAGACTGCACCCTGAAACCTCACTTACAGACCTGTTTGGCTCGATATACTTATTACAATATTGCCCGGCTCTCAACTAAACATTCTCTCCCCGTCGTGCCGATATTCTCATCACATCTTGTTTCAGAGATGCTAACATGCGGCCCAGCAAATGACGACCTGTCGCTTCCAAAGGGTGAGTGACATTTGCGCTGTTGTGGGAGGGCGACGTGCTGGGGATATTGCCTGCATATATTCGGGCCAGATCCAGTCTTGCGCCGAGATTATGCTGGCAGCCGTCTTCAGCTTGTCGAGCCCACAACCTCTCCCCCGCCCGCTGCATAGGCCCAGTGCTAACAAGCGACAACAGCCACGGTCCAGAAGATCGTCACAGAGATTCTCCCGCCCGCTAATGGCGTGGCGTTCGCAAAGGAGGCTCGGGATCTGTTGATCGAGTGCTGCGTCGAGTTTATTACGCTCGTCTCATCCGAGGCCAACGAGATCTCAGAGAAGGAGGCCAAGAAGACCATTGCATGCGACCACATCACGAAGGCCCTGGAACAGCTTGGCTTCTCCGAGTACGTGTCCGCGGTCATCGAGGCCGCCTCGGAGCACAAAGAACAGCAGAAGGTATGATCGAGTTGGCCCCACAACACACACTCCCACAGGAATCGCGGAGGCCCCCACATGTTGGCTGACATGATACGGAAACAGGGACGGGAGAAGAAGCTCAACAAGTTCGACCAGAGCGGTCTCTCTATGGAGGAGCTTGAGAAGATTCAGGCCGAGCAGTTCGCCGCAGCGGCTGCACGGCACAATTAGGTGGCTTTGTCGCTTACACTTGCCGCGGGGCAACACATCTCTTTTTGCATCTGGACGGCGTTGAGGATTCAGTTGGGCGGGATTGGGAGGGTATACTTGCGGTGCAGTTCATGAGCTCTAGACCGCATTGGTATAGGTGTTCATGTTTTGTTTTACTTTTTAGCAATGAGATCGAGTGTTCATGGCGTTCTCACGTAAACTTGTCTCTCTTCTCCCTCACAGGTGACCAATGGGGTTTACTAAGGTCCAGGCCTACGAGGGACCAGCCTGGCCCACAAGTGAACTCTTGAGGATTAGTGACAGGTCTGTACAAAGCCAATGCCCATTAGGGCGATCATGCTTTCGCATGGTGCGAGTCCACGCACGCGACAGGTCATTTAAGCTCATAAAGTGCCGGCATCTCCACCAAGCCGGCTCGTCCACTAGGACCTTGGGTCACCGAGCTAACAACAACCTGCAGTATATAAGGTTGGGCACCCAGCACCATCCTCAATTCTTCTTTCTCTCTTCATTTGTTGCCTTCGGGCATTTGGGGAGAAGTCGCAAACTCTACACCAGAGACTGCGTTCTCAAAAATGGAGAAGTCAGCCAGATCTGCTTCCTGCACTAAAGTTTTTTTTTTCTTTCATTGTGCTCATGACTTCACGTCGTGACATGAAGAAGGAATCCAAACACGATAGGATAGGAGACACAACAATGAGGCACAGAACATTCCAACAAAAGTGATATTTGTTATCCTGAATAATGTCAATGACTCCATTGTGCTGTAAAGCTTTATGAGTAACGTTTCTAAGTCTATGTGGGAGCAAAACTGTAACGCCGTCCAAATATCCAAAAAGCAATCCCCTATCCTCTAAGTCTAAGGTGCGGTATCATCAATGCAAGCATGCAAAGCCATGCGGGTGGGTATGCAGATCGTAAGTCATCAGTAGTCGTGAAGAAATAAGGGAAAAACAAAATTGAAAAAAGAAATGAAAAAAAAAAATATGAGAAAAAGATCAGGCGATGGAAATCAGAAAAAATCACTTTTCCTCTGCCCTTGTGCCCATGATATCCTCTTCCTTCAGAAGCCTCGCCCGCTCCTCGCTTCTCACCCGCAGACGGCACTCGAAAGGCGCAGGGTGGCCACCGAGTCCCACTGTCAGCGTGGCCTCGGGCTCGATCACCTCGCCGTCGGGGCCGATGACCTTCTCGAGGTCGAAGGTCGCCAGCATGGTCACGATGAAGATGAAGACCGTCGCCGTGGCGAGGTGGTTCCCGGGGCACTTCCTCCTCCCGAAGCCGAAGTTGCCGATCGGGTAGGGCTCGCCGCGCTCGAACCGGTCCGGGTCGAACTTGTCCGGGTCGCGGTACGTGTTGGGGTCGGAGCACATCGCCTTGGTGTTCGCGAACATGACGGTGCCACCGGGAATGAACATGCCATTGTAGACGTCGTCTTTGATGCTCTGGTGCGGGATGACCAGCGGGTTCAGCGGCAGGGCGCGCATGACCTCGTTCACGAAGCGGTTGAAGTACTCGAGCTTGGGCCTGTCGTCAAAGGTCGGCAGACAGCCAGCGCCGACGACTTCGTCGATTTCCTGCTTAACACGCCTCTGAACGTCGGGGTACTTGGTGAGGAACAGCATGGCGCTGAGCACAGTGCCCCAGGTGCTGTTTCCGCCGGCAATGAACACCGCCGCGGTGGCGCCCTTAAGGTCGGCCACGGTGGTTTCCTGCCAGACTCCGGCCTTCTCGTTTGAGACGTAACGCTCCCAGTGAGTCTTCATGAAAGATGTCGAGGCAGTGCCGGCCTCAATGTCACGCATGCTGTCTGCCCACGGAACCTCGTGGATCGTCTTGATAGCTCCACGGCTGTCTCTTGCATGCCGCAGAGGAGCTGATAGACTCGAGGGCAAGAAATACCTGGCCGGAGGGAACAGGTCAACGACTGAAGAACCTGCGATTCCGCCGTTGGTGGTGACTTGGTTGGCGGCGTGGGCCATAGCCGTGTAGGGCGAGTCCTTGTCTTTGATCTCTTGGCCGTACGCGATGCGGAAGATGACGCTAGTGGTGAGAAGAAGGGCAGTGTCGCGCCAATCCTGGGGGTGAACGAGGAGGGAGCGCACAGCCTTACGGGCTTCGTGGGTCTGCATCGGCCGGAACGTCTTGACGGCGGATTGTGTGAAGGTGTGCTGGAAGAGGCGTCGGTGAAGTTTGAACTGCGGACCCCAGCGGAGGAAGGTCAGTGTCAGGCCCCAGCCCATGCTGTCCACGACCATTAGTGCTTTGTCCTGCTCGCCGTACAGTGGCCTGTCATCACCTACATCTCGAACAGGGTGAACCGAGGCCGGTCGCAGTAGTTGGCCCCACGGCGGTCGAGGAGGTCGGTTGCCGCCTTGACGCTGTTGAGGCATACCATGTGCTGTCCTAGGACGTTGACATGGATGACATCGGAGTCTGAACAAGTCTCAGCCGGCTGCCCCCAAGACGCTTTGCTCTTTGGCTGGGTGTGCCTTCTTCCATCGAGGACTTACTGTACTCCTTTCCCCATCGTATGTAGTCCAACTCCGGGTGCTCACTGATACTGCCCAGGTTCCCAACGAGGAACTTCCCCGGCGGCCCGGGGGGCAACGGATATGACAGACGCTTTCGGTAGTAGAGAGTAGAGGACAACCAGATGAAGAACAAGATCACAAAGGCGCCCAGGGCAACCTTGAGGTCGTTCGTCGGGCCAGCTTGGAGCAGCATCTTGACCTCGGGCGGATGGAGTGGAAGGAGAATGGGGAACAGCAACCAAGGATCCAAACTCTGGACAGGAGAAGGCATATTGAAGTCGAGGAGGAGGTCTTGAAGATTATCTACTGATTCATGTCGTAAGAAAACTGGACTTGCTGACCTTACTCGCGGCATTCGCGACCCAGTGATTATGCAGCTGAGCGTACAACTCAATAAGCGGGACCAGCTACCGACTGAAGGTGTTTTGACTCATCATCAGCGTGCTACTTGACGGCGACGTGGAAGGCCTATGAAAAGTCGCAGGTCCATAGTGCTCACGACATGAGGGAGGTGTGGGGAGATATCTGACTTGGTCGTCACAAAGCCATGAAGCGGTCAGCTTTGACTTGGCTTCCCTCCAGTTGGGCAGTTATCTCCTCCTGACAACGGCCAGGTCGTCACCTGGATCCGCCATAATACAATAGTAGCAAGCAGACTCGGGCAGTGGCGCCCGGGCAGGGAGGGAGGAGCTCACTTGAGAGTGCCTCCCTGCTCTCGACTCGACAGGAGAGCAAGCCCCCCTCACCCTGATGCAGCGGACGGACTGCCGAGTTTGCCTCGTGCAGTCTGCAATCTGCGATCAGAGCCTGTCAGGGCGCCAGCACGCAGAGGTTCGCGGATCCGCAGTCCGCTTCTCCAGCAAGCTTGTTGTAGAGATTTCCTCCAGTTTTCCCTCATTAAGTTTGGGGCCGCATTTCCAAGGCGTGGATTCCCCGTGGTTGACAGGAGGCTAACCACGTTGGTCAAGGCGTGCTGCAGGGTGGCCCAATCTTTTCGATGCAGTGTTGCGCTGGCCCAACGATGACCCATCCAGGGAAGCGTTGCACTGCACGGGAGAAGGCCGTGGAAAAGTTCTCGAAGCTTGTCAAGAAGGCATTGGGATGAATCATGTACTTCCCCTAGTGAGAGACCAGACCGTGGTCTCTTCACCATGTTTCATGGATGCGACCTTGAAATATCGGAAACTGTAACCAGCATTAGCTGAGGGAGCGCAGCACAGCAGGAGGGACGGGGAGCGTGCAGCAGAGTCATGTCTGCATCTAATCACGGCCTCATGTGACAATGCGTTCCTTGGATCCGATGTGAGACGAGCGGGCATTGGTGACAAGTGTGTGGTGCCAAGCGGTGGGAGAGCACACCTTCGCACACACGAGTCCGGCGAGAGGCATGGCTGCCCGGGCCGTTGGGCTTGTGGCAAGCCGGCCAGCGCTTTGGGATCCGATGCGACCACGTGCCGAGGCGACCAGAACAGTCGGTCTGCAAGTCCAAACTAGAGCTGACGGACAGCTGGCAGCAGGCTGGGTATGGCGGAGGCAACGAGTGGCCCACCTCGGTCCGGGGTCGCGTCATGGCCATGGATGGCTTGGGGAGCGGGAGATAGAGGCAGGAGAGGGTGTGTGCGTGCGTGCGCACACTTTCGGCACGAGGCAAGCCAGGTCCCGGCCAGCAGGGCGACACAGCGCGATGCCACACCAGGCTCACCAAAATCAGGCCAGAACGGGTCAGGCCAGTTCAAGTCAGGCCAGCTAAGGTCAGGCCAGCCAAGGTCAGGCGAGTTCAAGTCAGACCAGGGAGGGGATACCTTCACGGTAGGATCGGACAGTGGGGACTGGATGGTTGGATGTGAATGGTGGAATGGTGGGACCTAGGGACGGAGGACGGGAGGACGGAGGCGGGTGGACGGTGGATGTGGCGAGGATTGAGGGTTGAGGACGAGGACGAGGATGTTGGTTGTGGACGGGGCGGTGGACAGTAGGATAATGTCTCTACTAGTGTAGCGGGGCGGGCTCAGGTTCTGCAACTGGAACTCGAGTTGGCGCTGGACACGAGGGGGGCGGCAGAGGGGTTGGGATTGGGGTTGTCCGTGAGAGGCGATACTCTGTGTGTGTATTAGTGTGTAGGCAACCGAGGCAACGAACGAGGCAGACGTGGACAAGCTGGTTGGCTCTCGCGTTGCCGTGATATCTCGTAATGTTGGCCCAATCTGGGCAGCCGGGTCAAGGATGATGGGTTCTGGATGATGCGTGTCACTGGACGAGGACTGGTAGCAAAGCTTGAAGCAAGGAACTTGGAGCTTGGAAGTGGGCCGGCGTTAGGGTGAACAGAAGAATGGAGGCACGGACGGGCGAGTCTTGGTGAAATCTCTTTTTTTTTGTTGTATTTTGATTTGATTTATTATATATCTCTGATGGTCCCAACGTGGACGGGGCCTAACGGACTTTTTCAGACTGGAGGATTCGGGACGGGACGACTGTGTCCAACAAGATAGTGACGAGGCGAGGCTGTTGGGCCTTGAGGACGAAACAGGTTTAGGAAGGTGATGGGCTCGGCAGTTGCGCCGTTGGGTGCTGCGTAGGTGGTGACGGCATGAGATGAGAGGTTCGAGGTTCGCGCGGTTGGAGCTTGCGTACCCGGATGCGGTCTCGGGAGCTGTTTCAGTGCGGGGTGTTTGATGACCCAGGCAGAGAAGCATTTTGTCTCCGGGTCGCCCTCGTCCGCGTCATACAAAGAGCTGTAGATACATACAGCAGCACGCACAGCTTCGTCGTCGTTCCCGTGTCGGAAAAGCCTTGGGAGGCCGCGGATAAGGAGGACTCTAGATAGGAGTGAAGGTGGGAGCGGGGAAGGGTCACCTCTGTCTGTGCCTTCTCCCATCTCGCCGAACAGTAGACTACTGTAAGTACCGTATCTTGATCTGATTATCTCAGCCTAATCTACTAGGAGAGGGGCGGAGGACGAGGGGGCGAGGCGACCACCACTCACCCAACAGGAAGACACAGAGAGGGGAGGTGAGGGGAGGGGGAGAGCTGGGCTGGGCTTGTGTTGGGCAGCTGCAGCCAGCCTCCTGAGACATCCAATCCAACTCCAACTAACTCAACCCAACCGCGAGAGAGCTGAGTGAAGGACCGAATCGGCGAATCTGAATCTGATGAATCTGAATCTGAATCTCACTGACAAGCTTTCGTCGAACCAAGTCACCGCTGCCGCTGCCGCTTGCTGCTGCTGGTGCTGCGGCGGATCCCCTGTCGTCACTTCCGCCCCAGTTCAGTTCTAGCCCCCAAGGCGGGAGATTCACAGCAAGCCGTCAGCCAGATCGACGTTAGTGCTCGTCAGGGCTCCACAAGACACACAAACCTGGAACAAGAGGTCCACCTCCACCCTCCGCCCTGCCCAGTGCCAGCCCGCCAGTGCCCGCCCAGTGCCCGCCCGCCCGCGCTCCCGCCAGCCCAGGCCAGCCTGCTTACCGAACCCTCCCCTCTAGCCCGTTTTTCCCGACTAGAGGCGACTTCCCGAGGTCTTGTGGCGACCGTCGACTGCCTGCCGCCACGACAAGCAGCAACAGCAACTCGGCCTCGACCAGAGATCCATTCCGGCTTCGAGTCGTGAGGAACAGCTCCCCATGGATTTCACAGACACGAAACCCATCCAGACTGTGGGCACCGACCTGAGCCTGCCATCGCCTGCCGCCACCTCTGCGCCCGCGCCCGCGCCTGCTGCGCCCGCGCCCGTCATCAAGCGGCGCTCCCCAATTGCATGCCGGAGGTGGGTCAACGCCACGATCGAACACACGCGCCTTGCCGCGACCGTGTCGCCGCCCTGTGAGCTGCTGTACTGACTCTCGCCCTCTCTTCCCCCCTGATGTAGATGTCGCCGCATGAGGAGTAAATGCCTGCACGACAAAGCCAAACCACCATGCGTCGCCTGTCGCGAGGCTGGCCTTGGTGCCGCAGACTGGTATGCCTCCCCGTCCACCTCCTCCCGCTGCCATCACCTCCCATCTCTTTTCTCACCGACCCGGATGGCCCTGGAGCCGTGCGCCCTCCTCGATGTTGCTTGCCGACGTACTGATGAATGACCGCCCGCCAGCATATTCCCCGTTCGTGGCCAGCCCGACAATGACCGAGAATACCGTCACCCGCGCATGCGGGCCGACAAGAGCCAGAAGAGAGACTCGGCTAAGATGCGTCGCGATATTCTCGATGCCCCCGTCATTCCTTCACCTGCCCCGCTGAAGAACATCAAGGGCGTCGATGAGTGGGACTATCTCCCGACGCTGCCGGATACCATCGAGGCTGTGAACCAGTTCACTCGGAACTACTTCCAGCTGGGTTTCATCCCCAAGCAAGCATTTCCCGAGCGCCTACGGACCGACTCTCGATCCATCAGCGTCTTCCTGCTGCTCAGCATCCTGAGCATATCAGCGCGCTTCACACCTTCCCTGGTGGAACGGTACGGCGGTGGCATGAAGGCTGCCGAGACCTTCATGGACAGGGCAACCGCCGTGGCATTATCAGAACTCTACCAAGTACCCAGTCTGGAGAGGTGTCAGGCCTTCTACCTGCTCAGCATCGCCCAGCAGGGCAGCGGTATGAAGAACAAGAGCTACGTATGTCAACCAGTATTGATTGCATGTTGCATGGGAGTCGGCGGTACTAACTTCTGACAAGATCAACATGGGCATCGCCATGAGGATGGCCGCCTTGATGCGGTTGCACCGAGAAGAAACGTACGCGCTTCAGAACCCTTCAAAGGAAATGGTTATTGCCGCGGAGTCGGCACGTCGAACCCTGTGGATGCTTCACAGTAAGTCATCTGACACGCACGCATACACACCGAACTCCGCTTAACAAATCGCCCACCAGGTCAGGACAACCTTCACTCTGGTCCTGAGTCCCCTGTCTCCCTTGCCGCTGGCGACATTACAGCTCTCCTCCCATGCAGCGAGGAAGACTTCGCCAAGGGCCAGGAGCCACCTTCCAGGGCAGCGCTCGAAGACACGCCTCCTGCGATAGACAATCCTAAATTGATATCCGACCCGAGGCGGTCTCTATTCGCGACGTTGATTCAGACGCACTACTTCTGGGGACGGGTTTCGCGCAGGGCTGTCAAGTACGATAGGAGCTCCCGACCTTGGGAAGACACGAGCGAGTACGCAGAGCTAGTCGCGAAGCTTCACGAGTGGGAGAGCAATCTGCCACACGAGCATATGTGGAGCCCTGTCCTGCTCAAGGGCTACAAGGCTGGCGGCCAAGATCTGGTAGGCCACACCGAGTTGTCTCCCGGTAACAACGTGTATTAACATTCACCACAGGCCTATCTGAGCATTACGAACTCCACACGATTGTGCAACATCGTTCTGCGGAAGGCATATTTGAGCGAGTATGTTAGGCAACGGCAGTACCCGTTAGTCTGAATGATGCTGACAACGACATAGGATGATCAATCTTGACCAATCAGACGCTCAATTGCAGACTTTCTGGTCCAACATGTCGCTCGAGCTTTTCAAGAATGTCAAGCTGCTGTATGAGCAGATAGAGACGCAATTCATAGAACGAGTGGCTGACGACAGCCTGGGCGCTCAGATGGCTGTAGGTGGTTTCCACCCAAGAGCGATTTTTTTGATGGACCCGGCTGACTTGTTCTAGTTATTCTGCGTTTTTAGTTGCGGCCACATGGCTACGTATTTGTGCAAATACCCGAATGGTTTGTCCCATCAAGCACGTTATGGAACATTTGAAATGCAGTTACGCTAACACTGTACAAGTCTGTCCGGATCCTATGATCAGCCGAGATGGACCCATGATGCTCCAACGAGCTATGCAAATCCTCACGGAAGCATCTCAGGTGTGGCCACTAAGTGCTCGATGGCTTGAGAATCTGGAAAAGTTCTACCGTGATAACAAGGGTGCCATACCTGGCATAGAGGGAAGCATGGACGACAGCGTGCGTGTCACCCAACTTCTAGAAAACGTTGCTGCCCCCTGTTTGACTGCGATATACGAATTTGACCTGCTAACGGACCGACAGCGTGATCCTGTACCCGAGGCTCTTCAAGCAGCACTCGCGCGGCCTCCATCCAGGAACGGGACCGGGACGAACCATGCAGCCAACCAGGACGCTAGCAACCAGCAAGCCCGCAACGGCGAGACCTCCAATGCTGTGATGCAAGCGCCGCCCCAGGTTCCCACGCCGATGATGTACATCGATCCGAGTATGCGAATGTCCCAGAATCAAGGACAAATACCACAGTCACAGGCAGCGCAGGCCATGGCCGGCATGCAGCAGCAACAGCTCGGAGACCGGCCTACTACCACTGACGGCTTGGGCCTGCTTCTCGAGGCCTTCGACTCCCACCAAGGAGCGAACATGGCGGCAGCAGGCGCAGGTCAAGCATACGACCCCAACCTCGCTGCAAGCCAGGCCGGCTACTACGGGCAGCCAGGCACGGCCATGCCTGGCAACGACGGGTATGAGAATGAGCTGCAGTTCTACATTGATGGAGCGCCGACCGTGCATGGATGGGTCGGCACAGGTGCAGGAATGTATGGTTACTGATGGACTCTGTGTTGTGATCAAAGACGCTGGGCTGGTATAACACTATTAGAAGGCTATGGCTGGCTTGTGGGCAGACTGATTCCAAGAAAAGCATCTAGGAAAAGGGCGACTTTAGCGGGCAACACATGGCCCTGGTAATGTCTTTAAATCCCAATATGAATTGGGTCGGTGGGGCAATGAATGAGTCGGGGCACACATGCACGGAAAGATAGGTTTGAGCAATCAGAATAATGTCACTGGTGTGTCAAGATGCTACGGTTCAGAAGATTCCGTCACATGTGGCAGTAGTTGGCCGTTCCTATGCCGGTGTTGAATCACACGCTTCTTCGTGATACTATGTATCTTGATAAGAGAATCGCTTATACTGTACACCGGGCCGGCCGACAACCAAGCTCGGCTTCCAGCGGAAAGATGTGGAGGGCTGAATATGCCTTCGTTTTTACTGGGCGCTCTTATGTCTGGAGTGGATCAATGGTTTGCTATTGGATCATCGAGTTTCTCTGTCCAATTTCGCAAGTCTTGTGACTAACAAAAAAAAAAAAAAATCAATCCGAAAGGGACCACGGAAGAAATGGGCAGAAGGTGTGTCAGCCCGGTAGAGTCGACTATATGTACGTACGCACGTAGGTAGGTAGGTATATTCGAGAGGAGGGCAGGCGAGTTCAGTTTCTCGTCTCTAAAAGTGTGGATCATTATCACGAAGAGAGTAAATACTGCACCTCGCCTCACAAACGTTACCCCTCGGCAGCGTCCTGCGAGGGATGCTTACCCCGGTCTAGACTGACGGAGAGGAGAGATGAAAGAGAGGGGGGGGGGGAAGGAACAGAGCGGCCGAACTCGCCCAGGCTTTGGCCATGCTCAGTGGCGCACTGGCGCACTGTCGCACAGGCTATTGGAGAGCACGATGCTCAGTCTGTCAGTCAGACCCCTGTCTTTTGGTGCGGTTACACTGGTCTACCCCAGAAAATTGGACGACATCGGGCAGGGTTGCAGCAGCAGCATCGCGATGATGATCTTTCATGGGCATAGGTGACTCAATTGTTGACTCCCACAACCCACTCCCTTGTCCAACCGTATATAAACGGTGAATTTCCTTGATATTGCGGGGATTATACCTCGACTTCATACACCAATTGCCAAGCAGTCAAGCGCGGGCAGCCTCGAAAAAAAATAATAAGAGAAGAGTCTGGATTGAGACTGTCGCTCCCCAACTGCAGCCCCTCCAAAAAAGTGAAAAGTGCCCCTCACTTCCTGCCGTCAAAGTTGCGACCAGAACAGAAAGCGAGGCACCAACCTCCCGCCGTACCTCAAGATGCCTATGTAAGTCTTTTGTCACAGAATTGGCAAAACTCGATTTTTGTCCTGGGACACGAACAGCTAGCTAAACAGTGCCGCGCGCGCTCTCTCGTTGCAGGCTCAAGGATCCCTCCAAGAAATACAGGTCTTTTCCAGCAGTCAACCTGCCAGACAGACAATGGCCCTCCAAGGTCCTGGACAAGGCCCCCAGGTGGCTGGCAACGGACCTCAGGGACGGTAACCAAAGTCTGGTTGACCCAATGGTACGTTCTTGCACCCAGGCATTCCCAATTGGCGCTCCTCGCTAAGCAACGGGCTTTCCAGAACGGCGATGAGAAGTGGGACTACTTCAAGATGCTCTGCAACCTGGGTTACAAGGAGATTGAGGTCTCCTTTCCCTCCGCCTCGCAAACCGACTTCGACTTCACCCGCCGCCTGATCGAGACTCCCGGCGCCGTGCCCGATGACGTCTACCTTCAAGTTCTCTCGCCCTGCCGCGAGGACCTCATCCGCAGGACAGTCGAGTCCCTCAAGGGCTCCAAGAAGGCCATCGTACATATATACCTCGCCACAAGCGAGTGCTTCCGACGCATAGTCTTCGGCTTCACCGAGGAGGAGAGCGTAGAGCTGGCCAAGAAGTGCACTCGCCTGGTCCGCCAGCTGACCAAGGACGATCCCTCACAACAGGGCACCGACTGGGCGTTCGAGTTCAGTCCCGAGACCTTCAGCGATACTGGCTTGGATTTTGCGGTCAGGATTTGCGAGGCGGTCAAGGCCGAGTGGGAGCCTACCGAGAAGAACCCCATCATCTTCAACCTGCCCGCGACAGTGGAGATGTCCACGCCCAACGTCTACGCCGACCAGATCGAGTACTTCTGCAGGAACATCACGGAGCGCGAGAAGGTCTGCGTGTCTCTGCACCCTCACAATGACCGCGGCTGCGCGGTCGCGGCAGCAGAGCTGGCACAGATGGCTGGCGCAGACCGAGTTGAAGGCTGCCTCTTTGGAAATGGAGAGCGCACTGGCAATGTGGACCTGGTCACCCTGGCTCTGAATCTCTACACTCAGGGCGTCAACCCACATATCGACTTCTCCGATCTGCAGGAAGTCATCCGGACGGTGGAGGTGTGCAATAAGATCCCCATCCACCCTCGCGCTCCATATGGCGGTTCCTTGGTCGTTTGCGCCTTCAGCGGCTCCCACCAGGATGCCATCAAGAAGGGCTTCCTGGCCCGGGACAAGGCTGGCGCTCAGTACGACGACTACTGGCAAGTTCCCTACCTGCCTTTGGACCCCAAGGATATCGGCCGAGACTACCAAGCCGTCATCCGTGTCAACTCTCAGAGTGGAAAGGGCGGTGCGGCGTGGATCATCCAGCAACACCTGCACCTCGACCTACCCCGCGGCCTGCAGGTCGACTTCAGCCGGGTTGTGCAGAAGGCAGCCGAGGATCGCAGCCGCGAACTCCTGCCCGTGGAGATCACGGAGCTGTTCGAGAAGACCTACTTCCTGCGCGACAACCCGCGCTTCACAATTGTGGACTATAGCATCTCGCCCGATCGGTCGCGCAGCCCCGCGCCTCCCGAGCCTGGCAAGACGCCCGACACCATGTCCCTGCCCCGTCTGTTTGAGGGTGTCCTCTCCGTCGACGGCAAGGAGTACAAGCTGCGCGGGAGGGGCAACGGCCCGCTGTCGTCCCTGTCGGATGCGCTGCGCAGCGTCGGCGTTGACATTGACGTGAACGACTATAAGGAGCATGCCGTCGGCAAGGGGCGTGACGTCAAGGCCGCTACCTACATCGAGTGCACGGCTGCTGGATCGAACCAGAGGGTGTGGGGTGTGGGCATCCATGAGGATGTCGTACAGAGCTCGCTGGTGGCGCTGCTGAGCGCGGCTAGTAACGTGAGTGACCTTCAGAGTGGTTCCGCCCCAAGTACAAGCCCAAGCACAAGCCCCCTGCCGTTGAAAGTTCTCAGATTGTTCAAACCCCGTCTCTGAAGAATTGGATTTGGTATATGGCTGACACAAACCCTCTGCTGCCGCTATAGTTCGTTTTGTCCCGTCCTAGCAGTCCCATCCTGAGGAATCTGAGCGATAAACAAATCGAGGGCAACGGCAAGGCTAACGGGGCGGACATTATCAACCGCCTGGAGTCTGCTGCGGACGAGATGTAGATGGGTCTGTCTCTGCCCGACGGACGGAACCAGTGTGGTGGGAAAGGGGAGCTATAGTCTGCTTTCTGAGGGCCGCCAAGGGATGATTTGGCATAAAAGTAAATTGCATCTGTCTTGGTCTTGACCGTCTCACCACACAATCATCTAAAAGCATCGAAGGTTGATGTCGTGTTGTGTATCGAAGGATGTCAAAGTGCCTGTAGATAGTAGCCAGGGACGGGCCAGACGCATAATTAATAGGGCCAGGAAAAGCTATCACAATGTATTCGAGCGGGGGCTGACTCCCCGGATGAGAAGTCAGATCTGTGAAACATGATTACTTGAAGGTGTCTGTCCACTCTAGATTTCGTCGCAGCCAATGCCGCCGTTGCTTAAACTGGACACCGACATTTCAAGATACATTGCCGAGCAGGCACAGTACCCAGGTGGTCTACATAGGTAGATAAGTAAGCGTTGCCCGCTTCCGGAAGCACTGTCACCTCGGTCTTATGACTGTAGCGGCCTGAAACAACGGTGTCGGTCCCTTCCTGCGTCCTGCTGTCGTCATATCTTGGTCTAGATGGTGTTTCCTGTTGCATCTATGCCGAAAGAATGAAGACAGAGAAGTAAATTGGCAGATGGTCAGCCTTAGCCATTAGACGCTGTTGGGCAAGGCAACCAGAACCAGGCGTTTTGGGCCTTGATACGGCAGGTCAGGTCAGGTCAGATGCATCTCTCAGGGGCATTGCACTGCCTGGGTGGTTCTCGTCTCTTCCATGATAGCGAAACAAACCGGCAGCCTAGCAGCCCTGGTAGGCATTCTACAGCAGGTAGACAGAAGAGGGAACCCCTGGCGGGAAGCGATCCTTCGAGTGAAGATACCTTACCCTGACAGCAGGTGTGGCTGCTTGGCTGCTTGGGGACCCAGGCGAGCAGGGCACCCTGCAACATGGGACGCGTATGGAGCGAATGAAAAACGCAGGAGGGGACGAGAGGTACGAGGGGGGGCAAGGGCGCTAACTCTACAAGCGGCGTGTGTCCCTCTTTTTCCCAAGGCTGCGACTGGGCTGCAGCCGGCAACCGCAAAGAAGGGACCGGACGTCAACACCGCTAAATCCGCATTCCTCCCCTCCTCGCACAATACTGTACTGTACTCGCCCCTCGGACGAAAAGACTACCAACTCCCTGGCGGCAATCAACCTCATCTGCTTCTGCTAGAGCCCACGGCTGTTGACCAGAGATTCTTCTTGACGCGAAACCACCTCCCCACCCCCACAGCAAAGCACCACCCCGCGGACAGACGAGACATAAAATAGAAGAACGGGCGCCGTTGCTGGACCACCCGTCTCCACGCTCCTTTGTACCTCCCCAGAGCAACCAGCAGGCGCGACAAGGCTTGTGCACGGCCTGGAACAGCTCCGGCGCAGTAAGGAGAGTCAGAAGAAAGCGTGATTCAACTCGTGAGGCTCGTTGGTTTGGAGCCGCGCCGTTGAGCCGTTTGAGCATCACACTGTTGTGTTGTTTATTTGATCAAGGTCTGGTACGTAAGATGCGGTGCAAGGAGGGGTCGATCGGCCCTCTCTCGATTCAGGAACCTTGCCTTTTCCACATGCCCAGCGCACCAAGGTCTGCTACCTGCACACCTACCTGGCTTTGCACTAGACCGACCTACACACTCCAGTGCGGTCGAGAATAAGCCTGTGAATGTGATGCGAGCCGCACTTCAACCTCCCCGCTACCGCTAACCTAACAAATTATTACGACCAACAAACTCATGTTTTTCTTCCCCCCAGGCAACCCACACCGACCTCTACACCTCTCTGCAACCCGTCCTACACACATACCATCCTCTTGAAAACCCGCAACCATGGCGGAAGGGGCCCCTCAGATCAACGAGGTGCTTTTGAACTCGCTGTCTCCCGGTGAGTCTTCCCCGTCTGCCTGTCCACCTCGCCTGCCAATGCCCTGCAACCCGTCCCGTCGCGTCACGATGCGATGCGCCCGCCGAGGACACTCCTGCTGACCACCTCGCAGACGCGAACCTTCGAAATGCTGCCGAGCAACAGCTCACACAGGCCGCCGAGAACAACTTTGTAAGAGAAAAATCCCCCCGTCCACACCCCACCCTGTGCCTGCGTGCTGCCTGCCCTTCGGTGACCACCTTCGCTAACCACATGCCCCTCACTTAGTCATTGTACCTCGCGACCCTCGTACAGGCACTGGCAGATGAGAACGCCGAAGGTCCCATCCGAGCCGCCGCCGGTATCGCCTTGAAGAACGCTTTCACCGCCAGAGAATTCGCAAGACAAGCAACATTACAACAAAAATGGCTCCAGCAAACCGATGACGAGACCAAGACACGCGTCAAGGATCTGGCCGTCCAGACCTTGTCGTCCAGCAACTCCCAGGCCGGCCAGGCTGCTGCTCAGGTCGTTGCCTCCATCGCTGCCATCGAGCTGCCCCGTAACCAATGGGCGGATCTCATGGGCGTGCTGGTTCGGAGCGTCAGCGAGGGCAACCCACACCAGAAGCAAGCCTCCCTGACGACCATCGGCTTCATCTGCGAGAGTCAGGATGCCGATCTGCGAGCCGCGCTGGTCGGCCACTCGAACGCCATCTTGACCGCTGTCGTGCAAGGCGCCCGGAAGGAGGAGACGAACAGCGAGATCAGGCTCGCCGCTATCACTGCGCTGGGTGATTCTCTGGAGTTCGTCGAGAACAACTTTAAGCACGAGGGCGAACGGAATTACATCATGCAGGTAGTGTGCGAGGCCACTCAAGCCTCGGATAACCGCATACAGCAGGGTGCTTTTGGCTGCCTTAACCGGATCATGGCACTCTACTACGACAAGATGCGTTTCTACATGGAGAAGGCCCTGTTTGGATTGACTATCCTCGGCATGAAGAGCGAGGATGAGGACGTCGCCAAGCTGGCCGTAGAGTTTTGGAGCACTGTCTGCGAGGAGGAGATTGCAATCGAGGATGATAACGCACAGGTAAGCTGCGGCCCTTCGACAAGCAAGGCAGGAATGGCACAGAAACTGACATCCTCTCAGGTCGACAGCTCGGATCAAATGCGACCTTTCTACAACTTCGCACGCGTCGCAACAAACGAGGTGGTGCCAGTCCTGCTGAACCTGCTCACCAAGCAGGATGAGGACGCAGCTGATGACGAGTACAACATCTCCCGTGCTGCTTACCAGTGCCTGCAGCTCTATGCTCAGGCGGTGCAGGCTACTATCATCCCGCCCGTGATCGCGTTCGTGGAGGGAAACCTGCGCTCGGACGACTGGCACAACCGAGATGCTGCAGTCTCTGCTTTCGGCGCCATCATGGAGGGACCTGATGAGAAGGTGCTCGAGCCAATAGTGAAGTCTGCCCTGCAAATCCTCATCCAAATGATGGAGGACTCGTCTGTGCATGTCCGGGACTCGACAGCTTATGCTCTCGGCCGCATTACTGAGGCGTGCTCAGAGGCCATCGATCCCGCCACGCACCTAGACCCCCTGATTCGTTCCCTCTTCTCTGGTCTGCAGACCAACCCCAAGATGGCTCCTTCGTGCTGCTGGGCGCTCATGAACCTCGCTGAGCGCTTCGCCGGTGAGCCTGGCACACAGACCAACGCCCTCACCGGGCACTTCAACGACAGCATCCAGTCCCTTCTGACTGTCACTGCCCGTCCCGACTGCGACAACACGGTCCGTACGGCAACCTACGAAGTTCTCAACATCTTCGTTCAGAATGCTGCACAAGACTCTGTTCAGTCAGTTGCACAGCTCTCGACCGTCATCCTTGAGCGCCTGGAGAACACAATCCCAATGCAGACCCAGGTCGTCAGTGTCGAGGACAAGATCACTCTCGAGGATATGCAGACAAGTCTTTGCTCCGTGCTCCAGGCTATCGTTCAGAGGCTGGACAAGGAGATTGTCCCCCAGGGTGACCGGATCATGCAGATCCTCCTCCAGATCCTGAGCTCTGCTGGCGCCAAGTCGAGTGTGCCCGAGGCTGCTTTTGCCGCCATCAGCGCGCTTTCTAACGCTATGGAAGAGGACTTCGTCAAGTACATGGATGCCTTTACTCCGTTCCTTTACAACGCGCTGGGCAACCAGGAGGAGCCAAGCTTGTGCTCCATGGCTATCGGTCTTGTGAGCGACATTACCCGATCAATGGGAGAGCAGAGCGCACCCTACTGCGACAGCTTCATGAACTACCTGCTCAACAACCTGAGGTCTACGGCTCTGTCCAACCAGTTCAAGCCCGCCATCCTGCAATGCTTTGGCGACATTGCAAGTGCCATTGGTGGGCACTTCGAGAAGTATTTGTCTGTCGTGGCGCAGGTCCTTCAGCAAGCAGCGACTGTTACTGCCAGTCCCGAGGGCAGCTACGAGATGTACGACTACGTCATCTCTCTGCGGGAGGGCATTATGGATGCTTGGGGCGGTATTATTGGTGCTATGAAGACCGGTTCCAAGAGTGAGTGTTATACCCTTTTGCCCTCAGAAATGCACAGCGCTGACCATAATTTCGCAGCTCAAATACTCCAAGAACACGTTGCCTCCATCTTCCAGCTGCTGAACATCATCGCCAATGACATGAACCGCAGCGAAGCTCTGATGCGGGCATCCATGGGCGTTATCGGCGATCTCGCGGATGCGTACCCCAATGGAGAGCTGGTCGAGGCCTTCCGCCAGGACTGGGTAGCTGCGATGATCAAGGAGACTCGGGGCAACCGCGACTTCCAGCCTCGTACTATCGAGACAGCCCGCTGGGCCCGCGAGCAAGTCAAGCGCCAGGTCGGTGGAACGGCCACTACCATGGCGACGTGAGCTGCGCTTCCACTCTAGCGCTCCACCCCTATTCCCCATCACTTTCGCCTTTTTAATGACAGCCTCACGACCAATGAGCACAACACAACTGGCTTTTACTCCTCTGACCTCGGGTGGGCACACGAGGCAAGGACAGCGAGTCGAGCGGAAGAATGCAGCATCATGCGATCCCCCCATCCCCATCCAAACAATCATCACATCATCAATGACACCAAGAAACACCGGCGGCATGTGTGCACACACGTCCATGCCCCCGCGACTGGAGTCGAAACACAACCCCCAATACCCCATGACACTACACTTACAACACTTTGGAAGCTACTGCTGCTTTTTTTTATCTTGTCTATTCGAAGAGACCGTCCTCAACATTCCAGACCGGGAGGCAAAGCGAATAGAGAATCATGTATTGACCACGCTGCGGCTGGGCAAATCGAACGTCATGTAGAGACGAATGTCACAAAACGGAGTCAGGAAAGGAAAGGAAGGGCACGGGATAAGACAAGAGGAAGGCCGAGCCTCGGATGGGTCTCTTTTTGTTGTCCAAGTGGACAGAGGCTATACCGGGCGTTTCAGGAGCGGAGGATACTTTCTGGCAATGGGAAGACTTTCCGACACAACCTCCTGGGACGGGATAGGAGAAGAGACGAGAGGGCAGCTACACCGGGATGGTTCTCCTGGTCAGGGAACATATTTTGATATCCGGGCTTTGTTCATGCCACATGGGTCAGCCTGGGTTTCTGGCAAGCGACGAGATTGTGGGATGAACTTTCTGTGTCTGGTAGACTTGCTGGGAAAGAAGAATATGGCCCGAGACTTTGAGGATAGACGATGCTGAGCTGCATTGGTCGAGTGACCACAGTTCGATATAGCTCGTTATATGGTAGCGAAATCACAACCCCAAATACCCCCCCTGCAATCGGTGAGGCCTGGACCGAAGACCGTTACCGTTGATTTGATAGACGCAACTATTGGCGGACTTCAAATGTGATGCACGATTATATATGGGGAAGGCCAGCCGGTTGTGGTGTGGTCGTAGTCCATTGCAGCGAGGGAAGCAAGCTTAGTAGGTCTTGGTGTTGCGGTGGGCGAAAATGTGGTTCGCCAGCACTCCAACAACACTGGGCATCAAGGATGAACCACTGAACACTTCCTATATTATCAGACAAGGACTTTGGAAAGGCGATATCGCTAGGTCCAATAGTGTTGATGCATCCCAATGAACCTTTGATTGTGAATAGACGGGGATGTGGACCCTGACATCATTCGGTCCCGGTGACCCCAGAACCTGGCCGAGGCGACTCGCCTCATGAGTAAGAGAATAATGCATGGCGCCAGCTGCGCCCAAGACAACGCCCTCGACCCGCCGTGCAGGGCGACGGCAAAAATGTACGATGATCGACCCCTCCCAATGCTGTACACCACCCCTTCGGCAGCAGTAACGGGATGTGGCACGCATTGACAGGCGAGGATCACCAGAAGACGATACGAATCTGTTCGGGCGTTTACTCAGCGACCCTTGCGAGGACCGTCCCCACGTGACACCCCTCAGCCAAACCCCAGAGGGCGACAAAGAAAAATTTAAAGATAAATCGGCCAGACTTTTCAAAAGGCCCGGGGCTCAAAAGAAGGGAGCGTCGTCGTCCGTCCTCTTCGGGAGTGACCGTAAACGCAGTTGTCACCAACCGACACCTTCCAACAGCACAGCAGACAAACCCCCTCAGCGTTCCCTGTGTCGAACGGTATCCTTTTTAGAGGAGGCCCAGGACAAACACACGAACGCACGTCGCCATTATGCACCAACCACCTCGGGACCAGGCGGCGGCGGCAGCATCAGCATCAGCAACAGCGCCGATCCCGCCCTCCTTCGCCCGCCGCAAGGAGGCCATCCTGGCGCAGCTCGCGGTTCCGGACGACGAGTACACGGACCTGAGCCCCAAGGGCACGGTGGACGTGGGCATCAGGGACCTGATCGACGAGATCAACGGGCTCGAGGGCCTCGTCACCACCAGCAGCTGCGCGGGCCGCGTCAGCGTCTTCCTCGAGGGCCGCAGGGCGGGAAGGGGCGTGACCGCCGACGAGGGGAGCCTGCTGCTGCCGGGCCACCACCTGGCCGTCGAGGACGAGGGCGAGGGGGACGAGGGTCGGGGTCTGGAGAAGACGGGCGGGCAAGGGGGGGAGGCCGGTTCTGTGAGGCCTGTTGGGGACGAGCCGACGCCCGCGGCCTCAGCCTCGGCCTCTGCGGAGACTATTGCGGGCGTGGGCGGCAAGGGCGGTGGGGGCCGGTGGCTGTTCGTCTCCCACGAGCCTGTCGAGTCTCGCGGAAAGCTGGATAGCGAGCCCAATATCGTGGCTGCTCTGCTGGGCATGGAAGAGCCGATCTTTGACGGGAGGGAGGGCAGCTCGGCAGAGGAGATGGGAGAGAGCAGGTTGATCCATTTCAAGTTTGAGCCTATGGTATGGTTGCCTTCTCCCTTCCATTGCTTGCTTTCACGCTCGATCTGCCCTTAATTCTACGCCTGTTCCATGATGCTAACCACCAATTCCTTAGATCCTACATGTCCTCACGGCATCGCCATGGCACGCTCAGCTCATTCTCCGTTGCGGCCTACAGGCTGGCTTCCGCGAGAGCGGCGCCATCAACCTTATACCGCCGACAACGACCGCTCACGACGCATCAGGGGCAGCAGCGACGCCCATCGTGGCAATCCGCTCGATGGGCCTGGGGCTGGAGAGCCTCATCGGGCGGGAGACGAACGGAATCAAGCACTGCACGGTCTCGGTGGAGTATCTGCGGGCGCTGGTGAAGATCGCCAACGAGAGGTTCGTCGAGAACACGAGGCGGATCGGGCGTTTCAGGGCGTTCCTGACGGAGGCCACGGCTGTTGAGAGGAGGAAGATGAAAAAGGGGGATGGTGGCGGTGAGTGGGAAGACGCCGAGGTCAGGAGGGAGAGGAAGAGGCTCGAGGGCCTGAAGAGAGCGGAGGAGGCAAGGAGGGTGAAAGAGCAGCAGCAGCAGCAGCAAAATAGCGAGGCTGATATTACCCCGGGCCTAGATTCGCTCGAGCAAATGCAATAATTCCGACACCTCTTTATAAGCTTTGCTTGAATTTCCATTGCCACCCCGGGACATGGACCTTAGTCTATTCTTCCCCTGAAAAGCGTCAGAAAGAGCTCTCATATCATACACGCTCATCGATATTTCCCCCTCCTAGTTGAACGCACAGGCAGGCTTCTCTCTCTTCCCCAGCTCACGAAATAACCTTCTCGACCCACCCCTTCTCGAGCCTCCGCACCTCCTCCTTGAACCGCTCCACCTCCCTCCAGCAGTCCAGCGGCCGGCGGTCGTTCTCGCGCAGGCAGCGCACGACGTCGCCGCGCGCGGACTCGACGGCCTCGGGGACCTCGCGCACGCCCTTCCTCTGCTCCAGCTTCGCCCGCAGCGCCTGCACCTCCTTGGACACCTCGTGCCGCGTCACGGACGGCTGCTTGTCGTCGGCGCCGGACGAGGCCAGCTTGTCGGTGAGCTCCCGGAGCCGCTTGTCCTCCTGCTCCTGCAGCTTGCGCAGCTCCGAGGCCACGCGGGCCTGCACCTGGAGCTCGGCCAGCTGGGCGCGGGACGCGTCGGTCTGTCGGTTGCTCGCGGGTTAGTATTTTGGATATCTGGCAACACAGGCGGGGAAGGGGGTGTTGGGAGGAAGGACGGGAGAGGAGAGCCGGACTCCACGCACCTCTGGGCTTGACTGTAGCGACTCGACCATCTCGTGTGATACGCTGGCGGGCGATGACCTGGACAACCCGGTGCCGTCGTTAGTAACCGCGCAAGATCGGGTCATATAAGAAGGTATGGGGTTGGGCGCGGGGCGGGGCGGGAGAGCTTACCCCTTCCACACGTGTGGCGGCTGGGTGCCGGACGGTTTGGACGAGTTCGCGCCCATCTTGTTGCTCGTCAATGGCTGTCTTGGGGAGGGCAGTCTGCGCGTTCGTCCAGGCGGTTTTTGGCTCTCCGGCTTGTACGCTGCGGCGGCGGCGTATCACTCTAGCAAATTTCGGAATGACGTCTCGCTGACCCGAACCCTGATGGACAAGCTTTGGAGGCTGGAAAGTTGGTCGGCTCAATGGAAGGGGGTCAGACAAGGGTCAAACCCTGGCTTGTCACACTACTAGATTGCTTGACATGCTGCATACCACTGGATTCTGAGGTGATCACTTTGCATGTGCCAAAGTTCAGGGCCTTCTTGTGAGAGCACTCAAGACAGAATTCGGAATGGTTTTTTTTTCTTCGTTTTAGACATTACGGAGATTCAAGTCCATCATGAAGAGACTTCCCCTTCTGCCGGAAGTGAAGAAGGCTTCATGCAAGAGGTGGAATGTCACTGTGGTACAAGCTACATTTGTACTCACTCAATGAAACAACGTCGTCCCGAAAACTTTCGTGGACCCGAAAGATTGTTATATACACTGCATTTCACTTTCCCGAGACAAGTCTTACGGGAATAGCCTCTGCTTTCCAGCAGGACAGCCACCGTATACAATAATTTTTGAAGGGGTTCGTGGCTTTAATGAGTCAGTGTTTGACAATTTCTCCGGGACCAACGCCAGCATCAATCATGCATTGCCTCGGCCCAACAGCGCAGTAGCTGCTAACCCGAAGAGCTGGTAAATTATGAGGGAGATTGTGCTGCAAAATATGAGGGCCATGAAAGCGGCGGTTATATGATCTGCCGCCAGCCTCGGTAGCATCCGAGCTTTTATTCTGGAGCGTTTAAAATAATCATCTACAAGGAGCTGGGGAAAGACAAAATCACAACGTGGGAGTGCCAAGAGACCAAAACGTGAGATCTCGTCGCTTAATCATAAGATCTCAGTCAAAGCGAGGCTCTGTCGCCAGCATCTCGGGTCCAGCAGCGGCCAGGCAGTGTCGACTATTGGCCGAGGACGCGTCCATGTTCCCCTGTTTGGCAGGTAATCCGCTCTCTCTCCCATCCTGATCATTTTTCTTTTTCCAGATTTGCTTTCGCATGGCAGGGCCTTATCGCTGGCAAGCCTGTGGCCTGGCCGGCCCTGGCAGGGGGTTGTGCAGGGTTCGGGCCCGGTGGCCAGGGGGGGATGGGGCGGGAGGCTCTCAGCGAGATTAAATTGAGGCAGTCCTTAGATTATGAGAAGCACTCAACCTGAAGATACGAAGTGGGGATCCGCAGGCCCGACTGCGTTTGACAGACTGCTCATACCCTGCCGTGCGGAGCCTCCATCCCGCGCAGCGTGGCCCAGGGAACGCAAGAACGTGGCAATGGAAAGATTGAGCAATGGCCAGGCCTAAATGAGGCTGGATGGTGCCAAAAAGAGCCAAGACGCCTGTCAGGACCTCATATCTTGGGAGGATGCTGGTCCTGCGGTGTTGGATCTCGGGTTGCTTCGTCCTAGCTTCGTATTCCGAGTTTGCCGAGAGCTGGCCCATCCCCCCACCGTCGCTGGGCCGCAGGCTGGGCGGCTTCCTTCCGAAAAAGGACCACGGCGAGGGAGCACCAAGCGCCTTGGGACATCCAGGGCCATCTCGCTTGGTCTGAGGTCCTGCACCAGGGGCGGCCGGACTGCGAAGGAAGGCACTCAAGCAGGGCAGAGCATGGCAGATGCATGGCAGAGACAAGGTGAGGTCGGCCGGAAGAATGTCATGTCTGAGCCAAACGGAGAAATACAGACGGGGCGCGAGTGTCCTTCATCAAGCCCCGTTGTGCCATGGCGAGGGATGTTGCGTACCTGGGTGAGCAGAGTCGCAACACCGTCGCCTGATGATAGCCATCCGCCGCGATCCTGACGGCTTGTGCAGATGACTCTCCGCGTATCGTGATGCCCAGTCCCAGCGTTGTCCCGGTCTTGGGGATGAGGGGCATCAAGGGGCTCCTCCGCCGAGTCCCAAGGATTCGGTGAGGTTGAGGCGGGTGCGGGGATGTGACACACAACGTGGTGTTGTTTCCATCTGATGTTTGCAGATCGGCGGTGGTAAACAAGTCAAGAGATCATATGTTTCGACTGGTCGTTCCTGTCAGTTGGCTCTGTTCTGTTCTAGCTTGGTGATGCCGCCCTGGTGATAAATGTTTGAGGTTTCGTGGGCGGCCCCCTTTTTTCCTGCGAGGCAACCTCGGATCCCTGACCCCTGCCCAGGGGTTGAGCCGCCTCGATTGGCTCTGCTGAGTCGCCTTCGAGCTGCCGTGTCCGACTGACAAGCGACGCCAGCCAATGCCTTGCGAGCAACCAGGGCCCAGCCAGCGTGTACATCCCTACTGCGTGGTATTGATCGTCCCGTCGGTGCGAATGCTGCTCAACGACTCGCCCAGACGCACGCCGGGACTGCTTGGATGGAGTTCGTCCAACGCCTCAGTCCAGCTGAATCCATTGGCCGTCGACTGCTCTGCTCTGCGGCCGTGTCAGAGAAGAAAAAAAAGCCCCGAGATGCCCTTGCAGAGACTCCAGAATCCAGAGGACTCCGGAGGGGCAGAGAGGGGATCGTAGGCAGGCACAGGGACAAGGGGCGGATTGTCTGTGCAGGAAACAGGCACAACGCAGCACACCGTGGCTTTTGTACCTTCGTACCTCCCGTAAAGGACACCAAGAAAACAAACCCCCCGTTACACAGCCAGCGTCCGCAGCTTGCGCTAACATGCGAGGGACTGGTTCACTCACCGTCGGGACTCCACCGAGCATGGGTGTGGACCAGTCCTAGCCTCTTTCCATCTCGTCTCCCTTGACGCCGTCGTCCTTTTCGCTTCCCACTGACAGGGTCTGCATGGTCCATTTGGTCCATTTGGCCCATCTTGGTCTTGAGGGTCCGGTCCTGACGGCACATTTGCTCCCCAGCAAGTCCGTTCTTTTGCACAGCTCAGGCCTGGCTTGGTCTACTGACTTTGGCTGCATCTCGGGTGACGCCGAGTGGAAAACTGCCCACCTGCTGGCACCCCTGGCCTCCCAGCTTTCTTCATCTATTCTTGTTCTTAACCCACGGCGATCCCCTCGCCTTCCTTGCACTCCCCGACCAAGCCTCTCTCTTTCGCTTTTGATTCTGTGGACCTCTTGGTCGGTTCGATTCTCGTGTGTGGCCCTGCTCTGCTGTGCTCTGCTGTGTCCCGTATTGCGAAGCGATATCATTGGTGGCACGTCAAATCTTCTCCCAAATACACGCGCGCCCACACACACATTTGATCTGTTGATCTGGATCATCTTCAGCCTACCCCCCATCCCTTCTTCGACCAAAAAAAGCAAGACTTGGCCTGAGCTCTGTTGATCTTCGCTGGACGGTGGATTACTTGCCCCTTGTCTTGGACGGCCATCCGAATCTTCCCTCACCCTGCCAATTGTCGTTTACTCATCTGGCATCCGCCTTCACCCTTTTACTCACTCACTCAACCACACCTACTCACTCCCGCCAACCGCCACCACGCTGTCCCAGCAACCTCAACTTGCTCGTCGTTTGCGGCGGTTACACTCGTTCGACGTCATCTCATCAACTCCGACCAGCTACCCACTGCTCTTGTGGTGCTAGCTTGCTTTTCACTCGCTCATTCGAAAACCTTCGCATTTATTTGTCTTGGGAAGGAGGAAGCTCTGCGGCTTGCGACTGCCGACCGCGCTTGTCTGGAAAATCGCCGATTGTCTACACCTTCGCCCGCTATTCATCTACGGCGTCACGCCACGGCAAGGCCCACTCTCACAGGCGAGCCACTCTCCAAGACGACATTCATATCGACTCAATATCGGCTCCCCGCGCTGATTTGAGCAATCACGGTCCTTTCTGCCACACCTGCACTGCCAGCAATCAACCATCTAATCCGCCGGCCCGGACCACCTAGCCTCTCATTTGACCTTGACGGCCTTAGCATCTCGACCAGCAATATCCACCGCCGCTGCGCCCAGCCTACCACGGCCTCGACTTCCGGTCTGACTGCTCTGTCCTGCTTGCTTCGGTACTCACAAGGGGTGACTCGACTCTTTGTCCCAGTGGGCTGACTTTCGATATTGTCTCGTCGACCTCGTATGAGACAATCGCCACAAAGGACCATCCCAACCCTATTGTCCCCCCCTCCTTTGTGCCTATTCATAATGCTATTGTCCGCCACTCCGTCAACAACACAATAGCCCTTCTTGAACTTGGGAGGCTTTTAGGCAGGGACGTTTCACGCGGATCTTGCTATAGATTCGGAGCACCACCCCGTTTGCCTCGACGAACGGACGGACAAGGCTCGAAAATATCTCTCATAAACAAACCCCGAATTTCATCTGTCTCACCACCCTACCCACCTAACAAAGATGGAATTCCATCGGCGCAGGTTCGCCGCCCTCGCCCACATGGACCCCACACCAACTCTCTTCGCCCGGGAGGAGGCGGAGGCCGCCTCGACCGCTAGCGCCGACGACCCGATGTCGACCATCTCTCCGTATGCCCATGGTCTCAACGGTGTGAACCAGGTTAACAACCTGGTCTTCGTGGACATGCTGTGGTGGACGCTGGGTATCTTCGGATTCACAATTCTGGCCGTCAGGATATTCCAGGTCGTCTGGGGACACATTCGCCAGGTCTCGGCAATGTCGGTCCAAGGTGACAGACAAACTTACTGGAAGTATGCCCAGTCCCATTGGATGCCCAGCTTCAAGAAGGACTTCATCTACGCACCGCTATGGGGCAAGCGACACAACCGGGAGATCCGACTCTCCAAGGCCATGAACATGGGCACCCTCCCATCGAGGCTGCACTTCATCCTCCTCTTCATCTACACAGTCAGCAACCTGGTCTACATGTTCTACCTGAACTGGTCCAATGAGAACAAGTACGCGCTGTGTGCAGAGATCCGAGGACGATCAGGAACCCTCGGCGCCGTCAACATGGTCCCCCTGATCATTTTTGCCGGTCGCAACAACCCCATGATCTCGTGGCTCAAGATCAGCTTCGACACCTACAACCTCTTCCACCGATGGCTCGGTCGTCTTTCAGTTGTCGAGATCATCATCCACTTCCTAGTCTGGGCCATTGTGCAAATGGCCGCTACTGGGTGGTCGGGTCTGATGGATCGCGTCCTGTATGACCCGTTCATCGCGTCCGGAACTGCAGGTACCTGGGCGATGCTTATCCTCCTAATCCTCTCCTTCTCGCCTATCCGCCACGCTTTCTACGAAACCTTCCTCAACACACACATCATCCTCGCCTTCATCACCTTCGTGTGCACGCTGGTTCACTGCCTGACGCCCACCGAGATTCCCACTGGTCTTCCTCAGCTTCCTTGGGTCATCGCAATCTTTGCCATCTGGATGTTCGACCGCCTGGCCCGTATGATTCGCCTCACCTACTGCAACTGGTCCCACCGGGGATTTACCGAGGCCATTGTCGAGCCGATGCCTGGCGAGTGCACCCGAGTCACCATGCACCTGCCTCGCCACGTCGAGATCAAGCCCGGCTCGCATGCCTACATTCGATTTGCGGGTATCAAGCCTTGGGAGAACCACCCCTTCTCCATTGCATGGATCGACCACCACGCAGAGGAGCTGCCTCTGGACGAGAAGGAGCCTATGATTCTGAGGAGGAACACAACAACCTCGGTTTCATTCGTCATCGGTGCCCAGACCGGCCTCACGCGAGACCTCTACAACCGGGCCGCCGACTCCGGCAGCCGCGCAATCAAGATGAGGGCCGCCTTCGAGGGCCCATACGGTGGTCACCACGATTTGGACAGCTACGGACACGCCGTCTTGGTTGCTGGTGCGACTGGTATCACACATCAGCTCAGCTACCTGAGGCCACTCATCGAGGGCTTCAACAACGGCAGCGTCGCCACTCGTCGCATCACATTGATCTGGATCGTTCGTGACTACGAATCACTCGAATGGATCAGGCCCTGGATGGACGAAGTGCTCAGGATGCCGAACCGCAAGGACATTCTGACCATCAAGCTCTTCATCACGAGACCAAAGAACAGCAAAGAGATCGTCTCCGCCAGCACAACCGTGCAGATGTTCCCCGGCCGGCCCAACGTCCCGCTCCTGATCCGCAAGGAGGTTCACGAGCAAATGGGCGCCATGGCCGTGACCGTCTGTGGCCCTGGCGCGCTAGCTGACGACGTCAGATCTGGCGTGCGCCAGGTGCAGGATGAGAACACCGTCGTCGACTTTTTCGAGGAAAGTTTTACCTGGTAATTCCGTGTACAAGTCTCTTTTCCGACGCGGAAAAAGAAACAACAGTCACGATGCCATGGTTTACGATTTACGGCCTGATCGACGGGATTCTCTTCTCCAACATCTCTATGACCGGTACCCAGCACCGTCATTTTGGTGGACTTTTTTGGTGATCTAGATTTTTTTGGGTGGTCTACAGCCTTGCTGCGTTCTCTGTCTATATTTTGCATTTCACACACACACACATCTGGCTGAGAAGGAAGTGTCGAGGAAGCTGAAGCTAGTTGAGCATGAGAGGGTAATCTTCAGTCTCACACATCGAGGTGTCATCACAGCCATTCGCGAATATCCCCAGATGCATTGCGCTTGGAGTTATGGAGGGTCTGTTCATTTTGGCCAAGAAGAAAGGAGCCTTAGAGGAGATAGAAGAAGGCATTTGCCTGTACATAGTCATGCTGTACTGCAGCTCGTATATATCCATCAGGGGCACATCATTTTGATGGTCCCTGTAATATCACTTCTCTTTGAAGTTCATCACAACTGTTGACATTGTTTTTGCTTGCTTCTACCGTGATCACAAATTCCTATTTTGAAATGTCTACTGAATCGTCTGTCTGCTTCTTTGTTTGTTTGTCAGACCTCAAATGCAGTCGAGGTGTGAGGTCCAGCGGCCCGCCGTTACTCAGCCGCCTTCGTCATGTGTCCGTGGCATGGCGAGCCGCCCGCCCTAGATCCCGCTTGGCTGGCATGGCAAGCTTGCTTTTTTTCGTGGGCCGTTGACCCCAAATTGTTCCATGGCGTACTATTCACCCCCCACTTTCGCCATTCACACATCTTTGGACGATGCATGCAGTCCGCCGGTGGGCCAAGAGAAACGTAACCGCCCAGGCAGAAGGTCATGACGCGCGGAGTGCTGAGATGAGATGGGGAATCTTATCTCTTCCCGCCTGTCCTCCCCTTTCCATGTTATCTCCCGGTGGCTCGATGTTGCTGACGTTGTGGCTCGATTGCGCCTAGCACGTAGCAGTAGGGGGTGGGGTTCCTGGGCCCCCGTCTGTTCTCGCTCGGGAGGATCGTGGCCTTGGCGTCATACTAAGCAGCTCCCAAGCCGCGCTTGCTGGAAATGAGGCCTTCCTCTAAGCGTTGACTAGGGGTGGGGGTTCCATGGTTGAATTTTTTTTTGTTGTTGTTGTTTTGCGGTGAGTCTCCTGTCCCCCCACGGCGTAGCTTTGCTGGACTAGGGAACTAGGTCCCTCAGGAACGGTCACTTGGCAGGGTGCGTTGGTCGACCTCGAGTGTGCATTATTTCCGTCATGCTGCATAATTTCAATACCTTGAGTGCTCCCCAGGGCCAGCCCCTGACAGAGTGTGAGTAACCTGTCTCCCGGAGATGGTCTATCCGCCAGGCATGGGAGCCTCAATCTAGGCTATACACGTATCTAATCCAATCCTGCTGACGCCCTGTGGAGTTTTGTGTATCACATTTACTCATCTGCCCAATGTAACAAAACCAGGCGGCCTTACGCTATTCCCTCTGGAGCACAGACACAAGATCGTGATAACAATGTAGTATTGAATCGCGGCAGGAAGACAACACAGAGCGTGGCAATCGCGGTAGCTATGGCAATTCTTCACGCTGCCGGATGATCTTCCGCCGCTGCCTCGAGATCGGTTGTCTCTTTTCACAGCTTGGCGTCCTTCTCCAGCCTCTCCTCCCTCTCGTACCGATTTTCACTCTCTAGGTCGAAGTGTGCTAGCCGGGCTCCGTCATTAGCACATGCAAGTCAGTTGCTGCAGGTTAGCGAGAGGCAATGATGTGGTACTTGCGTTTCTCTACAAAGGCAGACGCGATAATGCCCGCCCTGTTTTCCTCGTAGTGGCCGGGAATTACTCGATGTACTGCACATCTGTGACTTGCGCATGAACGCAGCAGTGTGCCTTGTTGCAAACTTGCCCCTGTCTCTTGTCTCACATCAGCACGCTACCTACATTCCACTTTCAGCGAACGTGATATCGTCCGCAGAGTGGACATCGTAGGCAAACAAGCCAAGCAGCTTGTCGGACCCGGCTTGTCTAGCTCCGCGAAGCCGGTCACGAACCCGGATTAATATTGAGGGTTCTGAATTCTGTGACGGGTTGGGCACGAACGGCCGAACGGGGTGAGTTGACGGCACGGGGACTAGCTTTTAGGATGGATAGCATCGCATACGCTCATTCATGGAACGATTCATGCTCCAAGATATGCTTTCAACGTTGCGCGGTTGACAGAGCATCCTCAGTTGATGTAAAAGAATTCCGCGAGCACTGATTCGGTTTAAAAGTTCCAGATCTCCTTCCTCTTCTCAATGCTGCCCCGTTGTTGTCACTCTTTAATTAACGCTACATTCTATTGTCGCCTCGTTGTCCGGTGAACCTTTTCTCTTCATACAAGGTACTGATCCCGAGACTTCACATTCAGAACTTGGACTAGCCAGGAAATATTGCAGATAGCACTTGAGACAAATCATCATCACTTGAACGGCGCTGTTTGGAGCTCCAGCTCCTGTCCTGCAGTTCGCTGCTTGAAAGGGTGATACTGAGGTACGCCAGGCACCCCTGAACGAGACACAATCAGGCGGCCGGCTGGATGATTTTAACACTACCATCCTGCCACAAATGATGTCCAGTAGACTCCCGGATGGGGTCTCCACAACCTCCTCGCTGTAGTTGAGAGAGACGCACAAGCAAAAGTGATAATTTCCGAGAGTGTGAGCTCACATCATCAAACGATATCGCGAGAGCTGGGCCTGATGGCGAATTCAGTCATAGAACTACCAAAGAATAACCAGCCGTCGTGACAAGCCACGGGCTGGGTCTGGAGTCATAACAAGGACGGAAGGACTCGGCCACACAATAGCACAACCAGATGACCATTCTATAGCATGATGACAAACATTAATACTGGCTGTGAACACTCGCAGTACTCAGAGAAATCATTTGCTAAACAGTGGTACACTTCTACGAGCGCTGGGAGTCAGACGTCCTAGAAAACATAACTGAAGATGGAAAAGTTCCCCTCACTTACTCACATATACAAATCGATGGGCATACTTGAACTTATGCCCTCAAGAACCAGCTATTTCGTTTATGTTGAATTGGCCGGCCTCGTTTGATCGGTTCGCCCTGGCCGAGTCACGCTGTATCGTGGCTCGGCCTGGCACTCCCCAGCCTCGCCATCCAAGGCATGGGTGAATAATTTGAGAGCCTGAGAAAGCTGTGAGTCTACAAAGAATCTTACTCATTTCTCCACTGGTATATCTACCGAGCCCACTGGAAGTCTCGCATCAACCAAACACAAGCCAGCAGACTACCCCGTCGCCAACGACCACCAGAACAAGCACTCACGCCATACCTACAGTCCAAAACATCTGTTGAAAATGCAGCTCAACATCGTTAAAATCATTCTCGTCATCTCCGTTGGCATGACAAGCATCGTCTCTGCCGACTACCGCTGCTGCAAGAGACAAGCCTGCACCGAGTGCTCCGTTCTCGTCACCAGCTGCAACAGCTGCACCAACGTGAGTCTCCATTGGGAAACCTCATTCCGATCATGCCTTTTGCAAGTATCCGCAAATTTTTAGCAATACTGATTGTGTTTCTTCCCTACAGCAACTCCCCTACCAATACTGCTGCCCAGCGTAGGCGCTTGAGAAAGACATCCTCATGCCCAGCTGAACGCCATCATGGTGTAATTCTTGATAGGAGGGCACTGTGGTTTTTTTTCTTGGCTCAGTCCGACCGAAAACGAGGTGCAAGTAAACAGGACTTCTGAGGAGGACGTGGTGGAGATGACCTACGTAGGGAATTAAAATCAAAGTTCTTTACGAATGCTCTCGCATCATGGGTGGCGTCAATGAGAGTTGGCTTGCTCTTTGAGAATGAAGTTTCTGATACGTGATTCTTTTGCATTGGTAAACATAAGCCGGGGACGACGTCATGCATCTTGGAGATGGTCAACCACTGAATTCAAGACTTGGGGTAAAGTTATGCTCAGCAGCCAGCACACTGCCCTCCCAAACATTTGAAGAATTTGGCTGAAGTGCTCAGTGGTGACTGACGTTTCAGTTGTTCCAGCGTCTTGCACCCTTTGAACAGAATTATACCTTTGCTATTAGGTCAGTGTAAAAGCACTAGAAGTACGACCATCCTTGATGTTGCCTCGGGCATCATGACATACGTGGAAAGCGTGGATCAGGGGCCTGAACAGACTCAGGCGTGACGAAATCGAATTCATCCAAAAATGCTCTAGAGAATCGTATTTGAATGTCTTGATATGACAACTTTACACTGTTGACAAGACAATGGAACGTGGATCAAAGAGGAAGAGAGAGTAATTCTTTTTCTTATTTCATCGTCTTGCAGCCTGTGTCCCGTACCGTCATAGAAAGCACATGAGAACTCCTCTTGAACGTCGAAAGAGCTCGCATCGGGGCCACACACACTCGAGTTCTCTTTAGTGATAGATCTTTGGCTTCGAGTCCAGACTCTCTACGACAGGAGTGATTTTCGTATGTGCGGCCATGAGTGAGTGCTGGTGGAATGTTGTGATTTCCCTTTGCACCAGTGGCACCTGACAAAGGTTGAGTTGTGATGAGAACAATGCACTTAGTCACTGAATAATCAATGAATTTGTCTACACAAGGGCATTGTTCAAATAACTCGGCCTCCTCCCGAGGTCTTTAAGAAATCCAAACCTATCATGATTATGTGACCTTGGAATCTCTCCGGATTCTGACAGGTCCAATTCGAAAACAAAAGGTAAAAATACTTTCCCGGCACGAAAACTCCCTTGAAGCGATCGAAACAGGATGTGTCTCGTCATGAAAGAAGCCGGGCGCGATAAAGCCCTTGCAGACCACGAGTACGGTCCTGGTCTCCACACAGGTCCCCTTTCAGGGGGCATGGCCATCGGCGTCGTCCTCTCTTTCGCAGAATCCCCCAGGGCAGGCCAGCCACGTTTGGACAAGTTTCTCGCCCACCTTAAGGAGGGACACATGAAAGAAACTTTTGAATCACTACAGCAGCAAGTGGAAGAAGCCAAGCGCAGGCACCGTGTCAAGAAAGCTGAGGTATGGCTATGCTATCGCGACCCATCTACCCTTTGGGACGACGAGGGGATGATCTGGAACTCGCAGATGATCTACGCCGAGTGCGAAATAGTTGAGCGATTCATCGAGATGACCAAGTGTCTTAGCAGCTACGTTCAACTCCACGCTTACCACGTCCTGCGGGAGCAAGACATGTATATCACACAGGATGGCAGAATTCGGATCCGGAAGTTGGATAAGTGTATCTGTTCTCGTCAATGATCCAGCCGAAATCTGAGGACCTGGATACCATATCAATGAAATATTTCTATTCAATTGGATTTTTTTTTTGAAAAGATAATTCCACAGTAACGTGTCATATTTTGAGCTCACATGTGCAAAGATATCAAGAAAGTGGAAGTGATCCTTATTTATAGTCTACTTTGCAACAAATTGAGACGTTCAAATGATTTGATACGTAAATGAGTCTAATGTGGTCTCTTCTTCTCAGGTGCAGAGAGCATATGTATGGAGAGAGAGACTGGGACACCACGTGCGGCTATAGAAGACATATTCTAAGTCAAGCAAGTGGAAGAAGTGCAGCACGAGCTCAACGTCCAAGCGCCTGAGCGAAGGTCAAGAATGGCGTCAGTCGATTTCACTGACTGAAGTGAGCAGTAACCAGTCCCATAGCTTCGTGCCTTTTAGTTGACACTTTTTCAAGTACGTGGGCTGCGCGGCACCGATTGCAAGGCGACGCCGCATTAGCTGACATCTGTGGACTGAGACCATTCTATTCATCATCGGAGCTGGCAGCTGTAAATCGTCTTTCTTGACTCAAAATCTTTGCAGGGAACTGCCACTTCCCATGACCCTGCTCCAGAACGGCCGTAGTCTGGTACGCTTAGCAGTGATTTGAATCTGCTACATGATTTGTTCGACAGCAACTGCACATGATGACGAGGCGCTTTGATACTGACACTCGGCCGCGTAAGCTATTTCATGTACTCTTGCGGCCAGTCTCAGCTGACGTGCAAGATCAGGTACTGCCGTCTTAATCGGATGGTGGAGGAGGCAAAAGGAAGGGCTGGTTGGCGGCGATCGGCAGGTAGGAACCGTAGAAAGCTTGATATAAGCCACAGATGAGCTGAATATGCGGGTCAGATGGCACAAGACCTCCCTCCCTCGGGCATTTGTTCATGTCGCCTCGCATCTCGGGAACCTGAAGGCCGTCTCATCATGCTGTCAGCTATCTTAGCGAACAACAGTACCAACCTCCCGGCTTGACCGCCCTAATGATTGTCCTTGGCTGCGCTTCTGAGGTCCACGTACTTATGCATGCAGCGAGTGACATGCCTATGGCGTTTGACTGAGCCAAGCGGTGTGCTTGCAGAGTATGACAAGACTCTGGAAGACGGCCTCCAACTCGTAGTATCAACACCGTACCTCTTCACGGCGGCAGAGGTTACTCTTGGTAAATCTTTCCCGTTGTGCCGGCACTCAGGCGTGTGGAAGGCGATGTCTCTTCTTGCGTGCGACAGGCAGCAACTCCCAGGCTGACCTCTGTATTGTTAGTCGCACATTGTGTACACTGGCCCAAACCATCGGGAGTTCAGCATGTGATCGACCTGTGTGAGCAAGTGGTTTGGTCATCCTGCTCGATCTCGTCTCGAATCCGTGAGCCAGCAATGGAACTGTAGTTATGGCATTGGTTGCAACCACGGCCAGACAAAGTCCAGAGGCCAGTGACTAAGGCCAAAACTCCTGACATGGTGCTCGACTGGAGCCTGCCCAGGCTCAGGTAGCAGGCCTGCAGCTGTTGCGCTCAGCCCAGTCCAGGGTCCCGGGCGGATACGGCTTTGGTGTCGGATGATCAAGCTCAACCTCTGCATTCAGTGAAGAGCACATGTTGATGCAGGAAGTTGAGGGAGAGGTATAGCTTGGTGCAGATCGCTGCCATCTTGCGAGGTCGTGCCACAGGACTGGGCTTTGGGAGAGGGCAGGCGTGCAGTGTGCAGTAGGTAGGCAGTCTAATAAGTAATTATGCCCGCAGCTCACACACATGCGCACCCCGCCGTGTGGCGAGACCTCGATCGCCGCAGTCGCTGTTACTCATCTCAACCACCCCCTCGGCTCGCCTTTCTCTGCCAGCCCAACGACCGACAACCCATCCCATGGCAAATTGATAAATGACAGCAGGCACGCGCAGTCGGCTTGCCTTGCCTGCCAAGTAGCCCAATCAGCAGCCCCCAGCACACAGAGTCGCAGACGCAGGCGCAGGCGCAGGCGCAGGCGCAGACGCGGACGAAGCTGCGTTCTCCTCAGGCGGGCCGGCCTCGCTGCTGGTCTTACCCCAGCAGCTTCCTCAACGGTCTTCATAGCCCGACTTCTGATGTGACCACTTCACACCAACACCCCAGATCTTGCAATGGCCGACACCGTCATTCTCGGCGCTGGCATTATTGGTGTGTCCACGGCATACTACCTCTCCAAGCACCAACCTGGCAGCACCATCCACCTCGTCGAACCCTCCCCGGAGCTCTTCGCCTCGGCATCCGGCTATGCAGGTGGTTTCTTAGCAAGGGACTGGTTTGGAACCGGTGTGGCCTCCCTGGCTGCCCTGAGCTTCGAGGAGCACAAGAGACTCGCAGAACTTCACGACGGCGCCTCTAAATGGGGCTATGCCAGAAGCACCTCCCTCAGCTACACTGCTGCCTCCCAGATCCGCGGCAAGAAAAGTCTGAGGGGAGAGGACTGGCTACGCTATGGAACAAGCAGGGCCGACGCCGCTTCTGGATTTGCGAGCGACGGCCTGGACGGCCGTAGTGTCCTGCCGCCCTGGCTGCGGCGCGAGGATGGCGACACAGTACGGCCGATAGGCGATGACAGGACGACGGCCCAGGTTGACCCGTTCCAGCTGTGTCACTTCCTGCTCAAACAATGCCTCGAGAATGGCGTTCAGCTCTCCCAACCCGCCAAGGCCATTGCCATCATGAAGGACGTCCGTGACGAGCTTTCTAGCATCAGGATCGCCGATACACAAACATCCACAGAGACCGATGTCCCCTGTACCCGACTGATTATCACAGCTGGTGCGTGGTCACCGCAAGTATTTCAAGAGGTCAGCTCCCGGAGACTACTTCCAACTCTCGTTCAACATGTCTCTACCCTTGCTTGCTATATTGTTACTTGCCTTGGTGTTGTGCGTCTCTCTACCCGAGTTGCAACTTCAACATCAGGCCCATGAGCCGGAAGTTTGGTGTCTTGATCACGTTCAGTACACTCCCACTGCAGATCTCTTCAGAAGCTGACTCCATGATCTGGTTAGCTGTTCCCCAAATCCCAGAGCGAACTTCCCATCTCTAGCCTAGCAGGCCATTCTTTGGTCCTCAAGTCGCCTCGGTGGACCAAAGAAATGGAGGAGAAAAGGGGATGCCACGCCTTGTACGCAACGAGCAAGACAGGCTTCTCGCCCGAGATATTCTCACGCGTCGGAGGCCAGCTTTACGTTGCTGGGCTCAACACGGACGCCATCCCCCTGCCCACGCTAGCGACAGAGAAACCAATCTCCAGAGAGGCTATAAACGAGCTCAAGAAAGTGGCCGCTAAGCTCCTCGGCCCAGAGGGCGGCGCGGTCGATGACCTTGAAATTGTGAGAGAGGGGCTTTGTTTCCGGCCAGTCACGCCGTACGGCACTCCTATCATCTCGAGGATCGACGACGAGCACCTAGAGGAAGGCATCGCGACGCGTCCTGATGCTAAGGGAGGCGTATTCTTGGCTGCAGGCCACGGCCCGTGGGGCATATCACTCAGCCTGGGGACGGGAAAAGTTCTCGCAGAGATGGCACAAGGCCGCCGAATTAGCGCTGATGTAAGCTCTTTGGTGATGTGGTGACACTGCATGTTTGCTCCTGCAACTGCCGTGGTTGTCTTGAAGACGGATTGCTGCCCTTCTTCAAGACTCATTGGATATCTGGCCGGCCTGGCTGGACGATAATAGCAGCAATTTAATAGTTCCTGGATAGGATTCGGGCATTTTCATAAGGATGGCTTCATAACCGGCTGTAGATTGAGGAGTCAGCCCCCTTTACGTATGCTTCCAACGATGAGCTAAATACAGCACACTCGATCTAGTTCCCACCTGGGATTTCCGCGCGATGCATTGAAATGAAGTTATGAGAGCACAGCTTCGTGCCTGGTGATCCAACGCCGACAGCTGTCAGCGCCTCCGTACTGCTTGGTAGCAACGGTGAGGTGAGGTGCGGTCCGGCGAAGTGAGGTTGATGGGACGGGAACGGGGATCGTCGTCACGGATGGTTCCGAGGCGGCGTTTGGCTGAAACCTAATCACAGGGCTAGACTGGCCGGTGGGAAAGCAGCAGAGCACGGTGCTTTGTGACACGGGAGAAAGAAGCTCTCTGGGTGTCGCTACGCGGTAGGTGTGGCGAAGAATCTGGCCTGGCAGCCTGCCTATCAGGAAAGCCGAATGGGATCAGATGTGAAGGTTCAGCGAGGGCCCAGAACGGCGGCAGCGATCCAGTCTGTCGGTGCTGGCCTACCCACTCAAGGCGCAAGATCAATGTGACCGTGACTGGCCTGGCACCTGCGACTGGGAGGGGACAGAGATGTCGGTCGCTGAGGTGCTGCCTGCCTGCCTTGCATATCGATCACGTCGCATCAGTCTCGCTCAGGTACCTCTGCATGGCCGTCCGTTGCCAACCGCGGCGAAGATGGAGGCGGTTCCAAGAAATGATGAAAAGTCCAACTTCAAGCGCGTATGCCCTCTCCGCCATCGTTCGACATGTGGCAGCAGTCATGCCATGGTCGGCACCGGGGCTACTACGTATATGACATACGCGGACGGAGCTGGACAGGCGGCATCGTCAAGTCCCGTTGTCCCCCCCTCCCCCCAGCGAATGCGACTGATGCCGAATCGAGATGCTCGAGCCAAGGAGCAACAGGGGAACAGGGCTTTGGGCATGCGGGACGCAGAGCAGCTTTGGCCCACCGTGCAGCGCCAAGGACCAATCAGCCAACATACATAGCCGCCCGCATTTAAGTTCCGATGCGCTCGACTTGCTATTGAACCAATTGCTCGTCCACCATCACCAACCGGGCACCATGAGATTGCATCCCACCATCCCGCCTAACCCTCCTCGGCCCCCGTGGCCCCCAATGCGACCAAGACAGCACTGGACCTGCTGTACCGAGATGGGCCAGAATGCAGAAAGCCTGGGATGCGCAATGCGCAATGGGCGTGGTGGGTGGGGTTGGTTGCAGCTGCACCTTGTCCCACCGCAGCGCCCAAAGGGCCAAGCACCACCTCTCCTCACCTGGCCCAGATATCATCTCTTCCCCATTGTCACCGACGGCGAATCACTGACCGCAGAGAGGGGTTGTGAAAGCTTTTGCGGGCGACAAAACCGAGCCCATCTCTGCTCTCTTGCTGCCCTGATCGGCTTATTGGTCCTCGTAACCTCCACACGGCAAATCTCTCACTCCTCCCTCTCATGTTCTACTGAGCATATCTTCGAATGGTACCGGCTCACGCTGCTGCCCAGAGATCCACGCACCATTTACGGAGCACAGCGGCCGCCCACACCCCCGGGGATACCACTCTACTCTTGTCCGTGTGGACCATTGGGGCCTGTGTACTAGTGTACCAGTTCGCAGAATTGGTGTATTCCGAGGGAGAGCACCATCTTCGTCGACACATCTGCGCTGACTTGAATGTCTGTTGCACAGTCGAGCGACTAGAAGCGGGTGTGATCGCATCGCTTCGTCTCAGTGGTCGACACCAGCACTCGTTGGTTCTCTCCGTCTCCTGGATAAAAGCCACGGCAAACAACAAGCTTCCGTACTGGGCCATCGACCCGTCTGTGTGATAGTGCTCTGCCCGGCCCGCTTGCATCGAGAACCACATAATCTGCATGCACTTCCCTGCCGAGTTGATCGATGCTTGCCCACTCCCAGGGTCCACACCTACGACATCCTTCACAACCACCCTTTCCGTCCAGTCACCCCGTCAGCCAGTCCATCGAGTGCGGTCGACAACTCTTTTCTTCGGCTCGCCTGCCCTGTTCTTCCCCACGCATGGCCCGTTGTGTGTGACATGCATTCGCGGGGAACAGGCCAGGACCAACGACCAGCCAATATTAAAGCCTGGTCTACCGCTGGGCCTCCTTAGCTCTTCACGTCTTGTCGTCCGACCCTGAGCTCACTCCCTCCAGGCAATACCCTGCCTTTTAAAGACATCGGCCCGCGTGGGATGACATTTCGGATCCTCGTGCGAGATCTACTACGACTACGCTACCGCACGCCAATATCTCATAACCAAATAGCTCCGTGCCCGGCGGCTATTAGACTAAACAGCAGCTCGACTTGCTAACGCCTGCTCGGTATCAATACAACCCTTCGTGTCGGGACTGCATACGGTGACCCAATTCCCTTCGACCACGCTACGCACGCCGCAACCCCTGAGCGCCGAGGATTGCTCAACCGTCATATATCGGCGACCCGCCCGCAAGTGACTGCCGGATCCTTTGGTGCCATCTGCATCTGGCTGTCGTCTAGTCTATCTATACTGCGACAGATCCTCCTGTGTTCTGCAGTGGCACGACCAACGCACATTTTTGGCACCTCTGCCGCCTGCCTGTGTTACCTCGCAGTCTGGCCTCGGTGTCTTCCATCCTTACGCGGACGACTTTGTGGTACTCGCGTGTATGGATACAATCCTCCGTTTTTCTGGAACAAACACAACACGCCAATATCCTCGAGGATAGGCTACTACTCGCCGAAAGGTCCATGTCAACTCATCAAGGTCATTGCGCTGAGTCGCGTTGTACGCACACCGGCACCTACTCACACAGCTGGACTGTCCTCTGAGTATCAACTATGGCTTCTTTAATACAGCCCGCCGTTCGCGACGCAGCATCGTCTGCCACACGAAGATTAGGAGAGCTTCTCAAGCGTATCAACATTCCGTTGACGTCGACAAGTCCCCCGGGCTTGGTTCAAGCGGACACGGTCGACCCCTGGACACAGGCTGGGAAGTATGGACTAGGATGGACTTACTTCTCGGTAGCACTGATGGTGTCGGTCGTGATCGTCAGAGTGTGGCATTGGTGGCAAGACAAGATCAGGCAGGCCATCTACAAGCAAGAAGTCGAGCAATATTACCAGAACCTCTACAACCCGGAGACTGAGTGGGGCGGCCAAACAACGGCGCAGTCTGGACAACTCACCGGGCAACCAGGCACGGCACGTCATTTCTTCCCCGAGGAAGAGAAGGCCGAAACAGCCTTCCGTCCCACATCCAACATGTCTTCCATTGGTTTTGTCAACGACACTCTGGCCCTATTTCGATGGACATTCTACAGGCCGATCCCGGACATCAGATGGCGCAAACACACATTCACCTTCTCATCCTTGTCAGTGTTGACGGTCGGCTTCATTGCCTTGGTATTTGTCTCCTTGTACTGCTTCCTACAACAACCGCTGTACTGGGCCAGCATTCGATATGGCTCACCACCGCTCGCCATTCGAGCCGGCATGATCGCGCAGGCCATGACCCCGTGGATCATTGCCACGAGCATGAAGGCGAACATTTTGAGTCTCATCACGGGCATTGCCGCCGATCGGCTCAACGTGTTCCACCGGTGGGCAGGCTACTTGTGCCTTTTCCTCTCTCTGGTTCATATGATCCCATTCTTCATCCAGCCTGTATGGGAGGATGGTGGAATGACTGTCTTCAACAAGCTGTTTCCTCCGGGAAGTGGCATCATCTACGGCAGTGGCATAGCCTGCTTTGTTCCTCTTTGCTGGCTGTGCGTGCTCTCCCTGCCGGTGTTGAGACGACATCTGTACGAACTCTTCTCGATTCTCCACGCGCCCGTTGGGTACATCTACATTGGCGTATTGTTCTGGCACACCAAGAACTTCTTGATGTCGTGGGACTACCTATACGCGTCTATCGCCATCATTGTGATTTGTAACGTTTGGCGGGTTTGCAAGCTGAACTGGACCAAGCCGTGGAGGATGGCGTTCCTGGTTGGGGACGAGGCCGCCATCCAAATCATGACGGAGAACACGATCAAAATCACTATTCCAACTCAACTGAGGTGGTCACCAGGCCAATACTTCTACCTACGCATGCCGGGCATCTCGTTGCTAGAGAACCACCCATTTACGGTCACTTCTTTGTGCAGCGAGGACTTTCCCTCGGAATATGGCGAACAGTACAGGGACTGCGTCCTGGTCTTCCGACCATACGGTGGATTCACGAAGAAGGTCCTCGAAACCGCGATAGAGAAGGGGCCGTTCCACACCTACCGGGCTTTCCTGGACGGACCATATGGAGGCATGCGTCGGGACCTTGCGGCGTTCGATACCTGCATCCTCATCGCGGGAGGAAGTGGTATCACATCGCTGATGTCGCAACTGCTTAACTTGATCAAGCGAATGCGAGACGGGAAGGCCATCACCAAGAAGATCGTCGTGGTGTGGTCCTTGAAGCGACTCGAGGCTATGGACTGGTTTCGCGAGGAGCTGCGCATTTGCCGCGAGGCGGCGCCGCCAGACAGTGTCACATGCAAGTTCTTCGTGACGGCTGCAACTAGGAATTCACATGGCGGTGCAGTTGGCGCGAGCGCTCGCGCGCCTCGGCCGATCTCGAACATGTTCCACGACAGGCTGGACGGCTTCGTCGCGGGAATTGCCTCAAAGCGCAACTCAGCACTGATCGCGGATGTCTCACAGGGCGATCCGAACAGAGAGGCAGAGCTGAGAGCAGAGCAGCAGGACCGATTCACCGCGCTGCCACAGCAGAAGTACCTGCAGCCACACAATATCCCGCCACCCCCACCAAACCCACCACCGAACAACCGGCAATCATACACAGATGACGCGCTGCGTCGCCTCGAGGGCAACGATGATAAGTCAGACGCGAAAGACACCAAAGACGGCGCGTCCGAGCTGCCCAACGACAAGGGCAAGCAGAAAGATTTCCACTTCCCTCCCTTGAAGCCCAAAGCGGACGGTCCATATTTCAACTACGCACCGCCGAACTCGCCAGGTAACAAGCGAATCAGCCAGCTCCTTGAACCCTCGCAGGCCGGATCGCAACCCGAATCTAATCAGCAATCATCAGACATCCCCCGGGCACCCGATGTGCCTGAACTGGCGCACCTCCGCACTGATGTAGGCACACTAAGCCGGCCGCGGCCGACGAGCACGTTTGGCCCGCCATCCGGTTTCGAATTCGGATTCCCCGAGACGCCGACCGAGTTCCAGAAGAACCTGATGCGGTTCGCGTTCCCTGTGCCGCACGAGATTGACGGGGGCTGGAGCGTCGAGTATGGGCGGCCCGAGCTCGGGTACATGCTCAAGGAGTGGGCGACAGGCGGGAGCGACGGGCGAGGAATACTAGGCCGGAGGACAGCAGTGTTCGTGTGTGGCCCGCCGAGCATGCGTGTGGGCGTTGCAACCACCGTGGCCAGACTCCAGGCCGAGATCTGGGGCGACCCCATGCTGGAGGAGATCTATTTGCACGCGGAGAATTATGCCCTGTGATGGCAGTTCTTGAGCAGTGAGAGCAGGAGGACGAGGCAGCCGCATGAGCAAAGGATGACGAGAGCGCGTCCCGATCGAGCACGGTACGAGATACCACTTTTCCCCTTTTTCTTATCAGTCTATTGTACTATATTATCATGATGAGGCACGACATGGGATGGGAGATACCAGAGCAGGAGACTGCTCGCCGTCAAGACTGGCTGGGTTGGGTTTTGGGCCGGAAAGGCGGAATGATGACCTGTACCAGACACACATATATATCTAATGCCCACAAAAGGGGACACTAGCGAATTCCTATCGTATATACGTACGCACGTACGGGGGATGGATGCATTTTACATAATATTAAACAATGAATATACAAGAGATCTACTTGTTCCAGACCAGCCTTGATGATTGATTGTTAATGTGAATGAGGGCCCTCGAGCGAAAAAAGGTTCGGACGCGGTGGGCCCGGATCTGGATCTGGTTGCTTTTTTGTGAGAGATCTTGGATGGACTGAACCCATCGGACCCAACCTCGAGAACATTCCAGCTGGCAGGGGAAATATGTTAAGCATGGCGTTTCCCCTTCCTCTTTTCTTCGCTGTCTTGATGTCGTGCTCATCGCAGAGCATTTGTGGGACTCGCCCCCTGATCGGATCGAATCGAATCGTGAAAGAAAACCATAGTCAGAGAGAGAAGGGGCAAAAAAAAAAAAAAGAAAGACAGCTCACCGCACAGCTGCAGGTTGCGGGTGGCAGCCCACTGAGGCTCGCGGCTCAGACCGCCTGCAGCCCGGTGCCACAGCAGGTCTCGGTCGTCGCTGATCGCGGCAGCCAAGCTAAGGTAAGGCTAGTCTAGTCTGGCGTGGGCATTGGTGGGTGGTGGACGTCGATCAAAACGGTGGGGACCGTTGATGCCGCCGCGTCAGTAGTAATAATGAACCTGTAGGTACCCAGGTACCGCGAGATGGTTGTCGGTGTTGGTAAACATAGACGTCACCTGGGTCAACGTTCAAGGCCACCTGAACAAATCTTTTTTCTCGTCCTTGTCTTCGAAGTCATCCATCCTTATCTTGGCCTGGACGGACGGATGGATTGTTATGCCAGGCCTCCTCATTCCTACGAAAACGACACCTCTCTTCTTCATCTGATCATGTAACTGCATACCTAGTAGTCCACTCACTTGCTTCCTTACTCTATTTCCAAGGCTGCCCGCATGCACACATACGGAGACAACATTATACATACATACCCATACATACTTGCCACGATCCTCTGCTTCAACTTCTGCTCCACTACTCGACCCTACTGCTGAGTTGTTTCAACGCTATCAGGAGACAGCTCCACTTCGCCTGGGCCCCGGGAGCTCCTGAGCTGTGTCGCCATCCTGTCAGACACCCGCAGGTGCCAGCTTCTCCACACCGGCGTCCGCTAAAGCCAAGCGCCGCTATCCCCATCTCGTGTGTTCGTTGCCGGTCTCTGAGCCTGTTCCCGCTGCTCCAAACTGCGGACGAACCTGCTGCACATGCGGGCGATCTGCAGCTAATATCGTATCAGACGATTCAAATCGAATAGTAAACAAAAAAAAAGTTTGTCTCGAGACGCACGCCCCTCCTTGTCCCTCTCCTGCTCTGTTGCTTGCTGCCCGCTGCTGCGAACAACCTCGTCCACCATGACGACCGTCCAACACCAGCCCGTCGCCAACCGGCCTCCCTCGCCTTCGCCGTCCCAGCTCCCGCCAGTGCCCGCATCGCCAACATACTCGTACGCGTCAACCGCGAACCAGCCCTCGGCAAACATGAACATCTCGAGCTTCAACCTGCCCCTGCCCCCGCCACCCCCGGCAGTCGAGGCAGTCCTCACCAAAGCAGACCTCGCCGCCAGCCAGAAATCATATGCCGATCTGCTCTCCTCCGCAAAGACATACCGCTTAGCCCTCGCCGCCCTGTCCAACGCCGCATCCTCCTTCGGTTCCGCCCTGGAATCGTGCGCCCGTCTGAAGGAAGCTACCTCCGACTCAATACATCTCGGCAACGCCCCGACTACCGCCGTGACCTCCAACAGCGGTTGCACTGCAGATAGTCTATTGGCTGCCGCAGGCGTCCACCATCTTATCGCCAACCACGAGCACATCCTGTCCGAGACGGTATACAGGAGCTTCGAGGTACCGCTCCTCCACGAGCTGGACAAGTGGCGCCGGGATGTTGAGGACGAGGAGGCCAGTTACCTGGCGGCGGTCAAGCGCCAGTCGCAGGAGATCCGTCGCCTCGAGAAGGAGGGCATGAAGTTGCACCGCCAGCGCGGGCCCAGGGATGTCTCCAAGTTCCGCGGCCACCTCGTCGAGCTGACCACTAAGCTGGACGGCCTGACTAGCATGCACGCCGAACACAGCCGCACCCTGCTGCGCGAGAGCCAGGACACGAGCGTCAAGATCCTGGAGTCGAGCTGCAGCCTCGTCCGGGCCGAGGTCGACATCTTCGAGTCCCTCGCGCGAAAGGGCTGGTCTGGCGGGGGCCTGGACGAGCTATTGGAGAAGGGCACCGACCTCTTTGCTGCCGAGCCAGCCGCCGCCGAGGCCGAGGCCGACACGAGCAAACTGTTCAGCATTTTGCCCCCAAAGAGTATCCTCGCCGACACCGCATCCGATACGGGCATGGGGCTGAGGGCGGTGGGCAACGTTGGCGGCCGCAAGGGCCACGAGAGGGCAGACAGCCTCGGTGTCGTGTCCGAGCCATACCAGAGCTTGGCCGGCGCGGTCACCAGCCCTGACTTCATGGCGGTGCCCGACACCGACAACATCAGCATCTTCTCGGCCGACTTTGCCAGCAACGGCAGGCCGCGGATGACGCGGCCCTTCTCGCCGCAGCCGGTGAGGGTCAACCCGGAGGAGGTCATGGGTGGCGCCGACGACCAGTACCAGGCCGGCGCCGACTCGAACGTGACGAGCGATGACGACGGGCCCCCATCGCCTGCCACGATACGCAACGGCGGGAGGTCCGCGTCCGCCGACGGCTTCCGCATGCGCTCCTCGCACGCGGACCTGTCGCTGCCCATGAGCGGCGACGAGGACGAGCACCCCTGGGGCAGCAAGAGGATCTCGTCGGCGGCGTCGGACCCGGACGAGAGGGAACGGAGGTGGAATTCCGCGGAGGACGGGATGGAATAGATTCGTGAGAACCCCTCCTCTTTTCTTGGGGGGAGGGCCGGGCGGTACCAGTCGTTCATTCAGGGTTAACAAGCTAGGCGTCACGGTTTGGTATAGAAGCATTGGTGTTTTGGGTCATGCGGTGAAATTACAGGGCGCTGTCCTCTTGTGGTATTCTCTTTTCCCTTTTCCTTCAGATAGGTACATGATATGAGATGGTTGTATAAACCTTGTTTTTCGTTGTTTTACCCACGCACGCCGCACGCCAGACCTCGCAGGAACGCCTATGCTAAAGACGCTATATGCATGCATTATCATCCAAACCGCCTGCCATCTTTCAATCCCGCAAGCTGAAGGACACGACATCCTCGCCAAGTGTTCCTCAACTGTGCCTCGCACCATGATCCGTAGACCTTCACATGTCGTAGAGAGCCGCCTCTCTTGTAGAGCAGTCAGGTCCCAACCGGCCTGTTCTTTCCATTGGATACCGACAGACTTGCCATTTCAATTCGTCTTCCCATTTCCCACAAATGTTCCACTCAGTCATCCTTGTCAGGGCTGACGATCTCGCCGCCGAAGAGGCGAAACATCAGGTCCAGCCAGCAGATGAGCTTCCAGTAGAGCGAGGCGTTGACCCAGTCGAACTCGCCCTCCTGCGTGCGCGGCACCTCGTTCCCGATCATGGACCCGCTGAACCACTTGATGAAGGGGATGCGGCCCAGCAGCCGCTGTGCGTACGACTGCTGTGGCAGAAGCGCCTGCTCGGCCGGCAGGAGCACAACCTTCCGCGCAGTGGGTATCCTCCTACAGTACACGCTGCTCTCGGGGTTCGCTGCCGCCGCCGCCCTCGCGGCCGCCGTTCCTGTCAGCTGGAGCTGGTCCTGCGCCGCCGTCACGGTGTTGTTGGAGGTCGACGAGGAGCCGTTGATGGTGCCGCTCTCGACGGTGCGGCTGCTGGCCTGGGAGTGGGGCGGCGACATGTCCACGTCCATGGCGCCGTCGCCGGCGATGACCTCGGACGGCAGCCCGCCGCCGGGGAAGGTGGGCCGCAGCTCGCCGGCCGTCCTGTTGCCGCCGTGGCCTGCGCGTCTCCAGGGCGCGGGCACCTCGTCGCCTAGGGCCGCGGTGGTTGCGTCGGGGACGGGCTCGTCGCGCATCGGTGGCAGGCCGCGGTAGGTCTCCGCGTAGACCAGGTGGCCCAGGATCGCCTGGGGGCTCGAGAACAGCGCCGCCTCCGCCGCCTGGCTCGACTCGAACGTCACCTTGACCCAGTGGGAGCCGCCGTCCGCCCGGTTCACCTTGGCGCGCTCCTCCGGGGTCAGGGCACGCCGCCGCGAGTAGGCTGGGTCGCGCAGCTCAGACTTGTACCGCCGAATCTCGAAGGGAGGGTCCCGGGGGTAGTCCTCGCATATGCGGCCCGCGAGCTGCTCGTAGTGGTTAATGGCCGCGTACTGCTGGTCGGTGTTCTTGTAGCCGCGGAGGATGACCTCGGTGGGTACGTTGGGGATGTTGCGGGCTGTCGCTGGCGTGGCGGCTGCGGCGGCGTCATCTGCTAGGTCTTTTGTGGAGGTCGACGGTGGTAGGAGAGGCTGGACTGTAGAGGCTCTTCGTTGTCGTGGAGTTGCTGATGAGGGCTCTTCTGCCGCGTCCCCGCCCTGTGAGGACTGCTGCTCGAAGAAGGCGGCAAAGACCTTGCCGGCCGACTGTATCGTGGGATCCTCGCGCCTGGCTGGGGTGGCTGTCTTTGACCTTGAGCGTCGCGTCGACTTGCCAAAGGCTCCCGTCTCGGGAACTCCTCGTCGTGCTCGAACATTCGTGGGGTTACCGTCTTGTCTGGATGAGATATGGTCAGCTGTCACGGCATGGAAAGCAGTGAGGATGCAAAATGTTGGAGACATACTGTGGCCATATCATTGCATATGGTCTCTGGACGCCGTCCTCGCCTATGTACTGCTCCTCGTCGGGGACATTGTGGAGGATGAGAGGCGCCATCCTGTGTTGGTACACAGTCCTCGAATTTGGGCGGGTGAGGTAGGGCGATTCTGGCTGTGGTGTGATTTGAATGAAGAAGACAGAGATACCCTGGTCTGGGAGAGGGATCAGGGGAGAAGATATTGGAGCCGGGTGGGAGGTAGGATGGATTGCCTTGATGTTCTGATTGACGAGGCTTCAAGTTGGGACTCGAGCATGCGACGCGATTGAAATTCTGGCTCTGGCGTCTGCCGTGCCCAGCAACAGGTGGCTACCGAACAGGGGGCCTTGCCAGGCAGGGGTTCATGCCTACCAAGCTCTTCCCTGTCGACTAGGCTTATCGATAGCCGCTGACCATAACCACCCAAGGCTGTATTACGGTAGTACAGCTCATGTGTGGGTCCACCACCGTACTGTACAGCACTCACCTACCTACTGTGCCTGGTACGGGCTGCACTGATTGCTCTGCCTGACTTACACATACACATGCACACCCAAACCAACTTCCTTACACTTCATCGGAATACAGGCTGCTGCTCAACTCCATCTTTGTAGCACCCATCCCATCCCATCTCATTTCTTCCTTCACCCTGTGCCCGTCTCCTTTGCCAAACAGCCTGCACAGAGTCTCGGCTGTCATGGATGGTGAGCCGAGCTACACCGTTTACATCCGGCTGCCCTTTCCCCGAGGCGACTTTGTCGATCCGCCGCCTGTGAGTGACCAGCGCCTGTGCCGGCATATTCCATCACCCGTACTGATCAGCGTCCATCCCCCATCAGGTGAAATGGGATGCCTCTAAAGATGAGTCCCTGTGGAAGATTCTCTCAGGTGTTGCAAAGACCGAGATCGATTGTCAGTTGTCCTGCCTGCTTTGATGTGCTGCTGCATCTTGAACCAATCATCTGCTAACCTGAGCTCGTTTCAGGGGTTGAGTTGTAAGTCACGAGTCCATCAGTTAAGAGCCTATGAATGCAACCATATTCTTTCTGCATCAAGAACGCCCAGCTCACATTCTTCTCTTTGTGCTCCTGAAGAGCTGCTAGGTTCGAAGTCACAGTGGACTTTCTGCTGCAGCAGGTCACCTACCTCACCGAACGTCATGCCTCACAGGTCAGAGCCCAAATGCGCAAGGCCACGGCTGCTGCAAGGAGCTCAGCCGCGCCATCACCCATCCCTGGCTCCGACTCAAACGCTGCCCTCGAGGCGATGAGGAGAACTGGCTCCTCCCAAGGAGCATACGGCCACACGAGAGCCCCCTCCTCCCTTTCTGTCCGGAAGGACTCGCCCATGGCAAAGAACGATGGCGGTGCGCCCGAAACCCCAAGGATAGGCACTTCAGCAGCTGGATCTATTGGTTTCGGCCCTCCTGGTCGACCTCAGGCATCGCGAAACTCATCTTCCGGCACGACAGCACAAGTTGGCAGCACAGGTAGCACAGCGGGATCATTGAGGACCAGACCGGGAGCGGTGCCGACTTCGCCTCGCTCACAAAACAGACAGCGCCTGCCTTCTCTGCCCACAGTGCCATCTTCAGCGGCCAATATGGAGCCTCCTCCGCCGCAAGCTGTCGAACCGCCTTCCCCCGGCCCGGCCGACTCGTCCTCTCCCACATCTTCGGCTTCATCCAGCCCGGCACAATCGCGGATTATCCGGCGACCTCCACGCTTTCAACAGAAACAACAGGATCAGGGTGGTGCTGGATCTGCATTTGTTGATGATGACGACGACGACGAGGCAGAACCTGCTTTCTTGCCTTTCAAGACGAAGGCTTCCCCGTCTATCGGATCTGGGGGAAGTGACGGCGGCGGTAGCGGCCAGTACACTGACCCCAGCGCCACATTACGAGGGGACCCTCGTGACTTTGCTTCCAATGCCGCGAGGCGGCTGCAGAATGTCACCGGCCCTGACCAGGGCAAGGGCAAGGGAAAAGAGAGGGAGCGTGTACTTCAAAAGTCGTCCAACTCTGATTCGTCGGAGAATTCGGCGGCCTTCATGTCCAAGCCGTCATCCAGTGGCCGCAGACATCCTTCAGGGCCGCTATCTCCGCGTAGAACGGCCGAATTGAAGCGGAAGGGGTACTCGAGAGAGGGAAGTGACGGCACGCCGAGCATGGGCAGCAGCTTTAGTGACCTGGACGGTAAGCCTACTGCAAGAAACCCATGTCTCCTATGATGCTGACCTCGCCGTCGCAGATGCTTCAGTGACCCAGTCAGCCTTGGAGGAAGCGCTGGCTAGCAAGATGCAGGGAGGAAATACTATCGGCAGTACAATCAGCAATGTCTTTAGGAGTCGATATCTGCCCAAGTAAGACGCCAAGCCTAGATCTCCAATATGCCACACCACATCGACCATGAGATATCATGGTGTTGCGATTGACGAGCAAGAAGTGGCTATTACCTGCTTTTCGCCGGGAGCTTTGCAAAATGGGAAATAGGTTGTCGTCTCGTCTTCTGTTGGATACCCGTGTGTACGAGTTTATCTCGACTTTGAATCATGCAGGGCTTGAAAACGCCACCAAATGACAATCTCATCCGATCGCATGCATCGACTCAAGATCACTCGACCAACCTTGAGAGTGTGCCTGAAAACAATGAAACCCCTCTCGAAAACCCGTCATGGAGTTTTTGACCCCCGCAGGCCGTCCTGAAACCTTGCAACCCTCTGAGCTTGCAGTGTTAGTTCCCGGCGCTGGCACTGTTTTGCTTCTCCTGCGCTAGTATGAAGTATGGGGTTGTGGGTAGCAACAAACCAATCGTGGACACTGTATTCTGAAGCCCGCAGATATTCCTTGCGCTGCCGAGGTTCTAGGACCCAAAAGGCAAAGGAAGGATTGCAATCTCGAATGTTTTTCAAAGACGCATTAATGAAGCATTCGGGCCCTTGGACGGAATTCGTGAGGCGACTTTGAAGCTGCAATCATGTCCATCCCGGGATTATCAGATGCTGGAGGAGGTTGGTCTCCATCCAACATCGCGAACACCCAGACCGTGGTTTGGTTGAGTGTCACATGGCTGGCCTACCAGCTTATCAAGGCACTCTACAATGTGTCTCCCTTCCACCCCCTCAGCCATATTCCAGGCCCGAAGCTGGCGGCAGCAACCTACCTGCCCGAGTTCTACTACGATGTGATCAAATTCGGGCGATACACCCGGGAGATACAGGAGATGCACAAGAAATACGGACCTCTCGTTCGAATCAACCCTTACGAGATCCACTGCAGCGACATCAACTTTAGCGATGAGATATACGCCGTCGGCGGCCGCAAGCGCGACAAGCCGTCGCACCAGGTCGATGGGACAGTGTAAGTGGACCCTCTCTGGCTTCCCTATTTGGTGGATGTATCCATATTGCTGGCTAACTTGGTTCTCGTTCAGAATCAACGTTTCTGAGTTCGGCACAATCGATCACGACCTCCACAGGATGAGGCGCGCTCCCGTGGCCAAGTTCTTCTCGCGCGGCAATGTCGCGAAGCTGGAGGGCGAGATCAAGGAGCACGTCCAGATGCTCTGTGACAAGCTACTGAGGCAGAATGGCAAGGAGCCCTTCGACGTCAAGACCGCGTACAGCTGCTTCACGGCTGATGTTATATCCTGTGAGTGATCCATGTCCATGATCAATTATGCGGAAAGAAAAGAAGAAGATTTTTTTTGGCCATCCTTGAGGGATCTATCAGCTTTCACCATAATTCTGACCCGTGCCCTTGTAGCATACTCTTTCGGCCAGAGCTTTGGCTTCCTCGACCAGGAGGGATGGTACCCTAACTTCAAAGACCCGACAGAAGCTGCCCTGCAGACCTCGCACTTCTTCAGGTTTTTCCCATTCATGAAGCACCTGGACCAGCTCGCGACCTTGTTTGTGGATTACCTACCAGAGGACGTGGCCCTCTTCGTCCGGACGATGCAGATCGATATTCCAGCCAGCATCAACCAGACAAGAGAAAACGTAGAGGCTGGCTTGATCAGGTCTGACAAGCGGCCAACCATCTTTGGGTCCTTGCTCCTGGAGGAGGAGCTGCAGTCCACCGAGAAGGGTACGAAGAGGCTCGCGGCTGAGGGCTTTGCCATCCTCGGCGCCGGCACCGAGACGACCGCCTCAGCCCTGGCTGTCATCACGTACCACCTGTTGACCAAGCCGCACCTGCTGGCGAAGCTGACGGCGGAGCTCGAGCAGTTCGGCGTCACCAAGTCCCCGCGGGAGCTGCCGAGTTTCCCTGACCTGGAGAAACTGCCCTACCTCGGCGCTGTGATCCAGGAGGGCCTGCGCCTCTCGTACGGGGTGGCCTCCCGCACCGCGCGAATCGCCACCGAGGAAGATCTGGTCTACCGGGGTGAGTGGAACAAGAAGCCTGTGGAGCATGTCATCCCACGGGGCTTCGCCGTGGGAATGTCGACTTATATCACCCACCACGACGAGACAATCTTCCCCAAATCCGAAGAGTTCATCCCGGAGCGGTGGCTCGACGAGCAGAACCACCGACGGAAGGAAGTCGAGAGAGCGCAGATGGCATTCTCAAAAGGATCGAGGAAGTGTCTCGCTATGAAGTAAGTTGAAGCAACCCATCTTGTCACACGCGACGTCGTGCTGCTGCACGTATTAATCTCCGTGTGTTCGAATGGGCGCTGACAAGTGACCGACCAGCCTCGCACTCTGCGAGATCCATTTCGTCGTTGCGGCGTTGGCTATGCGGGTCTTGCCTCGCATGACACTGTTTGAGACAACGGAAGATGACGTGCTGTATGACCATGACATGTTCATACCGATGGTAAAAGCCGGGAGCAAGGGCATTCGTGTCACGGTTTCTTAGTGAATCAACATGTATCATACGAGCAGTGATCGATTGATGGTTGGCATGGCATAATGAGCATCGGTGACTTGGTTGAAATAGACTGCAAAATTGGCTAATGCAATAAAATCATGGCATTATGGGGAGATCATTCAATCTGGTGGCTAATCTCTTATTTCCATGGAATTACGGATCTTGTTTTTGGTCTCTCAGCTCTTCGGCTGTCCTTGCATTCCTCCCCAGGTATATACCTCGCCCCAGACCAGTAGACACATATGTCAAGCTGTCCGCACATGACCCTAGCTGCCGGGCGCGGCCAGAGGGTACCACGTGTCATACGCCCTGGCCCCCAACGGATATGGGATGTGGTAGGCACCATCCCACCAGGCCAGACCCTCACGCCACCCGGTTCTACCTAGTGGCGTGTAAGCTCGGGCGTTATGTGCTCGGACGTGCATCCGGAGGGTATCTTGATGCTGTTGGAACATTGCCGAAGTCGAATGTAGGTCTCCGCTCAAGTAGGGATACCGCAGAGTTGGTGAAGCGAAAGGGCGTTCGAAATAGCCCATCATGTCCAGTCGCCGATGGTCCCACATTACAAATCCCCACTGCCTGTGAGGTGCGAGACTGTCCTGTTCACGGCGCAAGTCGTCCGGGCTTTGCTTGCCCATGTCCTGGAAGGCGGACGATACTGCGAGGCAGGCATCGCGTGGGCTCTCGTCGGTGTCGTGGACGGCAATCTTGCTCTTGGTCACCTCGAGGCTGGCACTGCGCCCCGTGTAAAGCTCTGCGGCGAGGAGGTGGTAGATAATCGTGTCGTGCTTTCTCGAGATGCTCCATCTATTGGTCACGTTGCGTACCGTCTGAATCAGGAAGCACATTGGAGTCACCCTCCTAGCATTGAAAGCGGTCCATATGTTGTACACGTACTCCATGCCCATGAATACATGGGCTGAGACACGGTCGTCGGTTGCCCAGTCGCCGATGAGGCTCTGCTCCTGCAGGTCGCAATCATGCCACAGCATATCGTTGACCGCTGGTGTGATCAGCCTCTTGAGGAACCCGTAGACGCAGTGCAGCTGGGTGAGCTCCACGGTGTCGAAGCATTCCTTGAAGTCCTGGATGAAGTTGGGGACGGGATCATCGAGCCAGTCACGGTCGCGGTTCGCATCCTTGTCGGAAAGTTCACGGAATGCCTGCTGAGTCCATTGTCCCTCGAATGAACCGAATGCCCGGCGGAAGATCTCGAAGCGGTAGAAGGCCCTCTCGACCCGCATCCGCTCCCTGAGTGTGACGCGGCGCTCCGGGAGCGTCTGAGCCAGAGCCTGGTTAGACTCCGCGCACTGTTTGATGTAAATGTCTGCGAGCTTGCGGACTATGGGGTGTATCTCCTCTAGCAGAGAGACTTCCTTGAAACCGCAGCTGCTTGCAAGACAACGGTTCTTGTTGCCCGTGAAGGACAGGGCCAGTTTGATTGGGATGCAAAGATCGGCATGCCTGCGGATTCTACCGGCTCTTCCGATGTCACCGGCTTCGTCACGGCGTTCCAGGGCTTCGTCGGTTCCGTCCTCCATGCGACCACGGTCAGATGCGATTGGGAAGTTGATAGCACAAGCCGCCTCTTCCAGCACGCCGGGCGTCATTCTCAGCATGTTGATGATCAGTTGGACCCTGTTTGCGTTCCTGTTTGGCAGCGTTAGCAACAGGCAAACAGGCCCAACAGAAGGGTCAGATAAGTCATTGTAAAGGGGCCGCTACATACCACAAAGAAAGGAGCTCGGGACATGAATGCACAGCAGCTCGAAAGTCCCTCTTGTCAGGGAGAAAGCCGAGGATCACGATCCACACCTCGACTGGCAAACCCAGCAAGGAACGTCGTGCAGTGTTGTTTTCTTCCAGTCCCAAATTCTCTGTTCCGAAATCGCTCGCCTCCTTCTGAAGCTTCGATGCGTTGTTGAGGCGCTCGAGGGCATCCTGCTCGTGATCGAGGGAGTCCTCTTCCGCCTTGAAGGTCGTCATGTTTGTGAGCATCGACTGCTTCACTTAGAGGTGTTTGCGTTGTTCCGAGGACGTCAGGATGCTTGATCGTTTTCGCAAGTGGGAGGATTGATGTAGAGCAGTAAAGGAATGGATTGAAAACCGACGTGGTCTCTGCCTCAGGACGAGACTTCAAGGTTGGCAGTGGAGCGGTGCGACGTTGTGGATGGAGCGCATGCGATTTCTGTTTTTCTGCCTGTTTTCTTTTTTGTGTTTCTGGATTGAGCTGATAACGTGTGAAGTTTCAGTGTGAATCATCTATGGTCAAAGCCTGGGGAGCAGTCTAGTGTGGGTTGGCGGCCATGGCTCCGTGGGCAGACCCATATCGATACCAGCTGACCAGCTAGAGGCTCCCACCAGGCAACTGCCCAAAGCGATATTGTGCCCAGGCGAAATTTCCTTCCTGCAACGTCCATAATTGCTGCCCAACATCCAAGCCAGCAGCACCAGCGGCTACGTGCACAGGCATCAGATGATCCATCCACGGGTGCGCTTGCTTTGCGTCGGGACGGCCGCACACAGTGGCAAGCATCATCTGCCTCTGTTCAACAGGCGCCTCTACAGCTTCCTTCAATGCATTGTCGAAGGACACAGCGTAAGGCAACGGCCGCGCTGGGTCGTCCGAAGTCATTACATCCCACATATCTCGGAGATTGTGTACAGACATGCCAGCACCGATGATGACGATGCCCTCGTCTCGGAGAGAAGCGACAGCCTGCCCAAGGCGGTAGTGCTGGTCTGGATCCTCGGATTTGAAGAGAGAGACTTGAACCAGGGGAACATTGAGAGGGTTCTCAACCGGGTCAAACGCTGATATTCATCAATTCCATATCCCGAGGCCACTACTATTCCTGGGGCTCATTTCCACTCACCGACGTGGAATCCGGCCCAGACTCCATGGTCCAGTCCTCGCTTGACGCCCTCAGATTTGATACCTGCTGACGAGAGCAAGGCCAGGATACGGCCAGCCAGTGCTGGGTCGCCCTTGCTGGGGTATTTCGCTTCGTACATGTAGTCAGGAAAACCGTAGAAACTGTTGTTCGATTAGTTTCGTGCGACGTGTCAATGTTCACAATGGCAGACACACTCGTATATCAGGTCGTTCTCAACGGCATTATTAACCTGAATGAGATCGGGTTTCGCTTGCCAGTGGGCGCTGAAGACGACAACCGCCTTGGGCTTGACTTTCTGGGTAATCTCCTTTCCGATATTCTGGAGCACCGGATATACAGCATGCTCCTTATTGTACATCACATCTGGCTGATTTCAGAGGTTCGGTTTAGTATTTCTGGACGAAAAGCTGGGATTTGATGACATACACCTCCATGACTGAAGAAATAAACGGGTGCTCTAGAAGCCATTGTCACGTTGGACGTGGAAAGTTGGACCTTGGATTTCAGACCAGACAGAGCTGCGGCAACCTTAGACACTTGTGAGGGCACCGGCAGCTCCGGGAGCAAAGAGGCGTAGAATGCAGCCACCAGGGCGACAGCAATCGATGTTATCGCAACGACAACCCTGAGAGACCCTGAGCTAGCCATCGAGACGAGTAGACAGCTGAGAATAGGGTCATGGTGAAGAGGGCCGAGGGCAAGGTTTGAACAGCATTTCCTCTCTATTTGCATGGTCTGAGGTTGACATGTTTAGGTAATCCCAGGTGGGTTTCCGGCCATGCTTACAAAACGGCGGGAGGGAGTGATCAAGGAGAGCTGAATAAACGACCCCTACCCCTGCCTGTCTGCACCCGCCTGCGAACCTGGAGCCTGGGACCCACGCACCTCCGTCGGTCTGCACCTGCATAGACGTCAGGGGTCGCGAAACGCAACCTCACCTCTCCATTTATCCCCACAAAAAGTACAAGACTGAGATAGAGCAAGCCGTCAGCCGCAAGCTTCTCTTGCATTAGCATTCAGGGCAAGACTCCTTCTCGCACGGGCTGCCAACGCTACATACGCTGCCGAAATGGCTCTCCGATACACCCAACCCCTCATATTTCCCGCGGTGAAGAGCCACACGGCCACCGTCATCTTCGCTCACGGCCTGGGCGACACCGGTCACGGCTGGGCATCTGCCGTAGAGAACTGGCGGCGACGACAACGGCTTGACGAGGTCAAGTTCATCCTGCCGCACGCGCCCACAATCCCAATCACTTGCAATGTGAGCGAGTCATCCCGTCAGCCACGCGCATGAACCGGCGCTAATCTTATCCACAGGGCGGCTTCAGGATGCCAGGTTGGTTCGATATCGTCAGTGGCCAGTCCAAGCAGGCAAGCATTGAAAGACACACACAAAACTGACAACCGCCACAGAAAGTGCTGGATGGTAGCGTCGAGTCGCTGCGCGAGAACGAGGACGCCGAGGGTATCCGCACCTCAGCAGACTACCTACTGTCCCTGGTCCAGTCCGAGATCGACGCCGGAATTCCAGCCGACCGTATCGTGTTGGGCGGCTTCAGCCAAGGCGGTGCCATGTCCATCTACACGGGCCTGACCGCCAAGGTCAAATTCGCTGGCATCGTGGCGCTCTCCGGCTGGCTGCTCCTCAGCAAGACTTTCCGCGAGGTGCTGGCTGCCGGCCCCAAGATGAACGAAAACACCCCAATCCTGATGTGCCACGGCGACTCTGATCCCCTTGTGAGGCCCGACCTGAACATGCTGAGCTATCAGGTCCTTAACACGATGGGACTGAACGTGACACGGAAGGTCTACGAGTAAGCAGCCAGGTCTTGATAGAGATGATCATGGCGCAGCTAACTTTTCCTCAGGGGCCTGGCTCACTCTGCCTCGTTGGAGGAGCTGGATGATGTGGAGGCCTTCCTGAAAGAGAGACTGCCTGCCTCCGGAGACAAGGCAGCTGCGAGCACGGACGGCGAAGGCAAGTCTGAGCTGTGATGATTTCATAGGCTACTCACAACAACTGTTCTCAGGATGAGAACTTAGAGGGTCGAGGAGACAATCTTTCTGAAATCGGGGGGTTAGGATTCAGCATCCGAGGTTCAGTTGCAAGTTGTGGACGGGTAGACTGGCCGCCGTGAGAAACTGCATTACACCCAGGGATAGTAACACTGGGAGTCAACCCGACACAGCAAGTAGACAAGCAGGTGTTTTTCAGGATCTGGGCGATTAGAGATCAGGTAAAGCGTTTGCTTACTTAGTGTGCCTGTGAAAACTTACAGGCCATAGTTTTCTTCTAGAAGTGGTCCACTAGCGTCGATTTCTGATATCGTCCAACCTTCCTGTTGCCCAGTCCTGTTTCCAGGCCGACCATCCATCCTTCTTGCCCTTGCACTCTACCTTGCCTTCGACTGGAAGCTGGTGATCATCACCAGTGCGAGACACCATTGTGTCCCATTCCCTACAGTCCTTCGTATCGTTCTTGTAAGTTGGTCCGACCACCCAGTCTTTCCCGATCATCGTTATCGGCCTTTCAAGTCGACGCGTCCTTGAGCAGCACAACCTCCACGTCCGACACGCGTTTACCGCTTCACCATCCAACAATCCATACACCGTTTCAGCCAAGCTAAACTTGATCGACCACCTACCATCCTCACTTCCTTTCTTATCCACATTTCCCCGACACATTTATTCTCCAGGCGCTGCTGGCTAACCTTAATCACCACAAAAGTCCTGCCAGCAAAAGCAATCAAAATGGCGAGCAACAAGGATTCTACGACCCTGAATGAGGCGCAGACCAGCTTTCTGGTGGTTTTGATGAAACACATCAAGAGCAAGCCCGACATCGACGTAAGGCGTTCCTCCCAACAATGCTCTTCCCTACTTTGGGAACCTACAGTACTGACTTCACCCCCTTTCCTTCAAAAGTTCGATGCCGTCGCCAATGAGCTTGGAATCGCCCCCAAGTCCGCCAGGGAGCGCTTCCGCCTGATTCCGATCAAGGTGGGCTGGAAGGAAGGCCCTTCCACCCCGAAGAAGCCCACCGGCGTCACCAAGCGGACTCCCGCCAGGGTTGGCAGCGCAAAGAAGGGCAGAAGAGGAAAGAGAGAGCCCGCGACTCCCGTTGCCGATGACGATTCCGACGCGGAGCCCAAGAAGGATGATGACTCTGAGGAGAACGTCAAGGGCGAGGCAGAGATCTGAATTCATGTCAAAGTTGGTGGGTTGAATTTGACGCTCCTCTTGGTGGAGTATGCGGGTCGGTCGGTGAAATTGCGTCTCGACCTGGAACACATGATGCATGGCCATGCACACGGTTTCGCGCATCTCGGTTTGGGGTTCTCATGCCTCCATGAGAACAAAATGACTTTTCGGACACACTTCTGCCTCCATGAATCTTCGTGACTGTCGATTTGTATTACTTTTGCATGATGAGCATGTTCTATGCTGCCTTGTGAAGTGTCCACAATTGTTCAAAACGCAAGAGCCATTTCCCTCTCAAGAGGTGCCGTTCCAGCCACGTCCTCACCGTCTATGATTAAAAATCAGAAATCCCTAAATTTCCTCAAGGTGAGGCGATTATGGTACATCTGTCAATTACAGGTGTCAACTTGTATTGGGGACTCGAAGGCTCAAAACGAGGTTCAAACGCCCAGTCTTCACAACTGCCATCGATGGAAACTATCTTTCGCTGATCATAGAGAACCCTGAAGCATAGAAAACAGGTAAACTTTAACCCCAGAGCTCAGCATTGAGCTAGAGAAAACCCTTGGGGGTGATGCTAGAGTTTCCACAGGGCGCTGAAATACCTACCAAGCTACCAAGGTTTCTCACGCTAGAATTAGGCTACTGGATACTTTCACAAACTTTCTGCGGTAGCTTACTCTGATTCAAGTGGCTACAGAAGCTTGTGGTCTCATCAAAGACATGGTCGGTGACCCATAAAGATGTTGAAAGAAGACCACATACTATGCCATGCGTTCTGATTGCACAATCAAGATCAGAGTTGGACGAGCGCGAAGAAACAATTGAAGCAATGCAAACACCCAAGGAAAATAGTGTTTGTGACGCATGTGAAGATTCCCAGGAATAGGCAATACAGGTAGCATTTTCACTACTCTGGTCCCTATTTTCACTGATAAACTCTCCAAACAAGCATTGTGCGAAGCATGTACTGGTTTACTTCTTCCACTGCGTATTTGTAACGCGTGCTGAGCTCTTTCAGACCGCGAGCTTCAAGTTCAGACCGCGACGATGCTAAAGAGTATCACTGGTGGCTGCGGAAGCAGGCGGAAGCCTGCGGATTCCGCAGGCCGGCAATATTTAAGGGAAACCTGGCACAGCTCAGAATTTGACAAATCTTTCCCCTTCTTAATTATCTCCATCTACTCAAGAGATCTTTTGTGGACAAATGTCCCACAAGGATTCCTGTGCACTTGACTCAACGCATGAGCCTTCCTTGTTCACTCTTCCTTGTTCACCTCTTCCCGTCGACCTCTCTCTCTGTTGACGCTCCTTGCCAACATTTTCCTGTGGAACCCCCTCCCCACCCTTTGGATACTGGGCCCTCTAGCAGTACATAGGTACTGGCACCCTCCTCCCTTTCCAAACAGGTTGGGACGAAAGGGGTGAGCCTTGGGAGGGGTCCGTGCGTCAGCACTCAGCACGCTAGGCCCTCCTCCTTCCAACAGGAGGGCACCTGCAAACGGTTACCTCTTGCCTTTCGAGATTTTGTTGACCGTTCGCGAATTTCTGAACATCGCGACACTTCCAAACAAAGTCTTCCAAGATGGCCACAAATAAGGCACAAGACCTCAAGAAGGCGAAAGGCCTTCAATTGGAGCTGGAGACCGTAAGTCAACCATCTTCCCAACCACGCGCAGCAATCGCGAATGTTCTGACAACCAAACAGCAGCTTCTCGGCCTCGAGAAGCTGGGCGCCCTTCCCACCCCCGCCGCGGACGAGATCCGCAACATAGTCGCGGAGGGGATCGCCGACAAGTTCGGCGAGACCTACCGAACCTTTCCTTGTGCCCGTGAGGGTACCGAGATTCGACGGGACGCAGTCCCAAAGCCGTGCTCGCTCAGAAAGAGCGTCCAGGAGTTCGTTGCAGAGGCACGGTAAGTTTTACCTCAACCTTCTTTGATCAGGCTGGCAGCATCGCATCTCCCCCCATAACGCTGTTTCCTTCGTCAATCGCGCCTCGGTGGGCTTTCCCCATCAGCCATAGCCCACTCTTCGTTCAATTGCACCTCCTAGCACGTTTGCGCCCCGCCCGTCCATCATCACCGATGGGAACAGTGATCCTTAAGTCACAACTTCCTCAAACACTGCTTTCCCTCAAGGTTTTCACTTTGGAGTCGACAACTAACGCGCTCAACAGTACCCCGGACAAGACCTCCAAGGTCAAGGGCCAGGAAGACAAGAAGAAGGTGTAAGTTACACTTCTGAACTACCTTCCCAGACTTTGGTCGCCCAATCCCCAAGTATCCCAATTGATGGCTAATTGATTGTCACGACCAGCATCGCTAAGGCGATCACTGAGAAGGAGCGCGCGACATTCAATGCGCTTGCGCAAGTCAACGCGCCGGCTCAACGTAAACCGGGCGCCACCATCGGACACGCAGCGCGACGCGAGCAGACTGTGCCTCACAAGAAGGCATCGCCTGAGAAGCAGCCGCCGAAGAACTCTCTCAACCGATCCAGCCCCGTAAAGGATGTTGCCTCCAAGGACTCGCAGCAGTAAGTAGCCAATCAATCCTTTGATTTATCTGAATCTCCAGCACTAACATGATTTCAAGAACTAAACTTGAGAGCGCGGAGAAGGCCTGGGATGTCTTGCTCTCCCAAAAGGCCTCCGCAATCAAGACAACTGCTCGCGCTGGCAACCAGCAGAAGCCCACCACGCTACAAACGGGAAGCCCAATGGCTCCCATCACCCAGAGCGGAGCACTCGGACAGCGCAAAGACGGATGGGGTGCCGCTGCAGAGACTGCCAACGACGGAAACGCCGCGCAGAAGAAGGCCATGACTTCCCAGCCACTTCCGACCGCCGCCAAAACCAGTGGCGAGGCTCATGATCGTGACACCACTACCGCAGAGTCGGCTAAGCCCAAGTCATCATCCACTGGCAAAGCCAGCGACGCCTCCAGCGAAGACCTCATCCAGTTCAACTTTTGAAGTTTCCACGAAGACACCCTCACTTTCCACCCCCACACAACTCAATAGTACGGCTGCCCAACACATCAGCCATGACATCTGATCGACCCTTGTCTTTGGCTAGAAGCTTGATTGAGGCTCTCAGAATGCGAAAAGTGCACACATTGTTGGCAGCTTGGCACTAGAGTACTCGCTCACGTCAGAGAAACAGAGAAGTCGGTAAACAAAACGGAAGCGGATGCGCCATTTGATGCAGCATGAAGACATCCTGGCTGGCACATTGGCACATAATGCCTTAGCTGTGCAGCTTGAGGTTGAAGGAATAGCGCGCATGCCTCCTTGATATTTGAGATTCTGTAACATAGAGAGATCCCTGACCCTTTGGTCCCAATAGAAAGCACCAGACCTGAAGAGTCTAATTTGATATGCACATGGCCTTTTCTGAACATATGCTGCAGCATGGTGGTTGAAAACTATGGATGTCACGAGTGACAGTAGTTATGATACATCGTATCAATACCAACACGACGCTTCTACATGGAAGTTTCGGTGGTTCCAAATGAAGATACCCAAGGATCGTATGTAGGGGACAACATGATCTGCTGCAGCTGTCGCATTCTGCCACCGACATTGCCCCAGTCAACAATGGGAAGCAGCATGGCGTTCTTTAGAAGGTCCCCAAAGGGCTGATCAGAGTCATAGGCTGTGCTGTTGGACCGTACCATTGTCAGTATTGTGTGTGTAGGGGTGGGTGGAGAGGAAAGGGAAACCAAAATGTGGAAGCGATGTGGACTGACATGCCAACAGCTTTTATAGCATCTGTCACGGCCTTCAAGGCGGCCTCGCTACAGTACACCTTGGCAGAGATGGCCAGCTCACGCCTCGCATCGTAATCCCCCGGTCCGTTCTGGAGTCCATATGCGGCCTTCCATGTTAGCGCACGGCACGCCTCCGTTGCCATCTTGATACCGGACAACAGGTCCGCGAACGATTGGCGCTCGAGTAGCGGCAAGGCGCCGCGTCGATTGTCGGATTTGGCGAAGCTCAACGCAGCATCGAACGCACAGCGCATCATACCCACAGCCATCGCGGCCACGAGCACGGCGCTCGAGTCGAACGTAGCCATGGCGATCTGCCCGCCTTGCCCCGGCGGACAGAGGACATTTCCCGCCGGCACACGCACGTTGGTGTAGCGGATGTGCGGGCCGGAAACAGAAGGGAGGCCGACCGTCTCTACGTGCCGAAGAACTTGGAAGGCACCAGGGCCACTGGAGTCGATGTCGTCCCTTGTGACCAGCAGGATCATGACGGCGTCCTTGGGGTCACTGTCCGGCGCGGACGGCTGCGTTACGTCACGACACACGACGCATGACAGGTCCGCGCCGCCAAAGTCCCAGCCTGCCGAGTTGGTAGCCCAGATCTTCTCACCGTTGAGTTCCCAGTACTTGCCATCCTCAACGAGCCTGGCGGTGGTTTGTAGGCCAGGAGCACCCTTCTCTAGGAAGTTTGCCACGCCACCAGGCTCGCTCAGGACGAACGAGGCGAGGGGGGCTCCAGAGCCGGTGAGGAAAGGCTCGAGGAAACGCTTTGTCTCGGGGTTCTGGACAAGATTGAGGGGAGTCACACCCAGCCCCGTGGTGAGGACGGTGAGCGCCGCCGAGGGCTCGACAGCAAAACACTCCTATCTTAGGGTCAGCCTTTATATCACAGCTAGCCTTCGAAACCCCATACTTCTACCATGATCACGGCTTCGGTCAATGAGCCCCCATCACCCCCAAGCGGCGGGGAGATCTGGCTCTTGACCAAGCCATTCTTGACCGTCGCCTCATAGATCGGTTTCTGGGTCTGGAATCGATTATGCTGTCCTTGCTGTTTGAGGTATTCAGAGCGTGCTGCCTTCAGAACGTTCTGTGCGAACGCAGCAGCGGATGCCCTAGTGGCACTCTCCGTGGAGCTGAGGTGGAAATCAATCGGCATTCTGGGCAGACGAGGAACGACAGTGACCGTCTTCTGCCGAGTAGGGTGAGTGAACGAGAAAATTCGTTCGTCAATATACTGCCACGGTGAGCAGACTAAATAGCTTTGAATGAGGACAGCCCAGTGCAGGACCATGCGCTCGTCCTGAGGGGGCGCAGCCTGTCGCGTACCAACGGGCAACAGAATGCGACATGTTGGCCAAAGGTGGACTAGGAATGCTGCAGGTTGGCCAAGGACGGAGTGCGGGCATTTTCAGGACGCATAAACTGAGCGATTTGGGGGAACGAGCCTTCGCCTCCATGGCAGAGTGCTTTCAGACTGGTAAAAACATTGAAAAAAAAAATCCAATTGAAAATCTCAGCAACAGTGAGTGTTGAATTGACAACCTCTATCGACGCGTCCACTACCCTTCCGTGATCTCAAATCTGATCTCTTGCGAATATAATTAGGGAGCACGTCAATGTGAGGATCAATTACCACCGATAGAGCCCCGAGCACAATTAAGAGTCGCTGCATGAGCCATTATGACCTGATTTGGTGCCTGGGATTTTTGTCTGCTGACAAGTCTCAGATTCTTGTGGTGCATCCGTTGGCAGACCAGCATCGGGCGGTGCTTGTCAGCGGGTGGTTGACAATCGATGGTAATACGGAGATCTACTGCCCGCGTCTCATAGTTGTACAAGGGCGGAAGCATTGAACAAGAATGTATTCGCAGAGCAGCGTGATGACGGGTTCTCAGGTGTGTCTTCTTGTGTTCTTGTCAACAATAGTGAAGCCGAGGTGTGAGTCGACCATACCTAAACGCGACACCAAGCACCGAAACAGGAGAGAAGGGTTATCTGCAGAAAGTCTGGGGTTTTGACCGCATACATTTTGCGAGATTTCGAGAATTTTATGTCCAATAATTTAGGAATCTCTGCTATAGGTATAATAATTAATGTAGGTTATTGAATATTACACTGAGATCTGTGTCCCTAGAATCAAATAAGTATGAGGAAGAAAGTCATTATCTGACTCTCCTTAAACATATCCGCCAATCTGACACTCATGAAATGAGACGAAGTTGAATGAAGCGCTTGCAAGCCACGAGACGCTTCAAGCTGCTCGTCGTACAGTGAACGGCGGCGATAGATCCCACTGCCAGTCATTGATCTTCTCTGGGTCACCAAATGTTTCTAGCGATCTCCTGAGATATCTGTACTCGCCATCCACAAGTTGCTCGCCATGCGAGAATGTACCGGTAGGCCTGGCGAAGAACTGCCTTGGAAGCCTGGGGAAAGGTCCGACGGGAAAGTTTGCATCAACGAAGTCGTTCCCGTTACCCGCAGTGCGGAAGCTGCCGTAAAAGTTGTTCTCTCCCGGTACAAGTGGCCAAGTCCAGTTATCCGGGGTCCAATCTCGACCAACAAACTACATGGCTCAATGTCAGGTCTTCACGAGCCAGTTCAACAGATAGAAGGGCATCGAGACATTACTCACATCGAAACTGAACTGTCTTGTTGACCACACCACCATGAATGTGCCATATGGAACGTTTGAGTCAGCGAAGGAATAAGTCCCACCTTCCGTCATCGCCTGTCCATCTGGATTTAAGAACGGTCGCGAATCGCCACCCCAGTGAGGGGTATTCTTCAGTGACCCTTTGATGCCTGGAATAGAGTATGGTCAACAGAATACCCAATTATGTGCCAGGGAGAAAAGCTTACCCATGTAAGAGACACTGAGCCTCTCGTCGTTGCTTCCAGAGATGTCAATGCCGCCGCCATAGACTGGCAATCCATTGGCATCACTCGCCGCGGGCTCTGCAAAGGTGACCTCAACGCTGGCAGTCTGCCCCGGTGCGATCGTGACCTCTGATGTGGAAAGCTGGACAACAGCGAGATCAGCCGGATCAGTAGATTGAGACGGTGCGGAGTCGATGTTTCCAGTGACAGCGTTTCTGGAGAAATACGTTGGCTCGGTGCGGTGAGTAAGCTGATAAGTGACCTGCTCGTCTCCGCTATTCGTGATTTCGATATTATGAGTGGATTGGAAATGGTCGGTGTCGTTCATGTTTATGTACGAGGGATTGACGGTGGTTGTGTACGACACTGCCTTGACCGCATCGACCAATCCGGCGCCTTGCTGGCCAACAGATCTTTTGCAACATCTAAAGTCAGTATGATTTTATTTCTCACAATGAGAGAAGGAAATATCTAGAAAAGGAACTCTTACGCGGGTATACCTGATCCATCCGGCCGCTTGATCGATCTCGCTCCAGCGATGATGCGGCGACGTGCAAAGGCAGCTGCATCATCTCTTGTCGCGCGAGTACCATGTGCGTTAAGAACCAAAGCCGAAAGTCCAGCAGCCTTTTGAAAATCAGCGTCATGGTTGAACAGTGAATCAGTATACAGGACCTACATAAGGAGAGGCCATGCTGGTTCCAGAGAACGAAACCCAACCGCCACCCGGGTAGGTGCTGTATATTGAGCCACCTATCTTCACATTAGCACTGCACAATAGACGGGTAAAAAGCAGTGGGATGACACTTACCAGGTGTGACCACTTCTGGCTTTGTCCGCGCATCGATCGTGGGCCCCCACGAACTGTAACTGTTCAGCCTTCCGCCTGCCCAACTCGGCCTCTCGGCAGCAACAGGGCCGCCCGTCAAGTTGAAGACATAGCTGATTTGATTCCCAGCCTCATGCTGACTAACAAGCCAATCACCATCTTCGTAGCTGATCAAGGCGGCTGAGTTCGATTGTCAGAAATGCGTCTCTTTTAATCCAGAGAGGGAGAAGTAGGGCACGCCCACTTACAGCCTATCGGTTGGACGGCCCGGTCATACATAACTCGAGTAGGGACTTCCCACTCGGATCCTTCAAAATTGTACCAAAAGACCCAATCGACCTTGTTGTTGAGCTTGTTGTCGTGAGATTGCCAACCACAGGCAGAGCTTCGTCTGGGATACGTCAGTTGAGTAAATAGACACACGGGTGACGTACTCACGGCAAAACTATAACACTATCATTGGGAATCGTCGGTGCCGCTTGAGGAATAAAGCATGCCAGGTAGTCTCTTGTGCCTTCCGGACGCCAAGAGGAAGAGACATTGCCAGTAAGGTTAAAGGGCTGGCTTTCACTGCTAACATACACCTGAGTTTGACAAAACTCAAATCAGTTCATGCTGTCCGAAGAAAAGGATATCAAGCATAGTCAATCTTACGAAGCTTCTGGATTCGCCAGTTGACGAATAAGCTGTGACCGGGTGTGCGATGAGCGTATCGTGCTCGACACTTCCGACAGTGAGGCCGCCAACATGGTTGCCAAGGTTTGTTGTGAAATAAGGACCTGAAGCCGAGAGGTATTAGGTTAGTGCCAGATAAATCTCATCATATCAATTCATCTGGGGGAAAAAGACATGCCTTGTGAACCCGAATTGCCAGCCGCAACAACAATGAGAGTACCCTCGGCCTGAATCCTCGATAGCACTATGGCTATTGGACTGTCTGGGAATGGTCGGTCTCCGCCTAGAGACCCGTTGATCACATCTGCACCCTCCTCGTGCGCGCGGAGAAAAGCTGCAATGGCCATATCCTCCGTGGTACCGTCTACACAGGTAAAGACCTTGTAGCCTCGCAGAGTAGCCTTGGGCGCCACGCCTTTGACGAACCGGTCATCAGCACCAATAATACCCGCAACATGAGTTCCGTGCCCATAGCAATCCTTGGGATCTGGGGAATTGCTGGTAAAATCCCAGCCACCATCAACTTTGAAGCCGGGGCCAAAGCCACCACCAAGAGCAGGATGCGTGTAGTCAATGCCGCTGTCCTATTTACGAACAGGAGTCAGTGACTACTTTCTCAGTGGAAAAGGGCTCGAAAAACATATCTCGAGAACTGGGTCCTCTGAGAAAATGATCCAGGAGTTCTGAATTCACCAGAACAGCAATTTGGACCCATTGGACTTACCACGACTGCAACAACAACACCTTCACCTAAGTTTCCTAGGGCATGAATCTGCGAGACATTTGTTTGACTATGGGGATCCCACGTAGCTAGGGCACTGGAGTCCTGAAGAAGACCCGAAGGTTCCGCCCCAAGAGTAAAGTATGCTGCTGGCCAGATCTTCGCTACTTCGGGAAGACCTTGGATAGCGGTGATGTCGTCTCCAGTAGCATTGTTGAGATTAAAAGATGCTCCGTGGAACAGGTCGGATGTGAAACTAAAAACCGGCTCTACGTCGGCGCCTCCATCTTGAAGTACACGAACGAACTCCTCCGTATCCTTGTAATATGAGCTACTGTCACTACTGATTATTGATTGTCAACTTACACGACTTCCATCTCGCTTTCTGAACCTGGCGGAGCCGGCATTAGAGAACTCGACGATATATCTGTTCGGGTGAAACAGTTCAGTCGTAACAGGGTCTTCGGCTTGCGCAGCGACCAAAGTCGACCCAAGCAGCAGAGCCGCCGCGAAAATTTTCTGGAGCATTTTCAAGCCGTTGACCTATGCATCTGGCATGGTTCCATCACGCGCAGGTTCTAAACGGGAATATATATGCGTCTTGTCACTGATTCTTGGCACTACGGTTACAATATTAAACGCGTGACTTCGAGGTCCAATATCGCCATTTTGAGCCGCCGAACACCGCAACGAATTGTCCGTTATAAGTCCAGCATTGATTGTCAGGGGTTATTACATGTCCATATGTACCAAAATCTTGATTGAGTTTGGGTTTAACCAGCTGTAGAAGGTGACGCGCTTGGCGCGTCTATTTCCAAGGTTGTAGAGCAGTTCTATAGTATCATTCTCGCTTCTATATCCCCTTGGCATCCCCATCCGCTGTACCTTATCGACTCACCTTCCACTTTTGATATGCAAAAACATGGCATCTGGTGCAGCGTTGTCAATGCCGAGCCAAGAACGAGCGGAGAAGTTCCCGATCAACGGCTGTTGGAAACTTCAGCTCCAATCTTGGCACTCGGAAGGTGTCCAAAGTAAGAAATTGAACATAAATGTTTTCGAGACTGTTGGAATCATGGCAACTAGTACTTCTTCTAATTGATTATTAAAGGCCATCACGTCTGGAACAGCTGATTTATGTAACTGAAAACCGACTTGATAGATCTTTCCTCCCCTCCCCGGGTAAAAACGGAAATAATAATAACGCCTTGGTAGTAGCCGGTCGTACATCTGTTACACGGAAACATGGTCTCTCAACACGATATTATCCGACGGCAATTCGGTCGGAGAGGACTGCCCATCCGCCACATTATCGCCTATTGTTTCAAAGCCTCTGTTTGTACATTAACAACCTCAAATTGTTTAGTCTCATACCGTCTGCATCAGACGCCCATTCATGAATCCCTCCAAGAATTCGAGACTCTGGTCCATGTTTGCCTTGAGAAGTGACTTCCCCGCCGTCATTGGAAGCCTTTCGGGAGCGGGCTGCGATAGATATGACTTGGCTCTCGTCTTATGGACGGTGCGAAAGAGCTGAACCCCTGATGTCAGCGTAGGATCGATCAGAGAATAAGAGCCACCGGGAGGCTTACCCTCAAGCGTTTCAAGATTTCTTCAAATTGAATCCGGATCCGATCCGTATCACCGTCTTGGGGAGCGTCAATAAGCTGTCTCCGGAACGAGTGCTTTTCAAATATGCTGCAGAGGGCCCTCTGCCTCGCAGGCACATTTCGTTCCCGATCCCGCAGCGACAAGTACGGCTCGATGCCGAGAAAGGCATCCAGGGCCTGGAAGAGCAGGACCTGGTTCCCGCTGAGGCCGTCGAACCTGATCCACTCACCACTTGCCTCGTCAATGTGGCCGACGCCCCAGGCGAAGAAGCCCTGCACGTGCGGAAGCCACACCGAGCGGGCGATCTTTTGGTCATGCATACGGTCATAGTAGCTTTGTAGAACGTTGCGAAGCTGGGCGGCAATGCTCTCCATGTGTGTCGCACACGCACCCATCTCACCGCGGGCATACGCTATGACAGCAAAGATCACTAAAATCGGAGTCAGCTGAAAATAGAACAAAGGCCAAAAGGTGCAGGCAGAGCCGAGAAGAAATGGTATGTTGCTTCCAAAGGCATCAAGACCCCAGCGAGAGCTGATGAGTGACAAGCAAAAGCCCGGACAAGATTTTTGTGATGGACGATTTGAAGATGGAGATGATTTGGAAAAGGCTCACTTTCGGTATATATGGGAACTCCTTGAATCTCCACGTCCCGGAAAATACGCGCAAACGCTTCCTCTGCTGAGATTATTGAATGAGACAGGCCTGTGTTGATCTGAAAGATGTGATTCTCATGCGCGTCAAAGTTGAGCACCAGGTTGCTAGTGTTGCTACTACGTGTTAATCACCTGCTACGGGTCCTGAAGTGATACATTCCGGAATATTCCAGAGAACAAAGATCGGCGAACTGTAGCAGGAGAAGGATTGTACTTACTTCCCACTTTCTGACGCGCAGCCGAAGTAGCGTTGAAGATGATCCCACGGTCGGCTGAGCTCCGGAGGCAAGTCGACGACCTTTTCAAGCTGTGCAACCCTGACGACTGGGACAGTGGCCCATCTGTACGCGTGCCGGCTTGTGGCGATGCAGCAATAGAAGGCGTTGTACACGTCACGCGGAAAAACGTCCCATCTGCCTGCGTCGGCGGCTCCGAGAAGCTTCTCAACTTGACCGAGGTCAACTCTGTGGCTGAGCTGTGTGCGATATCGAGAGCGAAAGTCGGCAATGTATGCCAAGTTGGCTTCATCATTGAGCGATGGGGTTTCCTTGGGCAGAAGAGGTGCCATATCGCGCAACACTTCTCGATATGGTCTGAGTGCCGCTGGCCAGTCTGTGTGAAGATAGTTCGCTCGGGGGGGCCACGAGCCGGCGCCATCTTTGTGAACCAGATCCACAAACGCAGCCGCTGCTTCGTGTGTGTCAACAATAGCTTCAATGTCTGCTATATTCTGCCCTCTAGTAGACGGAGCACTATCGGCGTGGTTGTTGTCTTTGTTCGCTTTGTCTGGCTCTACATCCCGCCACAGCCTCAACAGGATCGCTATGACAGCTGCCAGCAAGGAAAGAATGACCAGTTCCATAATAAGGGTAGTATTTTATCGAGAAAGAAGTTGGTAGGGAAAAACTTGAAAGTATAGGTGATCAATAAATCAGGAATGGGGAAGACGAAGCGTTGATGCCCTTACAGAATCCGCGCAGATGAGTGAACGATCCAGTAAAGAATCCTATGGAACAAAGTAGTCTCCCTTCCATTATATGCAAAGCGAGTCCTGCTGGACGATACCTGCGGCTGCGCTGCTGAGTGATCAAGGGATCGGTCTTGCGCGAGCCCTGCAAAGCTATTCGAACATTGCAAATGCATCCAACACACACCTAGCCTACCAAGGTCACCCAATCCCAACAGTCCTGATGCCTGAGTAGTGATGCCTGGCCCATAGCCTCGGCCCCGAGAAAGCAGAAAGCCCCCAACATGATTCCAACAACACTCACCGTGCTAGCTGCCAGGCTTTCTCCCGGGTGATTTTCGGCCAGCGGCTATGCCATCTGACGGCTCCACGGTCCCACGTCCCAGGTCGGACAACCGAAGCCTCTTTGGATCATTGCCACCGCCATCGGTAGCTCGATCTGTGGCCACTCGAAAACTCAATGACCTGGATTTGGATTCTGTGGGATTCCAATCCCTAACTGAGGCTGAGGAGAGAGCAAGGAGTTGCTGTTTTGGATCACGAGAATTTACTCGATTTGCTTGCATGAGGGTATGGGAGTGTTACATTCTCATGCAGGTACTAAATGTGCCTCTTTGTCCCCGATCCTACACGGTGGAATAAGCGGAAAAGACGGGCGGATGTATCCAAAACCAGGTGTGGTAACACAAAATGAATACATAGTCCTTTTGGGTGTGTACAACCAGCCTACCAACCCCCCCACCATCCCCCACCCCCCTGCCAAAATAGCGAAATCCGGGAGATGATCCTGCAGTAATCATGAGGCGCAGAACCGAAGTTCGAATTGACTTGCGGGATTCTGCCGACCGCCGTTCTGGGTGAGACAGATTTTTCAAATCAGACATCCCCTCTCCAGTCCGACATCTTGCAATGCAGCTTCTTTCCTCCATCTCCATCTCTTCGCTTCTGTATGCCCGGTACTGCCTCTGACCCTTTACAGCCCTTACATTTCACCAGACTGTTTCCTTTTCTTGGCTTTCTACTCTTCTTTCACGTGTGACCAACGGTCCCGACATTTACCCTGCCACAGCCTTTCGCGATGTCAAGTTCAGGAGCGTGGGGTCCAGCCCCAGCCGGGGTGGATCTGACCGAGAACCAGAATGCGAACATCATCGCGTCAGTTTCCGTAGTAATGGCACTCGGGCTCTCCGCTGTCGTTCTACGGCTGATCGCCCGACTGTCACGCACGGGGCCCGGCCTGGGCGAGGATGACTTTGTTGTCGTGGCAGCAGCGGTGAGTGATTTTACCCGCCAGTCCAGCCCTGCTGTACCTTACTGATCAATCGCATGTCAGGTCTTGGGAATCGGAAACGCCGTCTGCTGCCTCTTACCGATACAATGGGGAGCTGGCTATCACCTCTGGGTCGTCACGACTAACGAATTCATCAAGCTGTATCAGACAACATATGCTTTTGTTATTGTGTACATCTGGTCAATCACACTCACCAAATCTTCTATATTGTTGTTCTATCGCCGCATGTTCGGGACCAGTATCATCTGGTACGTAGTGTTTTGTCTCACAATACTACACGGGCTTGAGGTCACAATTACTTGGCTATCAGGCTGCCGCCCCGTGTCATACTACTGGCGTCAGTACACGGATCCAACTGCCGAGGGAAGTTGTATCAATGCCTCATTGTTCTATTTTATCAACGGCATCATCGGCATGGTCATTGATATCATGATTCTGCTTGTGCCTATCCCTACTGGTGAGTGTTGAACTCCATCAATTGGAACTTGGTTCCCAGGCCGTCTTTCCGCGGAAGCCCAATCGCTTGTCTTGCAAGTGTGCTCAACTAACATTGGGGTAGTCTACAAACTACGCATGCCTCTGGGTCAGAAAGCCGTGGTCTACGGCATCCTTCTTCTTGGGTCCTTGTAAGCAGCTGCCGTGTCGCCCGAGTGATCACCGTCAAGGGCATCGTACTAATACTTAATCACGGATGCAGCGTCTGTGTGGCCAGCATCGTGCGTATTGTTATGATGGATAGGCTGGTCAAGGCACAAGACTTCACCTGGGCTATGTGTCAAGTGTTCGTCTGGTCCTGTGTCGAGCCCTTCACCGGCATTGTCTGCGCTTGTTTACCCACCTATGCTCCGTTTCTACGACGGTGGTTCACCCGCCAGAAAGAAGGCTCATCCGGCAAGAAAACACCGTACTATATTTCAGACAGATACAAGTTGAACCCGGGATCAGGCAAGCGGGAGTGGAGCAAAATCAACGCACATTCGAGGGAAGGGACCGAGCAGGTTGAGCTCACTGGGACTTCCACTGTGAACATTTATTCCAACTCGAGGAATTCGGACTACCAGATGACCCCTGAGGCTCGGCCAGCTGGATCAGATGGAAGTATTATCATGGTGACGAAGGACATTTCCATGGCGAGAAGCGCCGGAAGGGGGCCTCAAAATGCTGTCTAGCCCCAAAAGCACCGGTAGCCGAAATACACCCTCTTTTAGTTAATGGATTTCGAACGAAGGAATACATGGAGATAGGCTGTCATGATAGACACTGTGTAGTTAGCAGGGTCCACTTCAGGTTCGGACTTCCTGCACCACACCTCAATACTCCTTAATATCTTGAATACGTGTCAAAAGACGTGGAAATACATTTATGACTCATCGAAAGACGGTTAAAATTTTAGGTAAAGCTATCGGATAATTCATGAGGTGCCGAAATGATGGAAACGGTTTGCTTTCTTCTCTGCTAGTTCGCAAAGCGGTGATATGTTGAGGCCCATGTGAATCCACAAAGTGTGGGCCCGGCACTGCTCCAGAACGATCTCAGCGAGATGCGACATCGCTGTTGGGACCCAG
>JACBFG010000026.1:2560587-2652248 GCA_013435955.1 Diaporthe sp. HANT25 | reverse complement strand
TTTGGGGGGGGGGGGGGATCCAGGGGGTTTCGGCGATAGCTTGAACTAAACTGGCCACAAAATTTGTCCCTATAGGATCGCGATATACTAAATATAATCTACCAATGTAGCAGGAAGCCGGTCATGTGCTGCAATCCGTGCCAGTCTAAGGGAACCATCTGGATGGCCTCGAAGAGAGGAGCTCGACCGAGTGCCGATCGGAAGGATGAAAGGATCAAAAGACGACCCAAATCGTGAACCAATGACTTGGCAACTTCCCCAATGGTCAATATGCTAAGCAAAATTTCCAAAAAGAATATTGTTGGACTGCAAGGCCCTTGCATGCTTCGGTGCTTCATGTAGATACGACCTGCATGAGGCCCCATGCAGAGAGAGCGTCAATATGAACCGAAGTCACTCCCTTCTTCAACGATGTACCAGCTGGCAACATCGTATTTACCAGAAATAGCACTCAAGGCTGTGTCTCGCTCCTAATCACCTCATGAAGGGCCGTTGAAATGACAGGTCGAGGGCTAGGCTTCTTCCATCTCGGTTTAAGCCGATCTAGTTGAAGCGGACACAAAGCCACCGCGGTAAGTATCTGGAACGAATCAAAAAGCTTTGTTCTCAAAGTATTCATGAACCTGTATGACAAATCTTCGATTCTGTTAGACAATCTCCCGATCAAACAGAATTCAAAGACTCCTCGGTTTCCCTAATGCCAAACGTTCCAAGGTCAAAAGGAGAGAAAAGTTCTGGAGTATTCTACACCATCTATGAGCCATCACGTAGGATTCATTTCTTCCAACACATTGGGGGCGAGTGCTGCTTGAACCAGCATTGATCCTTTGGGTCTGAAGAGGATTACGCATCTATTTGTCAAGTGTTCGGGACCGAGGCGGTTACAACGATTGGTCTTGGCTTTCTGTTGAATGAAAACTCCGCCGTTGTCGTGCAGGACGCCTCATGCAACCCCAAGTTCTTCTATATTGTGATCCTCTCGGTCAATCCTTGCGAATACGCGCATGCCAACGTGAGGCCCGGAATGTGGAAATGACCTATCAGCTTCCAAGGTTCTTTGCTAGCTTGAGCGTCGTCCATGGGCCGCTCCCAACTGGTCAGCTGAGTGCTCACAACGACGACCAACGGTCCGTAGCAATTGCCCAATCAAGACCGGGATTTGGCGGGATGGAACTGCGTGTACCAACATGTTTGGGCCGTGGCGAAGGCGCCGGCAGGAACCTAGTCGACTGGGCACTTAAGAATGTCAGATATTGGGTAGGAGCGGCCCAGGAACTGACCCGGTAGGCCCCCAAATCTACCCGAGCTTCCGGGCATGTCTATCTCACCATCATCTTGTCCCGACCTTCGTCCCATTTCCACGGAGCCTGCATACATGCTGCAGGACAATTCTCAGGATGCACGTGAAGGAGCTGTATCACTCGAATTGATTGATCCTTGAGCATGTGGTGTCACGTCGTTGCCTGAGTGCTGCAGGCTGCGCTGACGGATTGCAACCCAAGTCCGTATTCGCCGGGCGAGGCTACCGAATGAGAACAGGCAAAGACACAGAAACGGACCCCAACACTGCTTACATGAGCCAACCGTTGCACGAATCTAAGACAAAGAAGCTTTCAGCTGAGGTCACGTCGCACTTGCTAGTTGGGTGTAGTCTATCCAGGCCATCCCACCATAAAACATCCGTCAGATCCTCTTCACAATGGCTGAGAGATCACAGCCATCACCTCGCTCCACACGGCCATTTGTGTTACCAGTAATCAATCCCTTCACTGAACTGCCTCATTCTCAACCAGCACCAAATTCAACTATCTGCAATGGCTTCAAACGGAAAGACCCTCATCGTCGTTGGATCGGGACCTGGCATTGGCCGGTCAGTGACGACTCTGTTTGCAACGAAGCGTTACAGCAATGTGGCTCTCATTGCACGGCGCGCGGAGCAGCTGAAGCTCGAGCAGAAGGCTGTTGAAGAAGCTGTCGGCGCCGGTGTCAATGTGAAGACGTACGCTGTGGATGTTGTTGACACCGAAGCTTTTGTGAAGGCATTGGACGACATCGAAGTCCAGCTCGGCAAGCCCGAATGCATCTTCTACAATGCCGCTCGCGTTCTTCCCTCCGAACTGCTCAGTCATGATGTAAAGGATGTCGAGTACGACTTCAAGGTGAGCATAGCCTCGTCCTTGGGCAGTGGCGGAGTCGACGCCTCACAGAGATATAGAGTCTGAGACTTATGTGCTAATATTCGCATCTGACAGATCAATGTATCGGCTCTTTATGCCGTGGCTCAGAAAGAGATTCCTCATCTCATCGAGCTGGCGAAGCAGGATGACAAGGCTCTACCTTCCATCATTGTGACCAGCTCACTGCTGCCTCAACACCCGATTCCCCAGCTATTTGCGCTTTCCCTGGTCAAGGCTGCTCAGCGCAACTTGATGCAGAGCCTTTCTCTGACCTACGCATCGCAAGGTGTTCATTTGGGTCTCATCAATGTCGGTGGCCCAGTCTCGCCGGAAGCTGAGACTTGGAACCCTACCAACATTGCTGCGAAGGCGTGGGAGTGGTTCGAGAAGTCCAGGGAGGAACCAACTTTTGAGGTCGTGATCTGAGTAGAGGGCCATGTCCAGATTATCTAGGTAGAACCATTTATTCAGAGCTATATGGATGGAAGTCTTCGTGTATGAGACCTCGGGCTCAAGGAAAGGTACATAAGATACAATATGTCATTCTCGTGTAATTACAGAAAATGCTTGATCGATAGTCACCAATACCACAAATTGAAATCATGGAGCTTTCAGCAATAATCAACGTGAGAAATTCTCAAATTCCAGCCATAATCTTGTCGTACTCGCCTCAAGGCTATTGACTCTACCAGAACAGACATCTGCAAACCGGTCCTGACTCTGAAAGAGGCTCCTGAGATCAAGCCCGTCGCGGAGTGTAATGATTTTTTCGGAGACTAAGTAAACAGCTCTCTAAAGAGATGAGTAAATTACACTGTTCTGGTGCCAGTGAGAGTTTGAAAGAAGATTTTCGCATGTCTTTCATTCGGACGTATTGTTGTGTAACTCGCCTACAATGCCATTGTTAATTTGCAACAATAATTTGCGGGAGATTGAAGAGTCACATTGTGTTGAGGCTTTGTTCCTAATGTTTGCTATTGCCACTGCTATTTCAACTGTGTACCGTGTGGTGCTTTATATATTTCCTCCATCGATGTAGTCGGAAGCTTGATGTTTGATGTATCTTTCCACCCTGGGCTCGGGACTTGGACTACAGAAATATCCAACTTCATCTAGCGGGTCTCGACTCAGTCACTCGCAAGCATCTGGTAAGATGCCTCGTCCGATTGTTCAAACGCATGTGTTCTTTTGCCTCCTTCACCGCAGAATCACTGCCGCCTTCGATCAATATCTCGCTACCGGCAATTCGTCTCTTGCAACCAACATGGCAACTGAGATCTACGCGCAAAAACAAGTGTGGACCGACTACTGCTCAGAAGATCCGGCAGGTAAGTATGTTAAACCGGGACTCTTTGATGAAGTACTTGCTCGCGTTATACGACAAAAGGCGGTGTTGTACCCTCCTGTAAGCTGGCAGCAAATTATGCTTGTGCAGTTTTGTATTCACGGGCTGGAGTCTTCCCAGAACCCCAAGGGCTCGCTCACTGTCGGGACACTCATCACGGAGATCGGTACCCAATTGGTCAGTCTCCGCACTCAACTGTTGGACTTCCTTCAAGACGATGACGCAGAAGCTGCTAACATGCCCGACACAGTTGCAAAGTTTACCAATCTGGGATGTTTCATGAGCGCCGTCGCTGCAGACGCGGCCAATCGACCGATCTACCAGCTGAATGAGCGAGATCTTTGGTCATTAGGGCAGGTAGGCGTGGAGCTGGTTCTGGGAATCCTCCAGGCGGACAGCGATTTCGATATCTACGAGGACCTGATTCGCTTGAATATTTTCAAAGTTTGCATCACATGGCTCGACGAGAACAGAGAGATTCTGTCCAAGGAGATCTGTGAGGAGCACGACCTGTATCTCTGCGAATATCGGCTGTGTAGCTTTTTGGATTCAGACTGGTTGGAAGAGGACGAAGCAGAGTACACAAATCTGGTCCATAAAGCTGAGGATGCTGTTCTAATGATCATCAGAAATCTAGAGAAGAGGTTTGGCCGCCAGAGTCTGCAAAGAATCTTTCGAGAATACGGGGCAGATTGGATCGAGTGGGTCTTGGAGGACCTACAGCAGACACAGGGTAGACATGCTCTATAGATTCTAAATTGAGGGATTCTTATTTTCATGTTCCATTCTCATGCATGAGCGGTGAAATGACATAATATTAAGAGGAGAAAGATATGACGCGAGTAGAGCGTAAAAGTAGGGATAACTGGCATACACAGGATCATGAAGTGCTCTCACCCTCTCGACAAGAGCCCGCCGAACGCGGTCCAGCGACATCTGGCCGGGTCCATCATTTCACTTGGATATCAAATCAGAAAATATGCCAGTGCGCTGTTCACTACTGCTGACCAGCATAATTATGACGCCACTTCCTAATTTCGTGTCAGCAGCTAATGGAATCTTTCTTCGCCCACCGTAACACGCAGAGAATCGCTACAATTACTGTCATCGGCATAGGTGCACATGACAGGCTACAGACGCATGTGATGTTCAGTTCTTCTAAATGGACCTCAAGTCTATGATAAGCTCAGCATATTTTGTTTCTGGCTTCAAATAGACCGGGCTCGTTGCCGAATATGGAAGAAGTAGTGGTCCAAATTAGCTTGTAAAGGTGGAAGAATCAAAAATCAAAACATTATGCTGCAGGCTCGGTTTGCCTTTATTCATTACATGTAATGTAGTCAATTCAGAAAAGCCACAACCACTTTTCAATACATTTCCTCTGGCTAGTCCTTGAGAATATCATGCCATCTAGCAGAGCACTTCCAACAAAATCCAGGGGGCGGCACAGAATATTCGTTTGCCGCGGTGCAGCTTGTTACTGATAATCTATTTCTTCTGTAGAACACATTTAAACTCAAGCGTGCATTATTTGCGGTAATTCACAGTGTACACCTATCATGAGGGAGAGGCAAGCAACATGGAATGGGAACAGCACACATCGAGTGGCCGGGAAACTTGTTCGAGATCGAGAATAACTACCTGGTTATAGGTCTGAAAATAGCCTGGCAAGCCAGGAGAGACCACGCGGAGGCAAGTAACTTGAGCCATAGTCAGAATTCGATATGAGCGAATACCTGTTGTTAATGCGGCCTCGACTGGAGGAGTCAGCGGTGAAGCATTGGTTGTAATCCCGTTTCAAGGTAGACTCTGTGGATCTGAGGAGCGTTTAGGCCACGAATCGTAGAACAGAGACATCGGGCATTTAGTTTGTCTTTATATTGGCTTGGCAAAATCATGGGAATGGCACTCTGTGCTTGGTTGGCTATAAGAACCAAGCGAATTTCCCCAACGTCGTCTGAGCCGACTGCATTGGCCACTGTCAAGATCCATGCCGCTTGCAACATGCTTGTTGTTGATGCTACCCCTGGTAGTACTATGACCCCTCTCCCCAAACCCCCGCCGATCCCATTTTCAAGCTCTTCTTCTCAGCAAGTCGTCGTCAACTTCGTCATGGGGCGCACAACGTATCGCTTGTGACACAGGCGGTAACCGGTCAAATGACGGCGGATAGACTTGTATCTGCCTCTGCAACCCATGCTGTGGGCATATAAATTCGATGGCCGCACTCTGGCCAGAACATTTCCGTTGCATACCCGGGCAAGGGCTTTGTTGGAGAGGATACTTTCTCAAAGCAACCGCAGCCCCTCCAAGCGAAGGTCAAGAAACCTGGTGTACGGTGAGGAAGTGCATCGTCACAGCCAGCCAAGAGCGTTGTCTAAAATCGGACGTACAAGCTGAACCACTTTCCTGATCGGGGCTCGTGGTGAGGACTCCCCGTGGGCTCCTCGGAACAGCGAAAAAAACATGATCGACCAAAACACTCCCCCGAATCACAGGTGCGCCGACATCCAGGCCCACTTCCCCCAACACCACATTCGTAAATTTTATGGTCGGTCAAAGGGCCTCCTACAGAACTGCCCAATGACAACCGCGAGCGCGTCCGCTTTAGGCAACTCAAGTCCGTCCCAACGCCTCGCAGGCCTCCCCCTGCCACCCCTCAGGGGGCTGTCTTGGCTTCTCCGCACTGCACACTGCAAGGCGAGCCCTCAGCGCGGAGGCGCAGGTCAGGGACCCGCGATGTAAGACAGGTGCGGCGTCCGCGGGCGTTGGTTCGTCACGCGGAAGGGTGGGTTGATGTGACACCAGCGCGGGCACGTTGACAAACGCAGGGAAGCAGGCGCTGTTCATCCCGAGGTCACGCTGTTGCTGCTGCTTGGGGTCAGGATGGACGAGATGTCACGTCCCACGCCCGCGGGCCTGACTATTTCTTGGGACACTCCCCCCAGCTTGGTTGGACCTGGTTGCTCTCGGGGTGTTCAGGGGAATCAAGCCATCTGTCGACAGCCGCTGCAATGAGGTCCTCAAGCAATCTTGTCACTCTGGCACTCGCTCTTGCGGGCGGTGTCGGAGCCGCAGAGTACAACTCCTTTGATGGCCCCGGCTTTCCCACGTGTTACGATGTCACGGCTGTGCACAACGCCACGAGCGTGGACGAGAGTGAGTTTGAGACATCTGGGTGGATCCAGACGCCCACTCAAGAGACCTTCCCGAAGGAGGCTGACCAGGAACTTTCGTAGTGGTATCCCTCGTCCAAGACGCTGCCGCCTCCGGGAAGCAGGTCCGCGCAGGAGGCAAGGGGCATATGTGTATGTTAAAGCCAAGCTCTTCGTGTTCCTGCCACAGTTGTTCGCGTGGAAATTGTGGCTTCACGGGGAAAGTCTTATGATGTCACCCGACAATGGAGTTCACTGACACAATGCATCGAAGGGTACGACACCCAGTGTGCCGACTTGCCTACTGAGATCATCCGGACAGAGTTTGTGAACCAGATTTCCGATTTCGACCTCCCAGCCGGCGCCGAATCAGGCACCGTGGTCGTCGAGGCGGGCGTGACGTTCTTCCAGCTAGCGGACTACCTGCACACTCGTGGCGCCAACATTGGCACAGGCCTCGTCAATTGGAACATCTCGCTCGGTGGCAGTGTGGCCATGGGTGCCCACCGAACATCACTTAGGGAGGACGCCGTGGTGGTCGGCGGTGTTTTGTCCATGGACATCATCGACGGAAACGGGAATATCAGGACCATCGAGCGGGACGAATCCAATGACGAGTGGCTAGCGGCGTCAACCTCGCTTGGCCTCCTGGGTATCATCGCGAGGCTGAAGATGAAGATCTACCCCGAGACTGTGGTGTATGCGATGCAGAAGACGTAGGTTTCCCTGGTGTGCCATCATTTGTACGAATATTTGAGCTGATGATGCCAAGGCTTGATGAGGCGGACGTCTTGAACGGTGACATTGAGGCACTCATATCACCCTACCTGACCGCAAACCTCTGGGTAAGTCGATTCATTCTCTGATATTTGACTTAGACATCATACTGACATGCCGAAAGTGGTGTAGGTGCTTCCCTCCTATCAAAGAGAATTGTGTATTGCCCGGACAGTTCCGAAGATGGACCGCCTCAGACTTCCTGAAGCTTCTTACTGACACATTTCAGGGCCTTACAAGAAGAAGTTCCACCAGAGATACTACGATGTGGTCGGCGCCGATGATGTTAACCAAAATGGCCTGCAGTCGACCTTCTCTGTGACTGCAGTTGAAGCCGCTGCCGCTATCTCCATCCTCAACACAGGCAAGGCTCTTGCGACATCCAACATGCTTGCCGAGGAGATCTTCTTCGGCATCTGGGAGAAGCCCAACTTCCACACCAAGGATACCAACGAGGAGATCACCACATGGCCTGTGACAGGGTACAATTGTACGTAGGACTCTGATCGAGTTGCTGCTCGGCACTCTTCTGAACGATTTTGGATTTCTGACATTTCATAGACGACGTCCTCATTGGTGGCCTGTACCCTGATCAGAAGGCAGAGTGGGATTACGACCTGCGTGGCTATACCTTGGAGCTGGCCTTCCCAGTAACTCTCGCCAATAAGATGTTAAATCGGGTGAGGGAGCTGTTCGATGCCCAGTGGAAGGAGAAGCTGATCGTGATGACCTCGACATATCGAAGCGGGTAAGTCTCTTGGGTTTCTTTAGCTCGACTCCAATGCTAATCTAGGGCCTTCACCTTTAGCATCAACATCAAATTCGGCAAGCCACATTACGACCTCCTCGGGCAGGTGACCACCAACACCTCAGATGGGGCGGACTGGAGTAAAGGGGCGATCATGTTCGACTTCCCGAGCTTCAGGCCGAACATCGGTGACCACCTGCGCTTCAATGAGCCATTCTGTGAGACCTCCCCGATTTCCTGACCGCGAAAACCCACGTGCTGACCATTGATAGACCACAACCTATCAGCGACACTCATCAATGAGTTCCCCTGCAGGCCTCACTGGACCAAGAACACTAGAGATGTCCTGACACAGGCTGTCAAGAACCTTGACCAAGACGTAAGTACTCTTGTGCTTTGCATGTCGAGCGCTTACCAGATTTTGCTAACATTATGACAGCATATTGCTAGGTTCAAGGCTGTGAGGGAAGATTTCGATCCAAAGGGGACCTTCAGGAGTGTTGTCGGAGAAATCATTGGCGTGTACTAAGCTTTACAGTCGTGGTGGATGCCCATTATGGTTGACCATGGCGGCTCAAGGTCAGACACATGGGCGTAAGCTGGTGTTAGCCAAGGATAATTATTAGAACTCATCCCGGCATTGCTGTCTCCAATAGATGCCCAAATCTGACGATCAGAGTCCCCAGTGGGGACCATGATTGACAACAACTTGTGAGGTCTTGAATCAATGGGCGGCCATATGGCCCAAAATTTGACACCGTCAAGAGCCGGATCTTCAAAATGCCACCAGATGCCAATGTCACTGAACAGCCAGTCCGGCGGCGGTGAGAAATGATTGACCATGGCATCACGAGCTAGTCCAGAGAGTCTTTGTAATAGCGTTGGCTTGCTTCTGTGCTTTCGTTTGGATAAATTTACCGACTGGTTGCTGAGAGCAGCCTGGCCAGAAATTCCATTTGATTCTTGAATAGATAAGAAATTCTTCAGGTGCCGAATAGGCTCTGGGAAAGTGATTGCATGACATAGCTCGTCCGGTGTCTTTGATGTAGCGGGGGAACCAATCGGACATTTGCCAGGGGCCCCCCTGTAGTTTCTCCCCAGATCTGTCACCCCTGTAGCATGCTGGAAAAATGTCCCACTAGGCCGGTACCTCAAGCTCCTGGCCCTCGACGCATCATCAAGGTCCTCGACCACCACCACATTTCACCATCACATTCTCCAACATGAAGCCACCCACGCGGCTCGCCAGCCAGGCTCTGCCGCGCCTCTTCGTCTCCAGACCAACTCGCTGTGCGGTATCCCAGCCCATTGCTGTCAGAGCCCTCCACTACTCGGCCGCCGACCCCGCCAACGTCGCCCCATTCTGCGCAACCGGCCCCCCGCCGGAGCCACCACAACCCGCCGCGGAGCATCCCTATGCCAAGGTCGAGAGGAGGAGGAAACAGGCTGGGCTTCTCAAGAGCGCGAAGGAGCTCCGGGAGGCCAGCAGCGGCAAGAGCTCCGGGAAGTCGCCGCTGAGGAAGCGCTTCTGGCAGGATGTCCACGTCAAAGAGGTCGATGGTGCGCAGAGACCCCCAGCTTGCCATCCTTCGTCACAAAAGAACATGATATACTGACAGATATGCTGTTCTCCCTCCCAGGCGCCTACCAGATCCACCTCGACGCCCGGCCCCTCCGGCACCCGACCACCAAGACAATAGTCAACGTGCCCCTCTCGAAGCCGTACCTGGCGCACGCCCTCGCGCTCGAGTGGGACCTCCTGACCTCGGCCCAGCAGGCGACCAAGAACCACCTGATCCCGCTGACGTCGCTCGTGTGCCGCGCGCTCGACATCGCCGACGACGACGCCAAGCACCGCGGCGGCGGCTTCGCGCCCATCCGCACAGCCATCACCGACGTGCTCATGCGCTACCTCGACACCGACTCGCTGCTGTGCTGGGCGCCGCTTGAGACAGACTCGCTCGCCTCGGGCCAGATCCCGCTGAGGGAGCTCCAGGAGCGCACGGCTGGTGAGGTCATTGGCTACCTCAGCACGCACGTCTGGCCGGGAGTGGAGATTGAGCCTGTGCTGGACGAGGGGCTGTTGCTGCCCAGGGAGCAGAAGCCTGGGGTGAGGGAGGTCATTCAGGGATGGGTGATGGGCCTCGAAGCCTGGGATCTGGCTGGACTGGAGAGGGCAGCTCTTGCTGGGAAGAGCTTATTGGGCGCGGCCAGGCTGGTGGTAGAGTGGAGCGAAGGCAGTGCCGGGCGTGCTGGAAGGGATGCTTCTCCCATTGGAGAGACCAACAAGAATAGGAAGAGGACATTCGGGATTGAGGAGGCGGCCAAGGCAACCAGCCTGGAGGTTGATTGGCAGACAGGCAAGTGGGGAGAGGTCGAAGATACCCATGATGTAGAAAAGGAGGATCTGCGTAGGCAGCTTGGAAGCGCAGTGCTCCTGGTCTCAGGGAATGGGGCCTGGTAGCTGGCTGACAATCTCTGTACAATACTATTCACATATCCGGTCATTCTCCTTTTGTGCAGCAAGGCTCTGTCACAGCATAGACATGCTTGGTTCTCAAGATCTTTTCATCAACGAAGATCCTATGAAAGCTACTATGGCCCTTCAATGATATCAATGCTGGCCCTGATCTCAAGCCATCAATCAGTAATAGCTCAATGTGCGCAGAATTGCCCACTTGCTCAGCCAAAATAGCAGAATAGAGCATGTCGGAAGCTCGACTCTGCCTCCTCCCTTCTGTGTTTAACCCAAATCTCCTCAACCCCAAATGTCAAATAAGCTGAGGAAGCCAATGCCAGTCAAAGGCCCTGTAAGCCTCCGGATTTCATGACCCTCAACCCCGGCGGCACCCACTCCCATTTCCGGAGTAACTGGTTGCCAACCAGCATCCCGATATTTTTGTTCCATGTTTCTTACACCCACCCAAAAGAAAAATGACTCGATGTAACAAGTCCTTCTATGCTTCTCCACTCCAGGAATTCGTCTCGCTATCCTTGGCCCATTCCCCTTCAATAGCAAATGTTAGGCTGGGCATGAGACCAACAGGTATGTATGTGGCAGGGTCAGGAGTTGATGCACGCACCCCCCTAAGCAGCCTCCTCTTGTTGGTCACCCAACGTGGTGCCATTGTAGGCAAATTGCAGAGCATGCTCTGGGATCTGTGCCGCTTTCTCCATGTCATCGATGGTCAGGCCTTTCTGGACCAATTTCGCCTTCTCCTTTGGCTGTCTGTAATGATCGAAATTGATGGTTCGACTGGTCATCGCATAGCGACGCATAGCGTTTTTGTCGGGAATGACAGTGTGCTTGTCTTATTGTTAGTGCAAATATCAGCGGCTAGATCACGGAGCACGAATAGCTTACATCAGTCAGAGCTTGGAGACGAGTGTCACACATGGTGGCCACATCTCCATGGCGAAGCTGGACTTCGAGGATTGTCTTGCCCTTGGTCTTGCCCTGGTTCTTGAATCGCATGGCCATCTTCCCAGGTGAACCAAAAGAGGCTGTACTTATGACACCAGTCAATTGGTCTTCTCCATCGTCATGCCACTTCAAGTCCCATGTTAGCATTGCAACTTCGTGTAAGAGGCTGTGAGAACGACTCACATCAATCTTGTCTGTTTGCCGATATGCCAGAGCTAGCAACTCATTGAAGGGCTGTTGCGCCATATGAAGGGTGGATCCTTGAACGCATCGGTATTTCTTCCTCAAAGCGATGCGCTGGGAGCTCTCTAGAGCCTTCTCTCCAAAGTGCTTGAGGTAGACAAGCGACTGCAGAACCACATCTGGAGCGTTTTCAAAAGGCTCTGTGTCGATTCCCTTTGGGCCGAATTCATACAGAGCGCCCTTGATATCATTAGTGTCACGTGGCACAGTGAGTGAATCTCGAGCAACTTACGAAGTTGGACTGGAAGTGACGAGTAAGATTCTCGATGCCACCTGCGCATTGTCAGCAAAGAGTTGATATACACGATTAGATTCTCATGTGGGAACTTACTGCCTGGACAGCGAGCAGGGTTTCGCTGGAACTTCATCTTACCGCCCTCGGCCTCAATGCGGGTGTATAGCTCATCAGCACCGCCTGGAGCCTTCTTGGCTTCATCGCTGGGCCGCTCAATGACGAAGGTGCCAATCAGGAACCCATTGGCATCCTTGATCATATAGACAATCCGAGTGGACAGGCCGTCGTCCTCGACCTCGACAAACTGCTCAACATGACCTTTGTCGAGCCTGATCGTCACGCCATCATTCTGTACTCGAATGTTCTTGGTGTGAGTCTTGGTCTCCTGATCAACCAGACTCAAGGGGTAGGGGAGAGGTGCCAAGTTGTACTCAAAGCCGCAGTAACAACAAGCCAGTCTATCCCAGTACTTCCGGGTAGTGCAGCACCAGCATTTGGGGCAAGTCAGGCCTGCACGAAGAGCCTTCTCTGTGCCGTAAATATCGCTGCCCTCAACCAAAGCCTCTGGGAGTGGTCGAAACATGGAAGACCTGCCTGGAACTATGTCATAGATGACAGTCTTGTTGATGAAGTCGTTGGAGTATCGTAGCTCTTGGTTGTCGACTCCAATCTGACTCAAGACCTTGCCTGAAACCTGGAAGAACTGCTCGCACTCATCCTCAAGGCAGACCCAAGGTGCATTCTCAAAGATGCGAGGGTTGGACTTTCCGCAGCTGTCGCATGCCTTCTCCTCAATGATCACAGTAGACGCCTTTGTGCTGTTACTGGTATTGGAGATGCTCTGGTCGATGTGGAGAGTGTCGCCAATGGTGTTGGCATCCTGCATGTTTTCACTCCAGTACCATGGCGTTGCATTGGTGTCCATTGTCTGGAGCATAATTTTCCAGACCGGATAAGGCTCCTTGATGCCTTTGGGTTTGGCCAGTTCTTTCCAAACCTTTGTCACCATGAATTGGCCTAACTCCACAATGACACCATCCTTGCGCACATTAGTCGGCAGTTTGATGTTTCCAAAGTCCGAATGATCTTTGCCTAGAGGATTTTAATATCAGTCTCATAATTTGGGGAGATTTCTGACATAGACTCACCCATAACGACAAAAATGGAGGTGTCAATTGCAGCCTCCCATCTGGGGACTGTGTCAGGCTTGACGTCTGTGCGATGATATGGGCCCTTTTTATTCTCCTTCACACGGCTACCACCACTGTGTAGGAGTCAGCAATAAGCATGTTACAAGTCCAATGCGGAAAACTTACACGGAAGTGATAATCTTGTTCCGGCCAAAGAAGTCTCGAGGCTCGCGGAACTTGTCAATGTACATCGAGAAGATGATGTTGCCCGTGTAGTAGGCACTTGACTGCCACGACTTGAAGATGTCCTGTGCATCACAAAAGTTCCCCCTTGTTGTTCCCCAGATAGCCACTGGGCCGTTCGGAAAGTCAGCGTCAGCTCTCACATCGCTGTTGGTCGAAGCGGCAGGTGCAGCATCGTCTCTAGCGGAATTGGTCTTTCGCGCATGCTTCTTTGCTGATTTGGACTGGAGAGACTTGGATGGCCCACGCTTCAATGAAGTAGGGGCTGCGATCAAAGTTGTATTGGATGCTGAGGGTGTCGCCAAGCCGGAGGCCGTCGCTAAGACAGGCGGTGTTGGCGGTGGTGCCGGTGGTGCCGGTGGGTCGAACGGCGTTCCCGGGAGGGAGGGCGTCGTCGAGGCAGGGTCGGAACCGATGTCCTTGTCAGTAGGAAAGAATTCCTTAATTCCTGCCTGTCTAGACATGGTTGCCAAAAAGATATTTGTAGTTCCGCTATATTCATGTTAGAATTCAGCATCAGGCTGAAGAAAGAAAGCAATGCATGAACCCCTAAGCTTGATGATAAAGAGGCAACGGACAGTGGCTAAAGTGAGGAATGACTTCCGTACACCTCGGTATCACCCGAATAAGGGAATACTAGCTCTCAACGCGCCAGGCACAGACGGACAGGTATAAATGCCCGACATGTGTGCATAAACGAACCGAGAATAGTGGACGGAAAGTGGAAGTAGCATGGGTCATGTATAAGGCAGTGTTGCTCTCCGGTGCACAAGACCTTGAGGAGGACTTGACCGAATTAAGGTGATGATTGATGTTTACGTGAAGAATAACGTTGGGCTCAAAGCAGGCGGTGAAGAAGGAATCGGTTGAGGGTCTTGTGCGTGAGGAATGACGTGAGGCTCAAAGCCAAGTGGTGATGGAGTGACCTCTTCAAGGAAAAGTAAGGCTTGTCGCGTATGTACTTACGAGATGGAGAATGAGACTGCTGAGGAAGAGGAGGTGTCGTGGATGGGGTATGGTTGTGGTCGAGACCAGTCCTCGTGGGATATGATCTCGATCACGTCTTAACGATGTCTTCAAGAAGGTTGTCGCGTTGAGATCGTTGACTGCAACCAGGAAAGAGGATGCTCTCAAGCTTTTTGGGAAGTGGTTAAGAAGAAAGGAAGAAAGGAAGGAAGGAGATGGAAATCTGTCGTCGAGTCGGATTCTCGACTTAAAAGCCTGCTGCTGAGGGCGGGGTGAGTTAGGTGGGCTGTGACGCGCTCGAGGTGTTATCGGACGAAGTCGTTTTCCAAACGGCACTGAAGGACGTGGAACAACGAGATTGGGCGTCGTGATTCTTTCAAGGGACTTGACAAACGCGGTGCTCAGGCTGTTTGGGAAGAGATGCAACGAAGGGGATATTCCGTGGTGTATTGCGAAGGACGCGTATGGGAAGGAGAACGAGCTGCTTGACTTACCAGAGAAGACGGCAGGCGGTTGAAGGGGTACTGGGTGCTGTGGTTCTCTTTGCCTGCTGGAGAAGGTCGAGGAGCTGCTGGCTGCTCCTTCCAACGATGGGAGGTGCCTTCCCAAGTTGAAGGAAGTTGCGAAGAGGTGGTGACCCGATAGCGCTAGCGTGAACACGACCCACGGGCCACGTATAAGTCCCTTCCCACTGAACCAACCAGGGGAGGTACTTGTCTTCTGGACTTGATATGTGTTAGTTGTGAGTGGGCAGGGTCCGGTTCCAGCGCTGCGAGCTGGGGGCTGGGGACGTTGCCGATTGCTTTCAAAGACCAACTCTTCAAAAACCACAACTGACTTTGGATTCTTTTGTTATTGGTAAGGGTTGAACAATATCACAGGCGGTACTCCATCAGAGCGAGGGAGTTATGGATATTGAGAGATCGGACGAGCAAGGATGACAATCGAGAGCTGGGTTCGCCCGTCAGGAAGCAGATAGCCAAGGTTCTCAAGGAACAAGTCTCAGCTTGCGTCGCTTGTTGCTCACTCGTCAACGTTACTCACTGGTCTCTCTCTCTTGAGGATAATGGGAATATGGAAATTTGGGGGCAGGACAAGCAAGAGTTGGGACAAGCGAAAGACAGGACGAATATTTGTGAACCACCTCTGTCTGTGGGAAGGCCCAGAAAGCAGAGCAGATCAAACGAACACGTAAGATCTAGCATCTTTTTCACTGGCCAAGGATTTTCAGATATTGCTCTCTCCCTCTCAAAGAAAGAACATGGTTTAGCATATATTGGTCCTAGGTCGAGGCGAAGGCCTCGTGTTACAAAGCACTGTCAACATGGTCCTTTTGTAGCCAGCGAGGGATGGAATTCTACATTCTTGGCCTTCAGAAAGACAGAGTACCGTGGAGACAAAGGTTTGAGAATAAGCTATTTGTGATGATATGGGAAGAAGGCATATGGGTCCGGTGCAAAGATGAGCTCTGCCCGGGAGGTAGCATTTTATATAACATCCATTGTCTTGTTTGACCATGCATGTCTGTTGGACCAGGCAAATACTTGAACGTACTCCATGGAAACAGCTAACCAGGCTCGCTTGCTTGCCTGCTTCATCACTCAGTACCAGACCTGTCACATTGTTGGTACGGCACCGGTAATGGCAAAAGAGGACATTTTTGATGACTGATAAGCATGGTGATGACTCTGAGCGAAGACTGTCCTATTAAACGCTGCAGAACTCGCTCTTAGCAACTTGGAGCAGTCACTCGAAGAATGGAACCAGGAGATGAGGCGTGATGATGAGCAAAACGGCGGAAGGAGGAAACGCGCTGCGGTAGAAGGCTTCGAGATCATCATGGGATCGACAGGAAAGCTGGAAGATGATGAGTTATTAGAAACAGCATAGCAAAATCTCATGCCAGAGTATGGCAACGCATTGGACCAACGTTGAGGATAGCGGTTGCTCGTAGGGCTCCAGCGGACGATTCAGACTTGAGGTGTCCCAAGATTCAGTGGCTGTGATGACGCGAAGATGGCGTTTTGAAGATCCAAGCAAATATCTCGAAGTCATAAGTGTTAGCAGTTTGTGTTGCCTTGTCAGCTAGTGCTTGTCAGAATGACACCCTGAGGCTCTGCAAGCTTGAAGCACCGCAGGGACCGTGGACGTTGAAGGACGGAGATAGCGGATATAGAAGATGCCTCTTCGGCAGCCCGCCGCGTCGTGCCCACTCACACCAGACAGGCTCAGGGGCAAGTGGGTCTGATCGTGGAGAGGATTGGGACCCGGGGAACAGGGTTGAGTGCGGGGGAATCGCCGAGACGCCGCGGCAGCTGGTCGATGATGTCGTGCTCCCCAACTCCCGGGCAGTCTACCCAGGGCGGAGTCGATTTGCAAAGTCCCGAGGTCAAGTGCTCTTTGTGCTATCTCTGATAATTAGCGCGGCCCTATGCGAGGTTGTCGTGTCAAGTCGGTGAATCGTTCCCGCCGAGCTCTTCTCTTCTCTGCTTCGCACTTCTTTCCTACAGATTCTGCCCTGTTTCGCCCTCTCCCCTCCGCCGTCGAGCTCTAATCTTATTTAACGTTACACCGCGATCGAGCTTGTCCCGCCACGGCCCAACGCGACGCAGGACACCAAAGGGGTATAGCACGTCCATAACGAGAAGTCCGAGTCAAGATGGTTTTCGAACCGCCAAGCTGGGTGCCAAAGCTCCCCTTCGGTAAGTGGGAAGCGCCCCTCAAGCCGAGGAGAACGACAACCTCTCTGACGAGTTGCCAGACCCTCCAGACAGCATCCCAATAGCGGAGTTCATGACAACCGACAAATATGCCCGCTACCCGCTTGCAAAAAGCAGGAACCCGTTCACGTGCGGCCTGACAGGAAAGACATTTGATTGGAACTCGGTCATTGAGCGGCGGGACTTTCTGGCCCAGGCCATCGGGAAGCGGCTCGGGTGGCTGCCGAACGAAGAGACCGAGTGGGACAAAGTAGCCTGTATCTTTTCGGTTAATACGGTAAGATTACTGCCTGCTGTCTTGTGTTACCCGACCAATGTGGCTGACATCTTCAACGACAGATTGACTACTGTAGGTGGAAGTCCCCCCATCCCGCCTATGGACATGGCGGCGGAATCTCTAGATCAGCGTGTCTCAGGCCTACATCCCGATCCAGCAGTGACTAACACGTGCCGAACAAAAAGTAACAATCTCGTGGGCGATACATCGACTCAATGGAATCGTCACCCCGGCGAACGCAGCCTATTCGGCTCCCGAATTGACCCATCAGCTCAAATCCTCGGGCGCAAAGGCACTCTTTGTCGGCGGGCCCCAGCTGCAGATCGGGCTCGAGGCTGCCAAGGCCGCAGGCATCCCCAAGGACAAGATATGGCTGATGGGCACGCCCGGCTTCGAAAAGGCGGACGGCTTTGTGACCGTGGAGGACCTCATCGCAGAGGGCGCCAAGCTGTCCCCACTTGACGCGCTACAATGGACGAAGGGCCAGGGAGAGCGGCAGCCAGCATTCCTGTCCTACTCCAGCGGGACTTCAGGTCTGCCCAAAGCTGTCATGGTCTCACACCGAAACGTTATTGCGAATGCGATGCAGCATGTCGCATACGAGTCCGTCTCCAGGAAGAAGCTCGGCATCTCCACCCAGACTGTTCTTGGCCTTCTCCCGATGAGCCATATCTATGCTCTGGTAGTCGTCGCACATAATTGTACCTACCGAGGAGATGAAGTTGTTGTATTGCCCAAATTCGAGATGCCGACCTACCTTTCGGCCATTGAGAGATTCAAGATCAACCATCTGTTTTTGGTAAGGCTGCTCAGGAATTGGCACTCAAAGTACAGACTTCGTTGGTCCACTGACAAATTCCAATCAATAGGTACCGCCAATTGTGATACGCATGACCAGGGTGCCTGAAGAGTGCAAGAAGTACAATCTTGATAGCGTCAGGGTCGTCTTCTCTGGCGCCGCGCCATTAGGAGAGGAAACAGTCCAGGACATGAACAAGATTTGGCCAAAATGGCGAGTGGCTCAAGGTTATGGTGGGTGCTTCCGGCCCATTACGCCTCTTCGATCGGTGACTGACCAATGTTTCTAGGTATGACCGAGACCGCGACCATCGTCACGTCAAACAGCGAAGACGATATCCTGAACAAGTCCTCCGGTTCTCTCCTCCCAGCCACAAGAGCCAAGATATTTGGCTTGGACGGCACAGAAGTCAAGGGCTACGACACGCCTGGCGAGCTCTGGGTACAGTCACCCTCAGCGACGATCGGTTACCTCAATAACCAGAAAGCAACGACCGAGACGTTCGTGTTCGACGAGGACGGGCGATGGGTACGCACCGGCGACGAAGCAGTTGTGACGTTGGCGCCCTCTGGAAACGAGCACATTGTGATCGTCGACAGAATCAAGGAGTTGATCAAAGTGAAAGGTACGTGTGCTTCCCATCTGGCTACGTAACTCCAAAACTGACGGAGATTTTCTACTAGGCCACCAAGTCGCCCCAGCAGAACTCGAGGCCCACCTGCTGTCCCATCCGGCTGTTGCCGACTGTGCAGTGATCCAAGTTCCGGATGACTCTGCAGGCGAGGTCCCAAAAGCATTTGTCGTCAAGTCCCCGGCTGTGGCCAACAAGCCTGAAGACGAGGTAGTGAAGTCCATTCTGAAGCACGTTGAGGAGCACAAGGCATCATACAAGTGGATCAAGGGCGGCATTGAGTTCCTCGACGTGGTCCCAAAGAGCCCCAGTGGCAAGATTCTGCGCAGGTTGCTGAGGGACAAGGAGAAGACTTCAAGGACCAAAAAAGGCCCCAAGCTTTAGAAGACTCAGAACTGGCTCGTCCTGGGTGGGATATCATTCGCCGCTGTTGCAACCACGCCCTCGAGGGTGGTCAGCCTCAGAAGCGAATCACGCGCTCCGAAACTCTGAAGAATTTCCCAATCGGGCAATTGGGTCAGCAGTGTGTTTGCCTGGGCACCAGGTTTCTCGGGAAATGTCAAAATGAACGAGCTTCCAAATGACGGTTCTCGTCATACCTTCGGCATTGTGCTTGCTTGTCTTGATGTGCAGACGGAAATCCCTCACTGCACACACGACTCGGCTCTGCCCATGCTTGGCACATTGAGCACCTGCAACATTGAGCAGGCCCAGGCAGGCAAGCAGGCAAGCCAGCCTTACAAGAAACTGTAATGTACCCAGATCTATAGCATGCCAATAAAGATCTGCAGTGGCTTGCTTATTTGCCAAAGACAAGCTTCTAGCGGTTAATCTCACACACGCCCGACATTCGGCCTGGTGAAACATGTAGCCCTGCGGTGTGATCGACAGGTACAATGCTGTTTTGGCCCTGACTAGACAGGCGGGTGAGAATGTAACCTATCACTTGTGTTTTTGTTCAATTCCCGCCTCCTTGTGAAGAAGCAAAACTAAATCCAACTGGTCTGCAGTGGAGAGAAAGAAGCTTACATTTAAGGTCGAGTCGTCTCAATCTTGGCCTGGGTCCGATCTCTCAAACCATCATTCCCGCTGCAATTTAGGTTGACAGGAGGACTGACGTTGGACCAAAATTCCAAAACAAACCCCTACTACTGCAAGGAGTACATGAGTACACACACTGGCTGGCCTGTTCGTGAGTTTAGCCACGCAGCCAAAGCGCAGTGATTTCCAAAACAGCCGCCAAGAAACGCTGGCACAAGCCGAGTGGCAGGTTCAGGAGCGGTTCCTAGCGCCCCTGTAACGCCAAGATGGAGCCTCAACAACATCGTCCCAACTTCTCCAACCCAACTTCTCATACACAAGCGGTCTGATGATGCACTTTCTCCGGGGCGGGCAGTACGAAAACAGCAGTTGCACAGCCAGCCAGAGTGCCCCGTAGGCAGAGGACCAAAACAGCTCTGGACGAGCCTGGAACGCCAAGAGCCATGGATCGTCAAGAGACACCGGCAGCCACGAGAGCGTGGGCGGTGCTTAGGTTTCTTGCCTCAAGGCTTCTTTCTCTTAATGGCAAGTGCCTGCATGTTCCCACTGGTTAAGAATCGTCTTGACTTTTGCTTGTTTAATCTTGTCGTTGGGAACTGACTGGGCCGCCTTCGCTTCCGAATTCTGTTTCCATCCCTCTCCTTCTCCCCTCCACCTTCAATTCTTAATCCCTTTTTTTGTTTATCTGTGGACTGGTATCCTCAGCAGAATGTTGACCATTCGTTTCGCTCTCGTGGCCCTCCTGACCATCTTTGGTGAGGTTCAGGCGGTGCCGCAGAACCGTGGAAGGAAAGGAGGCAACCGGAACGGTGGCGGCAACACCCAGGCCCAGCAGACGCCTCAGCAGCAGGCGGCTGCCATCCCTCAGGGCATCTCCCAGGCGACAGATGGCTCCATGATCCTGGACACGAATGCCACAGTCAAGTAAGGACACTACAAGTTCTTTCCGTCGACGGATAAGATGCTGACAAGAATCTATAGTGGCCTGAATCTCCGTTACAGGATCTCCGCTCCGGCAGACCAGTTCACGACCGCTTCCGGAGTTCCAGGAGCCGCCGCACAGCCCGGTGCACAAGGAGCCAACGGCATCAATGTCCTCCTCCATGGAGATGGTGGCCAGTCCTTCTTCGATTTCCCCAACCAAGCGGTCCAGCAAGGACTCATGGGAGTCGTTGTCCTCGCTCCTTCTGGTACGTCACCCCAGCCTGTTTTCGAGTCTCACAACCCAGCTCACAATCCCTGCAGAGCAACTCCTCTGGGGCCAGTCTCAGGGCCAGCCTCAAGGCCTGTCGCGTGTGGACGGCGTCGCCCACGCCCAGGCAGTCAACGACCTGATGCAGCAAGTCCTCCCGCAGATGGTGGCTTTCAACTCCTCCAACGTCTTCATGACGGGCGTGTCCGGCGGCTCCCTCACGCTCTCGGGCTTCTTCGTCCCCGCACACATGGCCAACTTCGCCGGCACGGGCGTGCTCCTCATGTGCGGCGCTCTCGCGCCCCAGGTCGACTTCAACAACTCCGCCGCCGTCGCGTCCACAACCAAGATCCACTTGCAGAGCACCCAGCAGGAGCTCACCAGCCTGCAGGCCGCCATCCCCGAGGCCATCACCGCCTACGAGCAGCTCGCCACGGGGGCCGGCCTCAACGCCCAGCAGGTCGGCGCCCTGCAGACCGTCGACAACACCCCCAACGGCGGCCACTGCGAGTTCGACGAGCAGGGTTTCTCCAGCGGCATCCAGCTCGTCTCCAACAACTTCGCGAGCATCATGCAGGGCGGTAACGGTGCTGTCCAGGGCATTAACACCCAGACTGTCCTCACACCCGTGGTGGGCAACGAGAACGTGCAGTTTGCTGCTGCCAACAACAAGAGGGAGCAGAACTCGTACTGGATTGGGGCTTAGATAATGGTTGAGCCATGAGTGGATGTCCTGGTGAAAGGGACAGGCCGTGGCGGAGCCCGGGGTGCGTGTACAGTATTTGGTGACAGGTACAAATCGTTAAACGTCGCGAAGCGTATCTGCTCGTGACGATGAGTATCGAGGTTCCTGGGTAGTTCAACTGCATATGATTCACACTCACCCCAAATCAGGACTGTGCTAAATTGCTTCCTTGTGTTTGTGAAAGCTTTCTTCCCAGTCACCTAGTGTGTTCGGAAATCCCAATAGACCTTCCGGCTTTCTTTGCAACCAAATTTAATTCGCCGCATTCCACGCCTTCTTCTGGGTCCCGATGCGCGAAGAAGCCGATACGCTGCCCGCATTATCTGCTGATGGGTGGGGACAAGATCACCTTTACGCCTTTTCTCTACCAAAAGTTTCTTGTTCCTCTGATGCCCCAGTCGGCCGAGCATCGATGTCGTAGCACGGGGCAATTCCTTCATTGAAAGGGCTCTCGTGCGACCTTTTTCGCTTGCTCGGAGCTTAGTTCCTGCGGCTTTTCATGGACTTCCATTTCGGATGGGTTTTGGCCTGCATCCATCTCATAGACCCGATGAGGCGGCTGCGCGGACTCGGCATGCAGCTCGGGCTTGAATAGTGTCGTATGTGTGCCATCGCCTTGGTCGTCTGGCCGTTTATCGATCTCTGCAGCAAGCTTCCTGCGTCTCAGGAATAGAATAACACCAAGCAGTATCAAGACTGTGCCAGCTACCGAACCAATAACGGCACCAGCTATCCATGCTCTGCTGCCCGAGCCTAGAGATCAGCCAGGTTAGCCAAGCAAGAGCAGCTGGCGCGGTAGCCTGGCGCGGACGAAATAGAGAGACAGTCTACATACCTGTGGATGTTGCCCCTATTGTGGCGGTGGCTCCAGGTGTCGAGGCGGCCCCTGGTGTTGAGGTAGCTTCCGAGCCACTCGCCGTCGAGACAGGCGTCGCTCTCAGCTCGTTCACACTCGCATCTAGCGTACTGAATTCTGCGGTATATGTTGAAGGGATTGCAGAAGAGAACCACGGTGGTCGAGATGTGTCTTCGAGTGCTGCAAAAACAAGACTGGTCGCATCGCCAGTGATAGAGGCCACCGAGGCAGCAGAGGCCGCTGATGCCGCGATCTCGCTGAATACTGCAGGAGGAACGTACGACGATACCAGGGACTGAACGGCGACGTGGAAGAAATATGCGGGTATAGTGGAGGTGATGTTGATGCCCTTGTACAAGACCGTACTTGACGCTGTCGATGCGCCTGAGATGTCCAAGTTGGACAGAGTCAACGGCTCAAAGGTTTCATAATATCTGAGCCATGATGTTGGTATTGTAGCGGTCGACTGCGTCGTAGTAAGCGAGGAGGCTGCACAATAGTTGAGGTATGGAGATATTGTATCGTCGAAGTATTGCCGCCCTGAAGTTGCCGTTTGACCTGCTTTTTGGTCTATGCAGTTTTCGCATTCCTCAACATATATTCTGAAGGCGCTGCCAGAATCACATAAACTTGCTACCTTCCCTCGCGACTGTGCTTCGAGGTTGGCATTGTCTAACTTCTAATCAGTGGTGCTATACCCTGTTGAGTCTTTTGTGAAACTTACTGCAAACATCGAAGCAAGCCGCGGGAATGGTGCTTGTGACCGTATCACGATCCTGGATGGTATCTTGATATTTTTCCATGGTTTTCTTCGATGGCCTATTCTGCTGGGGTTGTCTAATCCAGGAGAGCTTGACTCCAAGACTGGGCTCAGCGGCGGAGGAAGTGACATGAGATGAGCATGTGTGCGCTATTTGAGCAGGCTGCTTATGACAGCACAGCACAAATCCTTTGACCGGTTCTGCGTAATGCCTAATGCGAACTCCCGGTCGATCTGCTATTCGACGAGTAGATGCGAAGCTGCTAAAGTACCTGCAGCAAAATTGCGAGACAAGGCTGCTCTGGACTGGCCTCCAAGCTGTCCCCGGAGCTGTCTGTCTGTTGTGAACCGCAGCGAGCCAGTGTGTCTCTCTCTCTGGGCCCTTTTGCCCACAAATAGATAGGCGCAAAAAGCAGACACTTGAAAATTTGTGTGACACAACATATGTAAAGACTTCGCCATTGCTGACCTCCCAGGGCGATCCCTCCTTTACTGGGCTTTTGAGCTGCACGGTTTCCGAGCTGCCCTCGTATCTACTTTGAGCCCGAAGCTAAAACCTGTGGTTTGGGGTTACAATTTCCAGTAAGCGATCAGTGGCGTCGCAAAATGTCCATCGCAGACTCCTGAGGAGAGGACGACGCGCCTAGCGACTGGTATCGACAGCCGGCTCGAGATCCGAGCTGGCGAGGCAGTGGCAGCGGTGCCACACACAGCCTGGACCCCACCATCTTTGGACAGCCACAATGTGTATATATAGGTCCTAGCCAGTATGGCCCCATGGGAAGAATTGCCATGCGCTGCCTTGCCTCTGAACCGACGTAGTACGAGGCAAGTAGCTTTAGATTCCCCGCTTACGGCGCCTGAGGTAAGCCCAGAACCGCGAATCTGTCCATATTCCCAGGTCATTTTCCGTAGGACGATGAGCCAAAGACAGTAGAATTACAGGCATTCTATGCTTCTGGTGAAGCTTTGACAGTGTTGAGATAGGTGAGATGGCACATGAAAGTCAACCAGCGACCGGCTGAAGGCACCGTATTTACAAGAACTCTAGTTTCGTTACTGGTTTTGGAGATCCGCACGATTTTGAGTCACCAGGAGCAAGACGTGATTCTGATACGTTCGCAGAAGAGACATGTCCAGAGTTTAATAGTCTCGGGTTACTCAAAGGATGATGTCTGGTGCCAGTGTTGTGCCAACATAGACACACGTCTGTCACTTGCATGGCAAGGGTGGTCTTCAGGTAACCCTGACCCTGGCTCCCTTCCAGCTTGACTTGAAATCATTGCGATGCGGTGAGCGCTTGCAGGTCTTTAGACACTTGCAAAAACGAGGTTTCATCTTACTCCACTGGCAGTGGGGCAGACGCCCCAATCCCCAGCATGCCTAAGTTGACATGAGGATGCCAATGCAGTAAGCAATTTTTGGGGGGTGATGCAGTCGGTGATCTTTACCGAATACTACATGCTGTCTTGTGGAACGCGACAGGCAGGCTGGGCAGGTTTGGTCATACACGTATTCTGGGCAGCCTCCAACAGTCGCTCGCCCAGTCTCCTGCGCATCACCTACGGGATTTGGTCTGGCTTGGATCAGCGCTCCTGTCAAAAAAACGACCCATTTCGGCAACTGGGAACATGGGTCCAGTCACCCGTGCGTATCAACACAATCTTGATTACTGCCGCTGACCTTGTTCCAAGCAGCAGCCCGACGAATGATGCCTCTGATCATCTTGATTAGATTCTTTTGACGACGGGAAGAAAGCTCAACTCGCCTGTGTTCTAGACCTTTGGCCCAAACACCGAGGATTCGCGGCATCAGAGATTCAGCCTCGAATGAGATTTGCAACCCACACTCATCTCATCTCGCCTCGATAAGGAGCGCGGGCCACTGTCCTCACTGCCAGCCGTGCGCGCAAGACGACAAAAGTCTTGCAGCTCCATCAAAAATTGCTTGACGACATCTCCCGCTCTGCTCTTATTCAACCGAGTCAGGTGCGCTCCGCGTGGTCATCGCTGTGTAAGCGAGGGTCAACGGCTGTCCCCTTTGGTTTGTGGGGACGGGAAATTCCCCCTGAACCCAGGATGTTTCCCACACTGTTCAGGGGGCCCGTCGGGGGGTCGCAGGACTATTGTTCTGTCAAGACAAACTTGAAGCCCCAGGAGACATACATGCTGTTGCTTTCGGCACCCTTGACGTCGCTAAGGGCATAATCAAGCCTTTCCATATTCTGCAAATTCTCCGTTGAGGCCGGGCCTGACACGCGATAATCGTTGGGTCCTGAGCTCTTGGGCGTCGCCGTGATGACAGCCCCCAGAAAACACGCAACGCACCTTGTTAATAACATGGATCCAAGTGGATGATACCTGCCAGGCCCCTTTTATTACAATACTACAGTACTTGTGTGTGCCGTCAAGACCGTCACTTATGGAGAGCCAAGACCAGAGCCAGCAAGCCGGTAAATCTGACGCGCTTCCTTCCTGTGCAGAGGCTGGCCGGGCATTGCCTCTCTGTGTTCCAAATCATACTCCATAACTCGAGTGATTCGACTCCGAGAGGATGTCACCACATGACCGTCTGCCTTATTCTGCTTGACGGTTCGGAACCGAACGACGATGGACGATCCGAATTTCACCGACTCGATAGGGCCGCTACCAGCACTGTACCGGCGATGTCAGACCGCGATGCTCGTCCTCGGGACCATTTCCCTTGTGACGACTAGCCTGCTCTTTCTGCATATCACTTACCGACTGGTCGTCTGGAAGATCAATGATACCCGGCCACAGGAAATACAGTCTCACCGAGCCACGAACTCAACTAGTGGCGCACAAGTCGACTTGAGTCTTGGGCTGTCCGAGGCCCAATACTTCCAAACGAGGCAGAAGCAATCTGCTGGCGATGTCGCGGGAACAACATCGACGTCAGCACCGGTGCCTCCTGACCCTCTCACGAGGAGAGACACAGAGCATAGCGTGATATCACGACGCCAAAAGCCACCAAATCCTCTCTTGTTGCTGATCTACAACCTCCTCTTCTCGGACATAGGCCTCTCATCGGCGTACGTTACAAATTATGTCTGGCTCCAACGGGACATGATAGAGGTTGGATCTTCAGCCTGCCACGCCCAGGGCTGGATCGTTAGCTTCGGCTGTCTAGCAACCAGTGGGTTCCTCTTCACGATCTCTATCTTCAGCTATCTCGGCATCATCCGTGGCCATAAACCTACTACTCGGGTGGTCGTCATAGCATGCGCTGTCGTCTGGGTCCTCTCCGTGGTCCTTGCGAGCCTGGGGCTATTTTTCATTAATGTGGAGGATTACTACAAGAGGCAAGTCCTCTGGGTGAGTGCCCCCGAAACATGCTCGACGTTCACACCTGGTTCACACTAACATGAATTGGCGTAGTGCTGGATTGGCGAGGAGCATCGACTCTGGAGACTCTCTGTTTATGTATGGGGATTCACTGCCATGTCGGGAACGTGCTTCCTCTACTCCATAATATTCTACCGCCTTTGGCGCGAGAACCGGTCATCACGATTCATGCCGCGCCGTCCCGACTCGGTCACTTCAAGCTCTCGGGCCAGGGCTGATGACAGTACACCGTTGCGCCCGTCGGGTCACCACCCCGCGTTCCTTGTATATCCCTGCATATACACCTTCACCGGGACGCCGCTCATCCTGGGGTCTCTAATCCCAACGCTGGAGAAAATCCCCTTATTTATGGGCACCGCAGGAGCACTGCTCGCGGCCACTGGTCTCCTCGACTCCATTCTCTGGTCTTACATCATCGTGTTCAGCGCTCAAGCTGACCTTCGTAACACGGGCCTCGACCAGTTCACCTTCATGAGGACACCAGAAGGGCGTAACCTGGGCAACATCGTGTACGTGCAGGGAGGACAGGACAAGTGGAAGAGACAGTCGTGGCACTCGAAGAAGGACAAGGGCTGGTGGAGACTGGGGGATCGCAACAGCAGCCAGCCGTCGCTCCCGTCGCAACTGGCCCAGTCTGATGGTGGAATACAGATGGATATTGTTACGACGGTCGTGGTGGATGACTCCAGTGTGGAACCATCGAGTCGCCAGTCAAGAGACAGGGGCTACTCCACGGATATTTCTTCGATACCGTCTCATGCGAAGTAATTCGGTATATTGGTCAGTCTACGGACGTCAGATAATCGATTTCCATCCACCTCATCTCACGCCTCTTGATGGAATGCTTGCTCCCAGTGCCGGATCGTGTGATAGAATTGTTCTTGAAATCGGATATCCGCACCTGTAAAAACATAGGGTACACCGGTACGTTCGCTAACAATAATCCACTGACACACCACACACCCACTACTTACCCATGACCAATTCATATATAAACATGAGTGAATGGGGTCTGGGTGTATTAGACTGGGTGTGTTAGGTCTGGGTGTGTTAGGTCTGGGTGTGTTAGGTCTGGGTGTGTAGGTGTGTTATACCTAGTTAGGTAGGTCTGGGTCTAGGTGAATGGGTGTGTTGGGTCTGGGTGGGTGTGAGTGTATGTAGTGGGTATGTACCAGTGTAACATCCTTTGTTGCCGGTGCGAATATCCGATATCTTCAGACGTGGATTTGAAGTATGCTCGTTGAGGCACAGGCAGCCAGCCCTTGGGCGATTGCCGTCGCCATACACAACTGATCAGCTGTTGATATTCGAGGCATGGCACTTGTTCTGGGTCGTCTTCTAAGTCGGCAGCTGAACTGAAACACGTCAAGATGAAATCCGGGGCCAATACACCGCAGAACACGCACGAGTAGGAGGTACAACTGTCCTTTGCACAGGTTGCCTTGGCTCATTCAAACATATGGGATTACGAGTCTCAGGAACTAAATCTCCGCAGTAATCATCTTCAGCATAGCATCTGCGATCTCCACCGGGTTCGTGGCGTTGAGGTAGTGGCCACCATCGGGGATGAAAGTCAGCTCTGCCTTCGGCGCCGACGTGAACAGCTTGATGTGCTCAGCAGGCACCGTGGTGGCATAGGGAATATCCTTTGTCCCCTGGGGATCGCGAAAAAAACTGTCAGTCTCCATGCTCAGATTTCACAAGTCCGAATTTTCACGACGCGCAAGGGAAAGAGAGTCACAGAGACAGAGAGATACGTACCTGTAGCCAGTGTACCGGGCACTTGACATCCTTCAGCCTGAGGAGGAGGCCATCCCTCGTCAGGAGGTTCAGCAGTGCCATCTTGGCCTTCTTGCGGCCCTCGTCGCCGCGGTAGACCTCCTGCAGCGTCTTGGTCCAGAAAGCCGCCTTCTCGGGCGTGCCATGGTCCCCGAACCCGACACTTCCGACCATGCCGCACCAGACGTCGTCCACGACGAAATCCGCAATCGGGCTGGACCACTTCTCCAGGAACGGCGACAGCATTGTCGCCGGGTCCCAGCACCCCTTGGACCTGGAGTCCTCGGACTCGTAGTCCATCGACGTGCCGAGGACGAGGAGGCCTTGTATCTGTACTGCCAATTAGCATCAAACTCGGTTCAATGTGTGTTTATTTCATAATATGCTCCACAGAGACAGGCTCGCTCATACCCTCTCCGGCGCAAGGATCGCCATCCGGGTCACCATCCAACCTCCCTGGGACGTCCCCAGGGCGTACGCCCTCTCGACGCCCAGCTTGTCCAGCACCTGCAGCGCCATGATGGCCGTGTCCCAGTAGGTGAAGTGCTCGGTCGGGCAGCTGGTGGCGCCGTGGCCTAGGGGCTCGATGGCGAGCAAGTTCACCGCGGCGGTGAGCCTCTTGTCCTCGAACTGGTCCCGGTACAGCGCCACGGTCATACACATCGCATTAATGAGGACGCATGTCGGCTTGGTCGGGTCGATCTTCCCATCCCCTGAGATCGCGTAACCAGCTTTGATGCCGCCCAGGTGGGGCACTTCGATGGTTTGTGTGGCCGCCATTTTCTCGTGTCTCTCTCTCTCTCTCTCTTTTCCTCACTGTCCTTCTTTGTCTGAAGCAGGAAAAGGGACCGAGAGGCGAGGACTGGCTTCTGGTGATGCTCCAAGTTCTGCAACACGCCAGTGCCGTCAAGAGCTCGAGTTCCCGCGTGTGGAGCCTCACGCGCGAACGTTAATGTGGGAATCAAGCCCCTAACCGCATGCTAGCTCCGGAGAGCCTCCCCTGTCCCTTGGAGGCATTGGCTACGGTTGCAAGCGACGACTCCAATGAGGATTCCTACCGAGCTACCTACCTGGGCAGGTATGACAACGCCAAACCTGGATTGTTCGGCCCCCGTCTTGACCCAGCGGTACCGGCCTCATCGGCCCCCCAGAATGGGACGGCAGCTTGCTTCATTGAGACAGCACGAGCCCGCCGAATTGCCAGACTCCGCATGGCTTTGCCTCGGTCCGAAAGTCGATTCCAATAAATGATCGACATCCCCCCGCGGAGGCGTGGTTCGTCCGATACCACGGGCTGGTATCTTGTGGGCCTTATCATGACTCGAGCCCCCTGAATGCCCTCTGCGTGTCCACCATCGTCAGACTCCCGGTTGATCGGCCGCTAAAGCTTCGTGACACTGTTCGGGAAATTAAGCTAGGCTGCAGAATTCTTGATTGTTGGCGGCTCTGAGGGCAACGGAATATGATATGTTACTTGCATGTGTCCATCTTCGATGACATTCCGAAACAAGACGTTAGGGTGGGCATTGCTGTGGACATATGATGCACAGTACGGACAGTACGCCCTACTACATAGAAAGCATTGTTATTCGCTTGACTCCTCGAAAACAAGGCAAACAGGTGCATCGAAAGACTCGTAGTAAAAGAATTATGGTACCGAATAGCAAGTTGCCCATTGAGCCAATGCCAAGTGCCCAGGTAATACCCACTGACGGTCCTGTCGCTCTGCGGGATATGCAACGCAAATAGGCAAGCAGGCCTTCATGGATTCCGCCCAATGACTGCCTACCTTACACTCTCCTCCCAGAGAACCCAGCAGCAAGCACAATCTCGGGCACAGGCTTCCGCACTCCCCCAAACGCATCCACAAGCATCACTCCGTCCCCGTCCCTGCACACGTCCACGGCACCCCACCGCTGCTCCCTCGACGCCCTCCTCGTACCCCACGGCGGGCGGGCGCCCTCGCCCTCCTCCCACACGCCAACCTCGTCGAGCAGCACCTCCACGACCCAGCCGTAGCCGACGGCCATGGTGCCAGTGCCCGTGCCGGCACCCGGCGGCGCAAAGAGCGCCTCGGCGTCCGCCCGCGTCCTGGGCACGCGCGTGCATAGCAGGTGCATATCCAGCATCTGCGTGAAGATGAGCCCGAACGATGGCTTGTTGCGCCGGGAGAGAGGCGTGTCGTGCGAGTAGGCCAGGCCGCTAGTCGGGAGCGGCCGGGGGTTGAATATCGAGCGGAGCGTCGGGTCCAGCGGTCTGCTGGAGCCTTTCGTGTTCGGCGCATCTGATGGAGGAGGCGGCGGCGGGGATGGCCTGCCTTGCCCTGGGTTTGGCCTCGTGTTGGTAGTGGTGGAGGCTTCTTGCGAGTTCGTAGTCGAGTTGAGGATCATGATGAGGGGCCCGCCGTGGTCGGTTGAGCGCGATAGGTAGCGTAGGTGAGAAGAGAGTAGCTGTAGCATCTCGTGGGCTGTGTCCTTCTCGCGCTGGCGAAAAAGAGACGACAGAAGTGTTGACATGTGTGTTATTAGCACTATATCTGGGTGTCGTGAATCCGCCTGCTTCGTGGGCTGCGTGATGCCAGGCTGGCCGACGCTCGCCTCTTTGGAATTGTCCTCTTCAGGGGCTGCCCGCGCGGCTGCGTCTGACTCCGACGATGCTTTCGGAGGGCTCAAAGGAGACAAGAAGTCACTCTCATCTTCACTGTCTGCAATCTCCGTCCTTTCAGCGGGTAGTGATTTTCGGGGCTCCGCTTCCTCAAATTCCATATCGTCTGGCAGACTGCTGGGAGGATCTGACAGCGGGCTGGACGACAGTTCTGCGGTGCTTGCTTCTCTCTGTTCGTCCCTCACGTCCATAGAAGCAACCTGAGTGTCAGCCACGCCCGCATCATCGGCAGCCTGTTGGGTGCTAGGCGGCTCCTGGCGTGTCTCCTCGCACGAGGCCAGATTATCCAGCTCTCCGAGGGCCTCCCACAGCCCGGAGACGTCAAAGACGCGGGATATCGAGATCCTCTCCAAGAAGCGCTTCAGCAGCCCACTCCCCTTTCCAGGTTCCTGACCCTGCGCCACAAGCTGCGCCTTGAACGCGTCCCGCAAAATGGGCAGCAGTGCGCCAGCAGAGAGCGTCGTGATGACCGTAGCCCGCGGTGCCGGGCCCTGTCCAGTCCCCAGACTGGCGACGAACAGCCTCGCCACGGTCTGCAGCCCGATCTAGACGCGTCTGGTTAGCGTTTCATGTCCCACTAGAGAACCCGTCGAGGATTTCCATGCTCACCAGCAAGCCCACATCCTCCTCCTCAGCGCTGACGCCAACCACGCAGCCTCTCTCGAACCCTCCCAGGAGGACCTGGTCGTCCAGCTCGCGGCACCCGGTGAGACACCTGCCGCGGCGCGCGAGCGCGTCCCTGCGCCTCGTCTCCTGCTCGAACAGCGTCGCGCCCGAGACGGGCTCGATCTGGAAGTGCGAGCTGGCCTGGGACGGCTGCGGTGGCGCCTGGTCCATGCCTGCCTGATTCCCCGAGTGGCGCTCTCCCTAGCGTTCCTGCGCGCTACCCACTTTGCTTCACGCGCGCATTCGCCAGGCGTCGTTTGTCCTACGGCCGCGAGATAAGAGGGGTGGGGGTTGATGGGCCGGCGACAGTGAGGACGCGGTGCACGGCTCGGTTGAGGTCACGCATCTTCGCGTGGACCAATTGTGATGGGATGACGATGATGGTCTCCAAGGCGAGGCAGCCGGTGGATACCAATCTCCGAGGCGCGACACAAGACTGCTGATATTCTATCACGAATGTGTCAACGCCCCCAACTGTGAAGTGGGAGTTTGTGCCCCGAAAATGAATAAGAGGTGAGGTGATGAACAGATGCTAGTCTGCTAAGCAGCAGGCCATCATTGCGTGCGTCATTAACACAGTTGGGTGTCCGCACAGTACTCAGCTGATAGCGCGTTTGTCATAAACACAAGGCATCATGAGCCTCCCTTAAACAGGCGGAAGCAATGTGAGACACCCTGTGATAGCTATTGGATAAAATGCGGCATGGGCACTTTTACCAGTAAAATCAAATCTCTGCGGCTGCAGTCGTGGGACTTTCAGACAGACGATCCTGATCCAACATGAATCTGCCAAGTGGGGACCGAATTTGCCTACAATCGTCCTCCACCCCTTGCCGCAACCTGACGCCCGCTCCAATTATCTGCACACCTCGCGACACTGATAGGAATTTTAGGGAATGAGTTGTATTCAATCTGCTTAGGAAATTGCCCGACTGACTGCTGCTGTCTATCGGACGTAGCGATTCGTAAGAGCCAATGTTCCACGCGCCTGAGTTGGATCGATTCTCGAACTCAATCCCGCCTCCTAAATAAAATCTTTCCGTTTTGACACACGCTCCCATTGTTGGTTTTGCCATGTGTTGTGTCTGCCTGCTAACCTGCTCCTGAATATTTTTTTTATTATCGCACCTCGAGGATTCGTTTTGTCTCTTCGTAACGCAAGAGTGGGAAAAGCTGAAATCGTCACACTGAGACTGGTCTCCACAGTCGTTAGTGCTTCTGCCTCGGTGTCGTGTCGTGATACGTGTCCACGCGCACATAGTTTAGCAGCTTAATGAATTCCTCCAACGCCTATTCCAATCGGTGGCCGTGAAATAAATTTACAAGAATGGTAATAATCATCCACCATTCACTCGTTTTCCAATCGCAGTGTGCCTCAGCCTGCGACAAATAGAATGCCGCTCAGGGGCTGTCTCCGCCGTACAGCGAGGTTCCGGTCTTGTCTAGTATTCTGCAGTCTCATCAGACCGTGATTGTCTGGGAAGACGACGGCATGCGTATATGCTGGGCGTTCTGAAAAGGCCCAAAGGGCTGGAAGAGTGACGGAGGCTCGTGCCTGCGCCGGAAGTGTTGCTTGCCTAAGCGTTTCCGGCGTCCCTGTCGGAGGGACGAGATCGAGGGCCGCCCTTCAAGCTCTTCATTCGGGTAAGCAGGCCGCCGCCGCTCTTCTTAGGCTGCTGCTCGAGGGCATCGGTCGTGGAGCGTCTCTCGAGGGTGCCTGGCAGGGGAGGCGAGGCCGGAGAGCCTGGGCCAGCTTGGCTCATCTTGCGCACCGTTATCTGCTCCTCGCCGTCCTTGCCCGGCTCATACTCGGCGAAGAAGGGGTTGGTCTCGTTTCGAGCGCTAGACATGCTGGCCGACGTGGAGTGGTCGCGATAGGCGCCTTCGGGGTTGGTCAAGCGCCCAGACGGACCAAATTCGCCCCTCGGGGGTCGGTTGATGCCTCGAATACGCTGAGCAAGTGATTTCTTCCGCGCCAGTCCGCCTTCCTGATTCTGCAGAGCAGACTCCTGCTCGGCCTTTTGCACAGCGGCTCTGGCCGCCGGTGTGCCCTCAAGGAATGTCGAGGTTCCCAAGCCTACAGTCTCGTCTCCGTGAATGACGCTCGCGCGACGGTGAGGGTCGAACACAGCCATATCCTTCTTGGTGGGCGGGGCGCCTGAAATGCTGGTGGCATAATCGGTGAAGGCTTCGTCGGTCCCATTTCCCATGAATGTGGAGTGGTCGGCGCGAGCCTGGAGCGGGCCGGATCCGCCAATTGACATGTTCGCCGAATCCTTGGCGAAAGCGGCCATAGGCGCGCGACCGCTGGCAGCTTTGTTGCGAGACGCAATGACAGCGTCATAGGGTCCAGAGTGGTGGAAGACTAGCAATGTTGTCAGCATGGGCTACAGAGGATGAGGTTTGGGGTTGTTGGGAACTCACGGCCAGTGCCATAGATGCTGGTTGCGTCCAACTTGTCAATGAGATCCATGTCTCTGTGAGACCTTGGCGGCTTGTCGCGGCCTTCGCGTCGCTTGCGCTCCTCACGCTCCCTGCGCCTTTTCTCACGCGCTCTCTTCTCCTCCTCGGTTAGAACAGGCCTTTCAGTGACCGAGGACTCGGAGTTCCGCCTTCCTCGCCCAGATCCAGGTCCTGTGCGTCGGGGAGGGGAGTTCGGCCCGTCCCCGTTAGAGCGCTGCCGACGAGCCCGCAGCGCCTCCTCCTGAGATCGTGTGGGCCTGTGGTTGGGAGGGGGAGGTCCGCGCCGGCCGGGGGGAGGCATGTTTTCCCCCTTCGGACCGCCAGGACGATTCATTGGCGGAGGTCGCTGAGGTGGATCGGGCTTCTTGTCCTTGGTGTCGATCGTGATGCCAGCCTGCAAGCGAAAATGGTGATTAGCGTCAGAAGAGCGAGACAATATTGATAATGACGCAATTCGAAGAGGATAAACCATGGGCGGCGGCGGCGGCTGCTGCTGCTGCTGCATTGACGCCATTGTGTGTTTCACCAAGGTGAGGAGGAGGGGTTGTTGGGGAAATGCGTACAAACATGTCCTCAATAGTAGGGGACCCGGAGCGAGTCTTCTCAGCCATTTTGTCTGATGGTGAGTCGAGATCTGGGATCAGTAATTGATTCTGGTTTTGACTCTGATGCTGATGCTGGTTCTTTGTTGGGTCGAGAAATGGGTTGTTGGAAAGAGGTCGCGACGACGACGACGACGGTGGTTGTTGAGGGGCTGGATCATCGAAAGGGGAGGATGGACTTTTGGGCAAGGGCGACCCGGCACGGTTGCGAAATGGGTTGTTCGAAGATAAGCTGAGGGTCAGACCGGGAGACGGTTGATCTATGAACCCAACAGCAGACAATTGTTAGCGGGTGTGGCTGTCAGTTTATCGGGGAGGCGGCAGGTTGCATGCAAATGACGATTTTGATAGGGACGATGAAACAGCAATCTCCTTGCATGATACAGCGGGGGTTCAGCCAGTTGGTTTAAGGGGACTGGAGATGGAGCTCCTCTCTGCAGCAACGCCTAGATTGCGCCCGGAAGCTTACGGCCAAGCGAACCCACCCAGCCCATGAGCCCAAAAAGGGGCTTGTAGTTAAAAATGAAAAGCAAACCGGGGGTGGGTGCCAGATTTGCTGCTCCTTTTTTTGCATCTTGGAGGGGGTATGTTGAGGGCAGATCGCTGTTCTAAGGCAGGGTTGGGTTGCTCACCTCGGGAATCCGGTTGGGTAGCAGCCATTTTTTGGGCGGCTCGAATAGGGGGAGTGGATTGATGCGCGTCGTTTCTCCAGCCAACCTTGGAAGGGCCCAGTCAGGGGTCGTGTGGCCGTGTGTGTGTGCACAAAAATGTTCAGATGCCCAGTCAAGGTGTGTCTGGCCTGGTCTTAAAAGTAACTCGCTCCGCACAGATGATTCCACACATGCGCCAGAGTCAGTTTCCCCGTCTGTCACTCGCGTTGGTATCGAACAGTGTCTTGGACTCGCAAATCCCTTGGCTCTTCTTGTTCCGTCACTGCCTACGCGCTAGCGGCATACCAAAACCCACAGCCTATATCAGTCCGAGATGCGAAGGCCTGGGACGGTTCCTCGAATCGAATGCGGAATTAGGATCGGGTCGGGGTCAATGTTCAACGCTCGACTCCGGGTCCAACGGCAGTGCAAGGTGGTGGTGGCAAGCGTGTTGCGATCGAGGGGTCGTGTTCGGATGTGGTCGTCCGTGCCCGCAGGAACTTGTGCTCGTGACAGCTAGACGATTCTTTCCTTCTCCCTATGCTCTGCCTTGCTTCGTGGCCTTCTTCGTCCAATGATGCAGTGTAACGTGACCAATGGAACAGCGTTTGTTGGCGTTCTCGCGACCGTAGACAATGACAAGGGGGTCCGTAACGTCGCTCGAACAGTCTCGCGCGAGAAGGACCGAGAACGGCTGACGACAGTTCAAAAATGATAGAACACGTCTAGGAGCTCGCTGTGTTGGGCGTTAAGTAGACAGTCCGTTCCGACGTCCGGATGTGAGTGTGCGTCGAAGTCGGGCGTGCCCTGGCAGGGGACTGCAGTGCAGCGCAGCGCAAATGACGTCTGGGGATTCTGGTGGTCGGCGCTGGCCTTTTTGATTGCACGCTCCACCACCAATGATTGCTGGTTCGCCGAGGTGAGACGGCTGGGCCGTGGTTTCGCTCCCGGCTGAATAAGTTTTGGAACGATAGTGCAGTTATGATCGGACGCTCTCCCGACGGACAGGGAACGAGCGTGGTGAGCGTAGGAGCTGCTGACGAGTGACGCAGGGTGCAGAGTATGATGCAGGTCCGGTAAACCGTGGGCCGGGCGGGAGAGTGCCGGATGAGGTTGTATATGGTACTGAGGCCTGGTGAGGCGAGGTGATGTTAGGTGATGCGATGCGATGCGACGCGACGCGATGCGATGAGAGGTAGTGGTTGGAAAGAGGATGCTGGAGGCGAGGGCAGGAGGCTTTCTAAAGATGAGTGCTGGACACGAGAGGGAACGAACGGGGGTTGGAACTGTGTGCCCTTGGGCCTAGGACGGAGAGCGGGACGGGGGGACGGGGAGGGATGACTTCGGAAGTGAACAGGAAGAGAAAGTCGAGCGGCTATGTGGCGACGGGATGGGATAGATCTACACGATTCGTCTCCTCGGGCTTGCTTGTTTCTTTTGAGCTGACAAGACAGTGTTAGTTTGGCCGTGGACCATTGGACCTGGAACCAGGACCATTACACACCCGGACTCTGGGCCTCTGGACCTTGGGGAGCGTGGCTCGCGTGGGACCTTCAGTCATCTGTCTCTTTCCAGTTTTGGGTGCCCAATTTCAGCAACCCAGCTCCTTCCTTCCCTTTATTAGTCCCGACCCGGCAGCTCTGCCTGGCTGCGTACTTGAGTAGGTATGTATTGTACCATATGCAGCCGTCCTGCGAGCGCCCTTCCGTGCCACACCTCAAGGCAGATGCCGTGCAATGTACCGTACCATACCGCGGCATACCGTACGTTACTACGGGCATGAATCAGTCTGGTAGCAGCCCGGGCTGCGGTGTGCTACGTACAGTAACAACAGTAGACGAGCAAGAGACAGTACTGTAAGATGATCAAGACCTTGCCCAACAAGGTGGATCCGCCCTCAGCTCCGCCAATGGGTCCAGCCCCCCTCCATCTCCATCTCCGTTCGTCTCCATCCCCATCCACTCCCGCCGTCCAGTCCCTGTCCCCGGGTGCGGACCAAGCTCTTCCTCCCGTCCTCTGCCTGTGCTCAACTGCTGCTGTCATTCTGGGGTCTGAATTTGCTATACTTACAGGTCAAGGACAGAGTCAAAGTATAATTGTCCCTTTTCCTTTGCCTTCGCGTGCGATGGATGCTCCAAAGCCGAGACAGGGACGAGCGTTGCCCTCGCATCATCATCATCAACGGTCGCCCGTTGGCGACAACAAAGGCTAGGCCCTAGCATCAGGAACGGAGCCAGGTGCTAGAGCGTGGATCTGTCTCTTATTCGTGCTGCCCGCCCGTTCCTGCCTGACTTGGCGGGCGCGCTTTTCCCTTCCCGTCTGGGCTCCTCGAAACCTCTACTATGGCACATACCAAGGTACCGTACGCGGGCACAGATACAGTACCATTGCCCCTCGGCCGTCCATCGCACACAGAGCTCCATCCTTGGCTGTTGCATTTGGATCCGGTTGGCGGGCTGAGCTCTGGCATGTTTACCTGGGAACAGGGTTTGTGAGCAGACACCGCCGAGCTCCAAATCAACCACCGATCCGGGAATGTCGAGATGATTCATTCTACCGAGGAGCAAGAGGGAGAAAGAGCAAATATGACAAGTGAGGCCGTGATGCCCTTAGCTGATCGCCTGGGTCCCGCTGCTGGCGGTGGCTGATTATCCAGCCATATTAGCCAGCGCCTACGGGCCTAGGTCTATGGGCCTACTGTGGTAGGTCTACGTGGTCTACCTAACAACCACATCACGCTTCTTTAGTGCGCTTCACATAAGGAGGGTCTCAACTTCTCTTAATTCAGGGGAGATTGCGACTCTCGGGGCATTTAATTCTCAGTCAACGACAGCCGCGGATCCACATGTCTGCAGACTCCCACTTGTAGTGTACGGTAATCATCTGCGTATGCTACCCACTCCAGAGTAGGTCTCTGCGTCGTGTTGGTCGCACCTGTGTATGCTGCTGTCCTGTGCCCCGGATGGCGCAACCAAGCAATGGGCTGTGCGCCCATGAATGACTACACCGAGACAACAAACATCAGCAATACCTCTTCTTCGCAGCACTTGCACCTGTCTGCCCTGCTCGAAAGAACAGGCCGTTTTCTTCCACCAATCCTCGCCATCAACCGATGATCGACAGAGTTCTCAAATTCCCCGGCAAACCCACCCTGCCGAGGACAAGCACCTCATCGTGCTCTTGTCCCCCTGCTGGCGCTGCAACATATGGGCCATAATCTGAGCGCAAGCGGTGCTCCCTCAACAAGAGACCCCTATTTCTTCGCCCCCTGACTTTTTTCCCTGTCCTCCACCACCTTGGCTCCGCTTGCTTAAGCGATTTGCGGGGTAGCTGGCCGCGCTAACCCCCATCACGATGGCCGGCGCCACTTCAGCTGCAACGACAGCCCAGGCCACAGGGCCAAGCTCACCGACAGCCTCTTCTCCCCCAATGCCGAGGGCCGGGGGCTATCATGTGGCTTCAAGCACGGTCATGGGGGCTGTCCAGGGCGTCTTCTCGGTGTGCTGCAACGCACTTGCTCTGGGGGAGGGCTGGGGCCTCGCGTCCCTGTGTCTACAGGATGAGGCTTGGAGAGGCTCATAGAGGCTCATACACAAGACCATCTCACAAACCATGACAGCTCACATGTCGTCTGGTTGAGCGGGAAGGCTAACGGAATCCGCAGCCAAACTCTGGGCAGTGGGCGTTGGCAGATTCAATACATAATAATCTACAAGCCAGGGGGTCGCCGCTCATCCTCCACTACGGGACATCAGATACCACCCTGACGAGCCAGGTACCGGCACGCAGCAGGGCGGCGACTGGACCAGAACGACCCCGGCGATCAGCAGTGAGCCCGGTCGCTTGGCCGGTGCCCTGGGAATCGCATCTCAGGCCACGGCTGTACTGTATTTCGCCCGTCCGATGTGGTCTCAGGTGTCACGACACGGCCTGCCTGTCCACAGCTTGCAGTGCCCGTTACCGCGCCTGGTTACGCATCGCCGACGTGCGGCCACTCACTGCTGCCCCCGGTGTGACCTCTGTCGGCCTGCCGTCCCGAAATCCTCATCAGGGTTCTCTTCTGCACGTGCCACGAGGGATCTAAGGGACAGGGGTTGCCCAGGTCTGTGCGACCTGGTACTTCCTGTGGTGGCACATCGCGTCCAGGCAGGACGGCCGATCGTGGTCAGTGACCATAGTGGAGGGAGTCCATGCCTCCCCAAGCGACGTGGCTCGCGCCGGGGAAGCTATTGCTTGGTCGCGGTCCTTGCGGGTGCTGACGCGAGTGGTCCAGGACCTGGGCCATAATAACCCGGGCTGGCTGTGCTCATAGCCGAGGCCGACAAGCAAAGGCATGGTCTCATCTCAGTAAGCATGATATGCGCGAACCCATAGTAGAGTCCTGGTTTGCTTCTTGGCCAATTTTGCGGTTACTTGTGTCGTGTTTATATAGGCTGAGCAACTAGGATATCCCCGTTGTCTGTCTGTCATCAGAGATACTTGCAAGTCTCGAAATTGATTAACCGTGTGCAATCAACACTATTCCTTGGTGTGATCTCAGCGTATAAAGTAGGGACTCTCTGTGCCCGTGATTCATAAGAATGATTTTAATCTGCTGTACCATGTGTCAATCTTGCTGATATGTCACAATATTCCCAGAATTTCAAAGCTGTAGGTGATACTAGTCTTGTTGCAAGTTCAGCCGCCGCGGGGAGTCTCTTCCGGAGTTGTGCACGAAGATTAGTCTGCTATGCCTATCTATTCCTATGGGGTGTTGTTGCCGGCCATTCGACTTAATTTTTGCAAGGGAACTTTCCGATGCAACCAGCCGCCAATGCTTCTTTTTCATGCATGCCTTACTCATCCGCTGTGAAGATCACGACTTAGATCACCTCGACTGCTACGCCAGATTTGACACACCCCAGCTCACCTCGGCTTGTTCTACTGGAAATCAGGTTTTTTGTTATGAAAGCCGCCATGAGCCTGCATTCGGCCACTATTGTGCTGAAGAAGAGTCTACCCATGCTCGCTTCCCGGCTATTATGTGTCACACATGTATGTGGAATCAAAGAGAACTGGTCGTTAATTTATTCATGAGTAACATTGACAGCCTGTACCATCACGTGCCACCACAGTCGCTACAGACAGTCGCGAGTGAACTCCGACTACGCGATAGAGCCAGGGCTTTTACCTCCATAGGATGCTTATGATAGTTTGATACACCGGGTGTGGGTGGGCTGGACAATGGAGACAAGAGAGCTTCATGTTTGTGATATAGTGTGAGTACCTGAGTGCTTCTGTCAATATGAGGTAGGACAACCAATTTGCTTATATTACATACCGGCTACATTTCTCAAGACTAGCAGTGCTCGTGAATCTCTGAACAACGTCCACACATTAGCACGTCATGTCAACACAAGAAGAAACAAGAATATGCACCTGAAGATTCTGTTGTTATTCACTGCAATTGTTGTGTACTAGTAATTCACACTTCAGCCATCCAAATATCAGGATGATGTCAAATTTGGCCTTCACTTTCACTGGCCTCAGCAGACAGACTGTTTTCTTTGTCACGGATCAATTGAATCGATGACTGTTCTATGCATCGTGTGCGTCCAAGTGTACAGGACTATGCCAGTTTTTCGAGGTTCATGTAGAAATTACACAAGCTTCGGATCTGACTGAGCTCGGTTCCAAGCCAGGCCCAGTGCCTGGCTGATCGGCCTATGCACTTAGTGTTGTTTGGTCACGCTGCTTCGAAGCTATCTACCTGGGCTAAGACCCAGGCCCTTGGTCCTGGTCTTTATTGCTCTAAATGACCATGCTGTCAGTAACTAAATGTCGTCTTCAGCGAAATCCTTGGCTCTGGCTTTTTCTTCCAATGTTGTCAAGCTTCATTCATTTCAAATCTGGTTTGATCATCTAATTACTGCTTCCCTTACTACGAACCATCTCATGTACAGTTCCCGCCTCCATGACAGTCATTAGGCAATAGGAGCATAATGGGTATTACACAAAGCCACCACAACCGAGGCCGACAGCAGCGTCAAATCAATAGGAATCCGCCCCCGCCGTATTCTGAAGCCATGGACCAGAGCACAAGTCTTCCTCAGCGCGATGTCATTCAAAGACCAAGTCCACCATTGCCACCAATCGACTCTGGTAGGCAAGCTGGGCCTCTCACACCAACTCGATCAATGGAGCTAGGGTTGCCTGACAGGGTTCTCTCTGAACGACGGCATGCACCAGAGTCATGCCATGCATGTGATAGGGCTTTGGTGGAGCTTAAAGAACGTGTCAGGGCCATCGAGATGAATACAGGATTGATGCCCAGGCAAGGAGAGGCTGTTGATAATCAAAGAAGGATCAATGAAGCCTATAAAAAGGGCCAAGAAGTCCAAGAGAGGATTTTCAGAGACCAAATGAAGAGTGTTGAAGACCAAAAGAGGAGTCTTGAGGATGAAAGGAGGAATCTTGAAGAACAACAAAGGCGTCTTGAATACCAAAAGGAGAGTCTACAAGATCGAGAAAAGATTCTGGAAATCCAAGAGAAATCCATGGACAGATACAAACGTGCTATACTTAGCCAAGACAGCACTATCATGGATCAGCAAGACCAGATATCAGACAAGAATAGGACTATCCAACGCCTTGAAGATGAGCTACGGAATATGTCAGATCAGGCAGGGGCTCAGCCAGAAAAGGAGAAGGAACGAGCTGTGTCAGTTTCAGGGCCTTGTTGCTGTACTCAATACAATGGCTCGTTATGTAGACGCCATGGCTTCACCTACGGCTCATAGTCCTTCAATGAAATCCTCTTCGCGCAACACTCAGTTGTCATTAAGATTCCTTAGCAGCATCGAAACAAGTTTCAGCTTGAGCAGCGGCAACATGCGGAGCATCTGCGAAGTCTGAAGTGACTGAGGCATTCTGGGCATTCTGGATTCCCAAGACCTGAATTTTTAGCAGGCTGTATTGGCGGTGTGAAGAGATATTGGCATGCATCATAGGACAGCCTGGGGGAGGGGGAGATATTGAGGGACGGAATCGGCTTTATATTCACTCGTGCCATATTGCTAGACCGGCAAAAACGGAGGGTATTACACTGGAACATAACTCGCTCACCAATAGCCAATCTACACACCCACAACACACTCACCACACACCCATAGCCAATTCGCATACATTCCTAGACCTAACTCACCGAGACCCAAAACACCCAGACCCAACGCAACCAGACCCACCCAGACCCAATATCCAGACCCAATACCCAGGCCCAATACCCGGGCCTAGTACCCACGTGTGTGTGTGTGTGTGTGTGTGTGTGTGTGTGTAATTTGGTGAAGTAGCCATGGGTTTGTGAATTTCTACCTGCACAGGTTTTTAAGTTCTCATGATATACCGGTGTACCCTCTGTTTTTCCCGATGCGAATATCCAGTTTCTATTGCTAACTGGGCACTCCATTTCCATCGTTATCCCAAGACAAAGCTCATCTTACTTTTCGTCTCAAGTGCTGTTGCCGAGGAAGTAGTACAGGATTCGACGTCTGAGATGCTATGACTGACTAATACATTCCAGCCTGAGAAGTCGAAAACCAGGCTTCAAGTTTCATGTATAATCTGCATGATCCCGTTGACCAGTAATATATACTGGACAAATGAAGCCGGCCGAAGTCAAGACCTGATCGCCCAAAACGAGACCAATCCCATCCGCCCAGTGAAAATCGCCCCCTCTCCAAGGCTCTGTCCAACTCCTGAGCAACACATTGAGGAACTGAGGCCCGATGGACCCCAGCTTGCAATCTGTGAACATGTGATCAGGGAAAACATGCCCAAATCGTGATGGGCGACCCAAGTGAAAGTCAAAGTCTACTCCGAGGAATAGAACGGGAGACAAATTGTGGCTCCCCAGCCTTACCAAAGCTCCCTGCTTTGTGTTTCGTCCGTCCAACAAGATGACACTCTCTTTCGGACGGAAAGCGTCTAGTGGGAAAGTTTCGACCACAACCCTGCACCCATCGGTTCGTTCCGCAAGGCACGTACCGCCCACTGGATCCGAGTTTATACCCTTTGAGGACAGGCAGTGGTCGTCCAGTAGTTTGTCCGGATGGTCGAAAATAAGCAAAAACGAATACCGAAATCGTTGAGGAAGCCGATCTGAGAAACCGGGATGTACTTGAGCAGTCGGGGCTGGATTTGAGCGTATGTAGAGTTGTGATTTGCACAACAACCACCGGTACGGGACGAACAGCGGACTTGGAGGGAACGACAGTCTTCGCATGACACCCCTCCTTCCAGTTCGGTCCCTGTCCAGAAATTTCTGGATGGGCACGCAGGCGAAGCTTTGCGACCTTTCACAACCAGGATTGGTGGTCCGGGCATTGAGTATCGCCAGATAGTAGGACCAAGTCTGAATGACCGGGAGATTTATCGACAGGCCCGCGTTGGTCATTTGAAAAGTGAGCGTGCCAGCGGTGTCCGACTCAACGCTGATGAATTGTCCGGAGTCTCTGAAAGCTTGAGGACTTGGCGCAAGCAGGCTAACCCATCCTGAAGGTATTTTGCTATACCAAGTCCAACAGAATATAGTGTGATCATTCGAAGTCCGAATGATCTCTTCCTGCAGGAGAGTGAAAGCTCGAGAGCCCTCACCATAAAGCAGTGGCATGCTGATGTCGAATATTCCTAGCATACAGTATGCCATATCTTCGACCCTTGTAGTAATTCTGCGAGATAGCCAGGACATCTTCTGTGCTATACTGGCGTATTGAACCCCTTTGCCTTGAATATATGCTTCGTCGATCCTGGTGGCCTTGGAGATAACCTGAGATAATTCTTCGCGGGTTCCTATCTTGGACCAGCCGTGGGAATAGAAAACCACTCTCGAAGGAGCCAAGAGTTCCTGAAGCGTCCATCCACGCGTAAGCCATCTGCTGCTTCTAAACATCTCCCAGTAGGATGGTCTTGAGGGTTGGGGCCGGGAGATAACGTCAACCAGATAGGCATAGCAGATAGTCGCTTGTTGATACCAACTGAACATCGAGTTGATAGCCTCACTCAACTCAGCGGAGCTCGTTTTGTCAATACAGTTCGTATCAACCCAGAGGAAATCTAATCCATCCTCTCGAGCTTGTTCACAAGCCACATCGATCTTGAAGAAGCCTCTCTTTTTTCTGGCGGTATCCAGGTCTTTCCAATCTTGAAAGGTGACTTCACCATCCTCCCAGGTGTGTGAAAGGATAGCATAGCCAGGGATATTTCCACCGAGGAATTCTGAAAGCTCAAATGTATGGGTGTTGATAAGTCGCATGGCTGGCGGAAGAGGTCCGTTCGTGTTTTCACAGCGAGGCTCTGAATGTCACCGGCGGATCGCTCTGCATAGGTGTCTTGTGGTGAGGAAAGGTTTCCCTTGAGTAGCACGTAAAAAGCTGCGGGAATGAAAATCAAAGATAATGTACAGGCGCCAAATGCTTGTGTCTTCTCGAGACAGCATCTGAGGGGAGGACGTGATCCATTATTCTATCAGTACCCAAACCCCTGTTGGGGCAGTGTAAAATATTGATGCAAGTCAGACGGATGTGGTCCCAAGGCAATCAGGATGCAACTGCTCTGGTTCGCTGCACTCTAGTGCGCAAGTCTTGATGGCTACTGCTGCTGACATGCCAATGAAATGCCTGCGTGTGTGAAATGCCACCCTCCCACATTAGTACTCAGATCTTTCTTCTGTGGACATTTTCCACAACGCGCCATCGTTGCAGAAGTTGTGTTGGATTCAGTGCCTATCAGACTGTCCTTTGGGCAGTTGACTTCCAAATGATATGCGAGTTACAATGCAATCAACTTCCTGCGGTGTTGAAGAGCGGCAAGGCAAGATGTGACGCCTGGAACCTTTGAATCGGCGTGGAATCTCAATGGGATTGGGCATATTAGCCGCCGTAAAGCATTTTTACACACAGATTGTCAACAAGGCAACAAGGATTACAAGGCCGCCGATTTGGTGCCTATTTGAACGACCAATACTAGCCAGTCAACTGTGAGTAGATAACAATAGGCGCTCAGCCCCCAAACCCTGCCCGCCTCCTAGAGGTATCAAGTTCGTCGTACTGCTAGCAGATTGATGATCTACCAGTTAGATCACAGGAACACCAATGTCGCTGCTCAAGTCTACCGCCCCTCACGCCGTCGACCTCCTCTCAGTATGGTACGAAATGCCCTTCCTTGCAGTAGTCTCATCTTCTTCCATAACGAGGCCAATTCATGTTTTCGCGAGGACGGCGTCTCAATTGACTCGGCTGTGGGGCTGATATCCGTCCTCTTTGGACCGTTTGAGATGGTGTCGCCTCTGGACGGTGAACGTGCGGGCACCTCCGGCTGTGAGATTTCTACTTCAGGATCGGGATGAGAGGCCTGCAGTTCGTTGGACTGGTTGGAGCACCCGCCTTTCTCCGACACCGAATCATCGGTGCGGCTCGACACAGAGGGCCGTGGCTCCTCTGTGTACGTGCTATAAGCGTCTGACGAAGCAGGACAATAGGATGTCGTTGGAGTGGAGAGAAAGCCTGGCTCGGGAGACATATGAGATACCCTTATATTTCCGTTCACATTCAGGAGGTCCGTATACCGAGAATTTCGACAGGAGGAGGCAGGCAAGAAGGTCGGCAGCTGATCAGGCATGCAATCATACCCTCGATGCGGAGACACCATCTGCCGGGAGGTATCCGTGATTGCTTCTGAGGACCTCTTGTGGTAGTTCTCGCGAGTTTTGGAGCCATTGTGCGGCATGTCTCCGTCTCTTGGTGCTTTTTGACTGGTTGCGGCATTCGCGGCTCGAGTGTGCTCGGGACTTGGAGGCCCGAAAGGCATTATTTGGTCTGCGAAGATGTTTTCAATTTGTCCAAGGTCGTGTTTCGAACCAATGGCATCTGCAGGAAACTCTCTTTCCCTGAGTTTAGCACATCCATTGGAAAACGCGTCCGAGTTCAGTTCAGACTGTGTCGACGTCTGTGACTCAGAATGTGGGCGGCGGCGCCGACAATATTCGTCCTCATCCCACAGAGGAGGAAATTGGTCGACACTAGCTTCCCTTGGTCTTCCAACGTTGCAGTAGTCTGTGGCCTCATCCTGTAGACGGCTCTGAGAAAGGATCTTGGACAATCTCCGGAGGACTTTCTGGATAGGCCATCGGATTTCTGGCTTGTGCACGAGCATGTGCTCCTCTATGACGTCCAAGAAGTCATGCAGAGCTTCGGAGCAATTTTTCTGTCCATGCAGATATAAGAACCACTGTGAGCAGATCTGTTAGTGTATTTTGACTTTAAAATGGAGGGTTTCCTTTTGTTGCCTACCTTTCTGACAGACTTCTTGACTTCTGCCTCTTGTAATCCCGGTCTGTAGAGAAAATACTTGTCTTCAGGGTATCCCCACTCGATAGGATCTTCCATGAAACGTAGCACACCAAAACTTTGGCAATCGCGCCCGTCATCATCCTGGAAACGATGTCCTCGTGTGGCGTTGTATCCCACGAGATGACAACTGATAAATTCCAGAAATACGCAGCCCAAACTCCATACATCATATTTCTGGCTGACGTGTTTACTGGACATGACGTTCACCTCTGGGGCGCGATACGTTCCAGTACCGCCAATGCGTGCCATGGTGGTCTCTCTATTGCTTCCTTCCGCGTGGAAGCGCATCAGCGTGAAGTCCGAGAGTACAAGTCGGTCCCTAGAGGTGGACGGGTCCTTGAACCAGAGAATATTTCCGGGTTTGATATCACCGTGTCGACCCAGGAGTCTCTTTTGTTGAGAAGAGGACTTGGGTGTCTTGTATTGGTGAATCCTTTGCAACCCTTGCGTGAGTCCGTGACATTGTGTGAGCAGCCATAAAGGATCCCGCAGAGACGGACCAGCTTCCTTCCAGACGGCGTCAAGGTTGCCTTCGGCCAAGGGAAATATCAAGAAGTGTCTTCCGAACTGTGAATATGCTGCCAAAGCCTTGATCAAATGTTCATGCTTGGTATCGTGTTGGCTGAAGAGCTTCAGCGCTTCTAGCTCGTCTCTGAAGTGGCTCTCTATCCCAAACTCTTTCAGAGCAAATTCGGGGCCTTGGTGCAGACGCTCCCAGCGATTCTGTCATCATTTACATGTCAGTGCAGTTCTCGAAATTTGGGAGGCCTTATTTCATTTTAACATACCGATTGGGTTTTGGTTTCGTAGTGATCGCGATGGATTTTGATTTTCCAGACTATCCCTTGTCCACCATTGGAAATGCGAAGCTTAGTGAGAAACGGAAGTCGCTGATCCCGATCGTATTGTTCTTCCTGGATTTCGTGCGCAGAGAAGTCCCAAGTGGGGACAGCGACTTCATACTGATACGACAAGAAGAACTCTTTAATGTGGCGATCTTCTGCCCTCAGACAAGTCTTCAAGCGGGACCGTCGCAGTGGCAAGTCGTCATCCGAGACACCTTGCTTGATCATGTGCCCAATGTGCTCCGTCTTTTTAATCAGGAGCAGAATGGCGAATATCTTGATACGTCTCTTGTCGCCAGTAATATCGGCCAAGCTAATGTGACTTGTCTCCGGCTTCTGTTGCAGAAGCGACTGTATGGTCCTCTCTGTCAAGATCTCTGTGAGTGTCTTTCGAGGAAGAAACTCGTGATCTGTATCCCATTCCCAGGTCCTTGACTCCTCGAAGTTCTCCTCTAGTCTCTTTTGTATAGATTTTAGATCTAGATTCTCGGAATTTAGTGTGCCAGATGGTGTAATCACCAGGCCTGGCAGATCATGTGTTGGCAAGTGTTGGTGCAAGCCCTCGGCTGATGCCTGGTCCTGCTCCATTTCGGCCTAGATTTTTCTATCAGCACTATTTTCACGCATGAGACGGGAGTTTTAAAAGAACGGTGCTGAGTGTACTGACCGTAGTGCCCAGTGTCATGCATATGCTCAGATGTACCCGCTATCGACTTGGACCGGCATTGGTATGTTTACCACGAGGTAAGGGTATTTTAATCGAACCAACAGTATTGACTAAGAGTCTCGAGCTCTTAGCTTGCAAGTAGAATTTGGAGTCACCGATTTCTTGAGGTGTAACAATACCTCCTGGAGCTTGGTGCGAGCGCGGCTATGTCATTCAAGTATATGGCCGGAGCTGGCTTTGATATTACGAGCTAGCATAGAAATGGACGATATTGATCGCCGAATTCACCGCTCCAAATCCTGCCGAATCCTTTTTTCCATTTCGGGCTACAGGTCTTCTGTTCTTTGGCTGCGTCTGTCAAGAATGTTCTTTACGTCTGCCCTAATTTGCACCCACCCAGATGACCATTCCGCAGAGCCTCATCGACATGTTATTTAGGGTTAAAGAAGCCAAATGCAGTCAGCAATATGCCCCCACCCGCCATGTTGTGTACCACAGTCAGCGACAAGGCAACAAGGTGGTCAGCTGTGTTTTCAGCCCGGAGGCATGAGCAACACGAGGCAGTGACGGCCCGTCCAGACCTGTATCAGCCGACGAAGGAGCCTTCTACGGCAGGGTACATGGCACTTATCAGCACAGCCTGGGGGCGAGGTGCTTTGGCCGGGCGAGGTCACCGGGGATCTCGGTGAGGCTGCGCTTACCAATAGCGGTCCGGAGCTGCAGAAAGATTGCACCTGAACGTCAGCGCCTTGGGACGATCCTAAACACAATGTGACACAGAAGAGGGCGCCAAGAGACCCTTGAGGCATAATCACTTCTCACTGGTGGGCTCACATGCAACTTCGATTTCCTCAGCCGGATGGGGAGACCTCGTATATCTTACATAAGTACATATGGCTGCCTTCTTTAAATCGGCGGCGATCTCCACCCTCACCGAACTATATCTTTTATCTTTCCTCCCTTCCGTTTGTAAATGAAGCGGTGACCAGAATAACGAGGGACTCAACTTAGGGCGAATATGGCCGCGTCAAATCATCCAGGCACTCGCGCAGACATCATCGAGAGGCATCTTCACTCCAACTCTGTGAAGAGCCCTCAGGACTTGCTCATAACCTTGAGGACATTTTGCAAAGCGAATAATTTTCAGATGGAAAGTCTGGAAATGCGAAACGACATGTACATTATCCGGCTCAAGCGACCCGTCTTGCAGCAAGCGTTCTTTTCCGAGGTAAGAATTTGAAGAAGCATCTGACAGGGAAAATTCACGATACTAAAGCGATCACTGCAGGCTGAGAAAATAACGACAATAGGACCCAGGCGTATCGAGGCGCTCTAGAATGAGGATTAAAAAAAAGGCGGAGGCGTAACGCCACCGGAACGAGGGTGGTGGCCCTGGGAACAGGATCTGCAGTGGGCTTGCCAGGAGCAGCCGCATTAGAGGATAGATTATTGCCCCCAACGCTGGCAAACTCGCTTAATTTTCGGAACGTCTTGGAAAAGACACCAATTATGTGCATGAACGTGTGCTGTAGAAATCGATCTCTGACACTGCCCCAATCTCAGCCGCTATCTTCGAAGACGTAAGAGCAGGTGGGGAGTCCGAGTCTGCCTGGTGCGGAACTCATCTGCAGCTTTGTAACACGGGGACACACCACCCTGGGCCGCTGGCCGACGGCTACCACTCGCGGGCGTCGAAGGCACCGCGTCGAGACGGCCCCCATGAACGGGCCGCAGAAATGAGCCGCCTCGACTATGAGGCTGTGGCACACCATCTTACCAAACTGCACTTTTAGGCGTTCCTGTCAGCAAATAGTCCCTGTCGTGTAACCTCATGGAAGCAGGCTCTCAACGCACATTTCTTCCTCGATCAATCTGTATCGCTGCGGTCCTCCAGGCATACAGTTTTCGATCAAAAGGACCACAGCCATGTAGGTAGAACGGGTTTGGCCGTGACGTGTCCATGGGAAAGGCTAGCTACATGCTGGGCGCGGAGAGGCTGTACGAGGAACTTGAAAGCGGAGTCTAATTGATGCCGTCTCTGTGCACCAGCAACATTATAGTCCAGCGACTTACCAGCACCCAATCCCCCGTGTGTTGTACTTTATCTCCTCTGTTCAGCATCGATAAACGATCGATTGGATAATCCAAGATTCACACAATAGCTGTTACGCTTCTGGTTGATTTCACCTTTCGTGAAGCATTCGTCTCCCCATGGACGGAAAGAACCAATCGCCCCCGGCTATTGTGAGCCCGGGTTCCATCAATCACGAGTGCACCGATGAGTTTGTTGTTGAAAACACGTTGCACAATCCATCCTATTTGAGGCAAGATGCATTCCGCAAATTTATGCGTCGAGATCGAGTGGAGGCCACTATACGGACTCACTTGGGGGGCTTCTACAACGCAGACAATCTGCGAAGACTTGTCGAGTACTCGGTTCGAAACCCGAGGGTCTTCCTGACGCTTTCCGTGACCAAACTCGTCAGAAAGATGCCGCTTTTATGTTCGGGGAATTTTGCAGACAATGATCTGCCTGTCCGATGGCAGAATGACGAGGGGGGCATTTTGCGAGTTTACTCTGTGGAACATGATCAGAACCGCCCATTGCAGTGCTTTGTCCAAGGTGAGGACGAAATGAGCAGCTGGGATTTCGCAGATGTCAAGCAATTCGTCCTAAACCAGTGGTTATTTCTCGCGGTCATCTTCAGGAACAATAGCTTGAACTACAGTATCCAGCGAGATCGTCCGCTTCCATACATCGCTTTACCCCAAAGGACTGCGAATGGAGGTAACTTTGGGAAGGTCTTCAAGTTGGGGCTGCAAGCAGATCACATGAGGTCTATCTCGAGAAGGTACTTGCCTGTGGTAAGATAGGATCCTGTTCAGCTCAAACCGCAGCTTCAGCTGGACAACGGCTAATGTTAAAAATGATCAGGTCTCGCACAATTCAGTGTCACCCTGTCAAATTGCAGTCAAGCAGTTGCGCATCGATGGGGTCACGTACGAAGAACTCAAGAAGTTTTTCAACAAGGAGAGGAGTACCCTCGAGACTATGCTGGGGCTGCATCACCCCCATCTCATCGAGCCCATCGCAGTGTACGAGAAGGGCCCAGACCGGTGCTTTGTGTTCCCTTGGGCTCCGAAGGGAAACTTACGCGAGATCTGGAACCGTCATCCTGATCCTGCGGACCAGAAGGTGACCCAATGGGCCTGGCACCAGATTCTGGGGCTCACCGACGGGCTCAAGAGGCTGCATGAGAGTGACACTCGCCACGGCGACTTGAAGCCCGACAACATCCTCATGTTCGACGGCGACCATGAGTCAGGGCCAAACCCGCTGGTGATTGCGGATGTGGGCATCTCCAAGTTTCATGCCGAGGAGACGCGTATCCGGCGGGCTCAGGGGTATGAGTCCACCAGCAAGGGCGGGACGCTACGATACGAGCCACCCGAGATCCAGCTCTATGCGCCAGCCACGGTATCGCGCAAGTACGACTCGTGGTCGTTGGGATGTGTTTTATTGGAATTCATCATCTGGCTGGTGCGCGGCAATAACCCGGTCAACGGCCTGCAAAGATTTGAGCAAGAGCGCCGTCCGCCCCGGACCAACATCGACCGCTTCTGGGACCAGAATACCAGCACAGGAGAACCCATATTACATCCTGCAGCAAGACGGTGGATTAATCAAGAGCTCGCCCAGGATCCGCGGGCAACACCGGCTCTGAGGGACCTCCTGGGGTTGGTGGACCGCCATCTGCTGGCTGCCTATGAAGGCTCGCGAGCAGAGATCCAAGGGTTCTGGAGCGAGTTGCATTACATCCATAAAAAATGTTCAGCCGATCCTTCCTATCTGTGGGATATACCAGCCACCGATCTGACGAGGCGCAGGGAATTCACGGAGGGAGTAGCTAATGATATTATCGTGCCCATCTCTCAGCGAGTAGGTTCCCCCGCAAGATCTGGTTTCGACTTCTGAAGACTGACCATGCTTTCCGTAGTACGTGAGTTCCCACCCATAGGACTCTATCTCAATTAGTTGTCGTGACTAACAACAGCGGCCACTTTTGAACACACCAGAATGTGAGCAGATGCCAACCCATCCCCTGATCATAAGTCTTGATATCACTGACGTCTACCAGCCAGTATGTTGTTGTACTCCAATGTGTCACTCAACCCAGTGCTAATCCAAGCAGAGAACTAGCACATTGGTCGATAAATGGGAGATTGTGACCGACTCCGGCCTAGTTCGCGAGCGCCTCAAAGGCCTGAAATGGACTCAATGGCCGGAGACTCGTGAAATGGTGGCCTCGTCATGCCGCCTATGTGGTGATTGTTCGGCTCTTGACTTCGCCTCCCAGTTCTGTGAACTTCGAAGAAGCCTGCAGGACTTGCGCGAATCGGCGGCCGATTGTGCGTTGTGTGGTTTCCTGGACCGCCGTCTTTCAGCTCTTGAGGCAAAGCCCGAGGAGCCATTAAGGCTGGACCGGGATGGTGCAAAGATCAAGGTGTACCCCATTGATAAACCTATAGTCTCGCTGTACTCCGATCCAGGTGAGTCACTCGTACGACATCAGACATTGGCACGCAAGCTGACTTTTGTCTCTCAGTCCCTGGACCTACTCCATCCGCTCTTCCTTTCGCCCAACTTGGACTGCCTCTGCTTCCTAAGACGGCGAGTCCGGAGCAATTTACCCTGCTGAACTCTCTGGTGCACCACTGCGATGAGAAACACGAGTGCATGGCCGTTCAGGAGCCCACGGAGTCCTCCTCAGAATTACCCACAAGAATAATTGACGTTGGTAGGTACGATGCTGAGCCGATCCGTCTTGTCGAGTCCAGCCAGGAACCAGCAGCGACAGGACGATACATCGCTTTGAGCCATCGCTGGGGCGATCTGAGAAGGGAACAGCGCTTCTGCACATATGCAGACAATCTCGCACAGCGGAAGGAGTGCATAGAGTACGACGAGCTTCCCGCAAGCTTCCAGGACGCTGTGCGAGTTACACGAGCCCTGGGCGTGCGCTATCTGTGGATCGACTCCATCTGCATCATCCAAGAGAATCCGAAAGACTGGGCTGCTGAGTCCGGCAAGATGGAGGACGTCTTCAGCCACGCGTACTGCACTATCGCGGCGAGCTCGGCCCAGTCCTCGCTGGTCGGGTTCCTAGGCGATAGGCGGCCGAGGGACGCCATCAGGCTTCTGACGCCTGGTGGAGCGCCGCTGTACCTGGCCGAGGAGATCGATGACTTCCGCGCTGATGTCGAGAACAGCGTCCTGAGCTCCCGTGGCTGGGTGCTGCAGGAACGGGCCCTGTCCAGGCGCACGATCTATTTCACCTCGACCCAGGTCTACTGGGAATGTGGTAACGGCGTCATGTGCGAGACTTTAGCCCAGATGCGAAAGTGAGTTAGCCTGCACAAATTCTTGAGCTCTGACACCGCTGACCTGTCTGTTGCACAGTCCCCAGTCTCGGTTCCTCGGCGACAGCGATTTCCCCTCCTTTGGCCTGCAGTTCTATAAAGACGAGCGCATCCGGCTCGTACAGCATTTTTATGAGGCCTACTCGGCGCTGGGCTTATCACACGCCTCGGACCGCAGCCAAGCCGTCGCCGGCCTACAGCGACGCATCGCACGCGCCTTCGGATCGCCAACTTCCCACGGCATTTTGTGGCGTTGGCCAGAACGCATCATACTATGGCGCGCTGTCCGGCCGGGGTCGCTCACCAGGATCGACTACCGCGGCCAGGCCAGCGCGCCGCCGGCCTGGTCGTGGATGGCATACGACGGCCACATTACGTTCATGGAGATCCCGTTCGCTGGTGTCGAATGGACGGGAAACTTGCACGGCCCCCCGGACGCTGCGGGAGACGGACGCGTGAGTGCAGAGGCAAACGGGCTGTGTGTAACTGGTGAGGAGTTGAAGGCTAGGGCAGTGCTTGATATGCAGGGTGTGGGTTTCGTTGAGGGCTCCTGGAAATGCGTGTTAATTGGGAAGGGCAAGTGCGGGCAAGAGTCTGATGCTGCACATTACGTCCTGCTGATCCGTCCTGTTCCTTCTTCAGATCCGTCTCGTGGTTTATACGAGCGTGTTGGTGTTGCAAGTCTACTGGCTTGTCACCTGTCAGTCGATACCAGCTCCGTTATCATAGTTTAAGCGCCTTTGCAAATTTTCAAGTTAAGTTCCAAGGCACTAAATATATCAGATTGGAAGAAATCTGAATCATTCTGATCCTGATGCTGCCCCTTCCAAGAAGTTTTAGTGTCTCCTGTTCTGTCTGGCACAAGTGCTCAGAGGTCATGCATTACTCTTCCCCGCAACGTTCTACAGGCAGGGAGAGGAACGCGCTGAGAGTAGACTCTGTTGGTGTCAGGGTCAGAGAAGAAATAGGTCCCTCAGGGGAGGCAGTGTAGCTGTTTAAACAGAAAGTGACACAAATTAAAGTGAGAAATCAGGTATTCGCAACCGCACCTAGGTAGTACACCAGCACGTAATTTGCTTGCCCACAGCCAATTCAAATACCCGCCACACACACTTACACACACCCAGACCCAACATACCCACAGAGCCAGACCCAGACCTAATACACCCAGACCTAATACACCCAGACCTAATAAACCTAAACCTCATTTACCAAGGTACCAAGACCTAATATACCCATGCGAATTAACAAACTAACTAAGGGTGTACGGTAGGTGTGTGGTAGGTGCATAGATTGTCATTGGCATATGTACCAATATACCCTCCACCTTTGCCAGTTCGAATATCCGATCTCTAAAACAAAGGTCTCTAAAAGTCTTGAGATCCTCCTGGGCAAACCCAAAGACATGCTTGTATGCTGAACAATCACCTGCCCCGGAGCTCAAGGTTGCCACCAGTCTATCTCGGCAGCGAAATACATATAAATTGAGGTCCGGTTAAGCGCGTCTCTCCCCGCACCCTCCATTAAAAAAAAAAAGAAAACCAATGCCGATAGCAAAAGGGGCTTAGCCAGACATGATGGCCGCACGGTTGAATCAAGTCCAGCCAGGAGGTCCTCATATGTTTGAATCGAAGTACACCTGAATAGTCATGCTTCGAGAGGACCATCATTCACCGTCCCATGTTGATTTTACGAAAATAAAAAGACTATGAGCTGTCTCTGGGGTCCGCCTCAGGATGAATCACGCCAGCACCTTCCCAGTCAGGCGACGACGGCGTGATACGCCGCATGCCCTCTTCGGCTGCAATCAATTCTGTCTCATCTATCTCTATTCCCTGAGCACGTTTCTCTTGAAGCCCAACGAACTCAAAGAGATACTCCATCTCGGGCCAATTCCTCGAATTGTTCCAACTGTGGTGCGTACTTCGGATCGGTGGCTCCTTCCTCTCGTATCGATCACGAAAAATGTTGAAACGAGAGATAGCGTCGTCTGGGTGGTAACGATAACCATTGAGACGGGATGCTTCGATGGGCAAGGGACATGGGCCAGAGCCGGGCTGAAGAAGAAAATGCACTAAGGATTTAAACTGGTCTGGCGTGGGAGGAAATAGTGTCAACGGGGATTGCTGGTGGCCCGCGTGTAGATACATTTCTCTTCGCTGAGAGAGTAGATGGAAAAGTGTGTAAGCCAATGAGTAATTCTAGTGTCTCAGGCGCTTGATGACCGAGGGCCTGGACTGGAGGAGCGACTGTACTTACCTCGTCACCAGAGAGTCCGCGATCGAACACCACAACACCCCCAAATATTCTAGCTTCTGCCCAATATCCCACCACATCGGCGATACCATAAGGGTATTGCTCATGGAAGATGTAAGATCCGTGACAAAACGCGGAAGGGAATGGAGGCACCTGCCATGGATTGGATTGGGGTCCTATCGGTGCATCACGCCATGCCTCGTAGACACTGTGTTTATGAAACCCATCATCAAGCTGGAACAGTCGGGCGGCAATTTGGTGGCATGATCGAGCAATTAGTTCAATGAGACTCAAAGAGTATTCTTTGGTCTCCGGCCCTGCCTTTTGAAAGTCCCGTAAAACCTGGTGAAAATTGGAATGTTAGCTTGAATTTTCCTCGTGCAAGTAAGGCGGAGAGGCAAGGATAGATATCTTGCGTCTCATATAATATATGAAACTGACAAAGCGGCTGTCAAGGCAACACATACCGATGCTGGGAAAGCCAATGTGTAGATATCGAATTCATCGCGGAACCTTCTGGCCTTCTCGCATGCGCCGTCACACAACGTCTCGTGTTTAAGCACATTCACAGGATGCTTCTCGTTCCAGAGGTCAAATCTGAGCCATGAAGCTCTTGTCGGAAGCCCATCTATTATTTCGGAAAAAGTGGTCTCCGCAATTTCGGCAGCCAATATCTTTTGCAAGGCATGACAAAACACATCAACGTGCTCCGCGTCCAACAGCCCAAGGCTGGACGAGGTTGAATTTTCAGCTCCGCCTGAGTGGTCGCCCATTATTTTCGAATCTTCATGACAGCATACACACCTGGCACGAAATGGTCGAGATCCAGATGGGGACAAGAGCTTGAGGGTGGTGGGCGTGTTGGGGTGGGGTGCGAAACAGTCTCGCCTGCGGCGGCAAGCCTCCGGCGTCAAGCCTCTTTATTTGCTATAGGCCCTCTGCTATTCATAGATCAGTGGAGACCCCACTTGGAGAATTTTGGCCTATAGTCCTCAGGCCACGTGAGACACAACCTTATTGACGACATCTACAACTTTCTGCGCCGCGGTGAAATGGGGGCAGTGGCCAGACTCCACCCTAAAAACCTGGACCTTATGGCCCGTGTTCTCAAGGATCTTTTCAACGGACTCGACCATACTCTGCTGTGCAGCGATGGGGATCAATAGGTCGGAGGTGGCTTGAATGTAAACCACCGGGATCTCCCTCCAGGCAGCCTGCTCGAGAGGCTGCATCATGCTCTTCGCATGCCAACGGCAAAGACTCTTCAAGTACTCTCCAATCTCAGCTTCTTTAGTACTGGGATCCCTAAGGCCAAGCATTAAAGGTGCATCGCGAAGCATCATCGTATTGTCCTCGGCCATATCAAATACAAGGTGGGCGTCTTCAAGCTTGCTGAATTCCTTGGACTTGTCGTACGTAGACATTCCCTCCGGAAGAATATATCCGGCCATATAGATCAAATTCGAGACGCCTCCTTTCAGACCTTGTGAGGACCGGGCTTCGAGCCCAAGACCGTACAGAGCGTTGGACATGACCTGGCCACCGTAGGAGTGCCCAATAGGCACAACGGTACGTCCAGCGAAAACGAGACTTTCGACATAGCTGCGAATCAATTTCGTGTCATCGGCCAGGTCGGCATTCGGTGGGCGGGCTTCATTGCAGGTAGGAAGACGTGGGACGTGGACCTCGAAGCCTGATGCCCTCAAAGAAGAGGCGAGTTTGTTGTAGCTCGCTGGGGTGTGAAATGCACCACCAATGATGACGATTGTAGGCTTATTATCGGATGTCATTGTGGGGGTTGTCGATACTGCCGGCTATGCTGGATACTAGCCGTTCTGAAGGGGATGACAAAGAGAAGGATGCTGACAGTATTTCGATTGTTTGAACAGAGATAAGTGAGAGGCATTTATAAAAAGCCAGTTGAGGTAATCAAATTTCGTCTCAGTTGTGAACCTGGTAAGAAGAAATTTCCGTTGGGCGCAATGAAGAACCAACATCTGGGCCAACGTCGCAGTCCTCGCAACAGTCCACTGCAAGTGTTGGCAGTGCGTAATCGCCTACCAATGGGGGGCCCATGTGAGTTATCCACATTTAAGTCTGATTTCGAATGATTCTGGACCAACATATTCAAGTAGCGCCGCAGTAATGTACGCAGCTCCTCCAGGACTGCGCCCCAACAGTAACACAAGCTGCTTAGCGAAGAAGCCCTTTCTCATCCTCCCTTACGGTAACGAGGGCCTATCTACTGAGATCCACAATTTACAAGGAAAACTTTTGTCGTACGGACGCTCAAGGACTAAAGCCAGTAGGTATATATATGCAGTATCACGCACTCTCTCGACACAAGATTTGCTGTATCGGAAGTGGCCTCGTGTCCTTGACTCCACCGTCGCGCACAGAGACATATCCTAAATTTCACACGTGTATGATGACATTTGAGTAAGTAAGATGATTTATCTATCATGAGTCTTAAGTCAACATCGCACCCGCCTCGTGTGCACCCATAGCATGCTGTCCAACCTGCAGCAGGAGGCTCAACTTTTCAACCATTCCCTGCATATGTTCAATGTTCTCGACAAGTTTCGATTCTTGAGTGGTCTTCATCGGCCCGGCAGGTTGCTGTTCACCTTTCTCAGGCTGACTGTCCTCCTCGGTATCACTAGCAAACCTCCTAATGGCTTGGTTCTTGCCAGGTCTGGCTGTTGGCCGTCTTTTAGGTCTCTCTCTTGCATAGTCAGGCTTGAAATCCGTAGACGGGTGTCCCGCTTGATCGGTGAGTGCTCCATGGAACATTGCCGCACCAAGTGATCCTGGTTCTGCCATAGGGCTCGGCCCAAAATTGGAGGGTTCTGCTGCGTGTTGGAACGACCAGGTGTATAGTGCATGGTCCTCTTTCGCATTTGTACCATCACCAATGGCCTTTTCCAGATTATTGCGACGGCCGAATGAGTCTGCTTCTCCCCAGAATAGTGAATCTGAGTCTTCTGACAAGTCAACTGTTCCTGTTGGTCCATTATAATGCACCATCTGCCGCTTCGATCGCCTTATTTCCTGCGCGGGGAACATGCTGGCGGGCGCTCCCCGTCGTCGTTTCCTGATCATTAAATCTGCCCTATCCTCGGCCTCTTCCTCGGGATGTCCAAGAGACCCAATACTGTCCTCTGGTGCGTCTTCGCCAACGTTTGATGCGCTATCTCCGTGAGCGGAATTTCTCTCAGCGCCTGGCGACTTCGCAGGCAACTCCTTTACTGCAGCAGCAGACGTTTCTTTATCTCGGTATTGGTTTCTTCCTTTCCCCTTTTTGGCGGCAGCTCGTCCTTTCTTGGTTGGAGTTGCAGCGTCGGCCGAATCAATTTCCTGTTCCATAATTTTGGCTTTCAGCCGAGCATTCTCTTCCAAGAGCTCCCGGATGCGTTCCTCGCTAGCCTGGCGCTCTGCTTCTATGCGGGCATCGGCTCTCTTCCTTTCGTTCTCGCGCTCTGTGATGAGTATCAAGTCCTGAAGAGACTTTGCCCGCTGCATGAGCCTCTGTATCCCATCGACAAAGCTTTTGACCTCACGGATCGGAAGAGACTTCAGCACCTCCTCGAAGCCAGATAAAGGGGGTTCCTCTGGCCCCTTGGTCTGGCCGACTTGGAGGCTGACAGAATGCTGCAGGAAGCCTATCATTGGCGTCAATTCGGACCCTATCTGACACTGATGCATTTGTTTCGTGAGTACTGCGATGTGGTCTATATGTTTGGAAGCGAAGTTGTTTGTCATTTCTACCAGGTCGCTCGCGTATTGTGCTGTGATCTTATATTAGCCCAGTATCGTCGAATGTGACTAGCTAGCTCGCCTTTGTGTATTTGTCTGTTCATGATGCTGAGGACGCGTTGTGCGATAGTCTCGTAGATGAAGTGATTGCGGTCCGCTGGCCTGCACATCTGCCGATGGTCTGCTTCCAGGCCAATTTGTTCGAGCTCACTCGGAAGATTTAGCAGTGCCGAATGTCTCTCGACAACCTGTGAATATGTGAGCCATCACGTTTGATTGCACACAAGCCGCCTCGATGCGGTACTTACAGGTCTACTCAGTGGCTTCAAGGGTAGTAGCTCATAAAAGCTGTAGATGTCGATTTTGGCCAGCTTGAACCTCAACAATTGATCAAGTTCCAGAAGGTGCCGGCTATTGCTGGATAGGTCTTCAATTATGGCATCCGCAGAGCGGCCAAGGAGCGATTTCACCACATCACTTATCACGCCCATGAAGCTGGCGAGATGACTGCCCTTGTGGGGTGTTCCAAGGAAGAGGATGCCACAGACACAGCCGGCAAGGTCTTCATGTCCGGTGTTGGACGCAACATGGAGGAACTATTACGATGAAATTTATTAGTGCACTCTCAAGTATATCGGGCCTGGAGACCCGTCTAGATTCATTTTCATATTACGTACCTCCTTGACCACAATTCCTCCAAGCGAGTGTGCGATGAAAATGATGGGTCGCTGTTTTTGCTAGAGTTGGCCGTTAGCCGTCCAGCCCTCATCATCGCCAGTCGAGGTCAGCCACTCACATCCTGACTTGTTCTCTTGTTGATTAAGTGACTGATCAGCTGCTTGGCAACATCTGACACGATTGCAGTACTTCTATTGAAAGGAGAGATAGTTGTACTGTATCCAAATGCCATGATACGTGCTCTTGGGACATCTCCAGGAAGACTCTGCATCGGCCAATAGTGCTGCGTGTCTAAGTTGGTCCATGTTTGTTGGGGGTGGCCCGAGAGCCCGTGGACTGTGATAATGCTTTTGTAGATATGTTAGAAAGTCTCCAGACGCTTTATAACTCCATACTTACTCAACAAGAGCGGTGTCATCGTCGTTAGGAGGATGAAGGACAGTAAGGCCTCCAGCTACGACTGGTGGGTCTGGCAGTAGTGTTGATGCATCGGAGTTGGCGGAGGTGGCTGATCTGGATGACTTTACTGACTTGATGCTGGGGAACCGCATTGTTGCACGCTGTGAAGACAAAATTCGTGCAGTCACCATAGCGTTGCGGTAATTGATTCGGTGCACGAAGACCTTTGAAAGCTTCAACCATCAATAGTCCATTGACAGCGCATGCTAGCCCCTCCTACTGCGGATGCCGGGCTGCATGTCAGAGGCGCAGCAGACCTGCTGCCATTGGCTAGGGTTATGGTATGTAGGCCCCACCAGCGACAGCATTGCAAGCTGGAGACTCAGTTGCCGAAAAGAGGAGCAACTGCTACACTGCGGTGGGGTTCGACGCTGGGAAGCTTTTGTACGGTCATCACAGCCGCCCGGAAAGCTGAGGCTCTCCAGCAGTTTGGACTGAACCATCAAGAGGAATAGTTTAAATGAACGAAAGTAAAAGACTGAGCATGGAAGGTAGCCTCACGTTAGAGTAGACATGCGACGCGAGGTTTTATGGGAAAATGGATTGGTGTGCGCGGTGTAGTCTCAGTCCGGACACCAACCCGCATCATCTTCACCATTGGAACCGTATCACAGCCGAGCACAGCAGCAGCAGCCAAGATAAATGAGAGATCGGATATTCGCATCCACAAAAACAAATGCCATACCAGTGCGTAATTTTCTCGCCTGTACCCAATTCAAATGGTCACATACACCATCATATACACACCCAGACCTAACACACCCAGACCTAAAATACTAATATAGGTACATGAATGGGCTATGGGTATGTAGTGGGTATGTAAATTTCTTAGCGAGCAAGTTTTATACTAGTGTACACTCCGTCTTTGCGGGTGCGAATATCCGATTTCATGCATGATGTACTTCCTGGGAGCCAGACGCAAGGCGGGAGCACTAAGTATACTTGAGGCTATTCATGACGGGCCGGCAAGTCTTTCACATAGTGAGAACTCCTCCGGGCGCCCTTTCCAACCCTTGCGTATCTCGGTCAATGACACCCATGCCAGCCCAGTCCACCTCGACGAAGTAAACTATAAACATCGTTTCGGTGTCAAGTCAGGACCGCCGATCTGGCCAGTGCGGCCGAAGCTTCGTGTGAGTATCGCGCGCTTGAGCCTGGAAAGGCTGGAACACATAAAGAGTGGAATGTTTATTTGTCTCTGTCGGAAGGAAGTGCACTCATCGGGGAGGGATAAATTCCGAGCAGTTCTCTTGATGGGGCTGTCTCAACGCGTAGCTTGAGCCACCGTAGAACGAGTACGCGCGTGCTTACCCAGGTAGCTCAAGTTGAGGACTCGGTCGTATCTTGGGAGGAACGGCTGGGGAGTATTGATGTTTTGTAAGGGGAGAACGAAACCTTCTTACTAGATACAGGCTTTGCCACCTTTCCCGATCGGTATTATGTGAGTTGGTCTCTACCACCTAAGTCCTCTCGAGGTAGACCCGTGCCGGCTGTGTCGTACCCAAGTTTTCTACTATGATCTAGGGAGGCCATTAATCTTCTCGAACACCCGGACCGGGCAAAGGCTCCGTCCAAGGCTGCCCAGGCTCGGGTACAAGGTGATTGCGTCTGCTCCGGTCTAGCGCCCAGCTCTTAACCTTGTCGAAGTTGCGACACGTGTGCCACGTATCAAAGTGATGGATGCGCTGGTTCCATTTGGTCGTCCACTCGACCTTGATTGGCGTGATGTCAAGGGAGCACATCACCGACTGTCTCAGGTAGTCGATGCAGTGCTCCATATGGATTTTATGGAAGTGCGGGGAATGTTTCGGCGGATAATAGTCTGGGTATAAGCTTCTATACATCATGTTCTATATGTCCCATGTGCCAAGTTAACAGTCTCTTCGATATTCCATGATATTGGCTAGCATTGGTCAGCTTACGATACAGTGAAGTTGGTGGAAGCCGTCGACTCCCACAAGCCAAGCACCGTCCGGTTTCTGAAACGTAGTCCCCACGATAGAGGCTGCTTCATCGCCGATGAGATCAACGCCATCGACTATAACAAAGATCAAAAGTCAAATGCTGAGTATTGACACAGTATTCATATCGTGGGATGTTCCTGACCTTCAACAAGAGCCTCCCAGGCAGCATCGATCTCAGAATTGGGTTCTCCCACGTACGGGGTCTTTCCAGGCTCGAATGTTCGATAAAGAGTTCCGTTCTCGTCATACTCAAAGCTTTCCGTGAACTTGATTTGCTCGATTTCCAGCACCTCACGCAGGGGCTCTGTCTCTCAAGGTCAGAACTGATACATGGCTCTGGAACGTTGAAAGATGGTCTTTGAGGCTCACCAAGGTCTGTATCAAAGCCAGCAGCGAAACCGTCTTTACTGCAACCTCTAGACGAAAGTTTTGCGGTCGAAAACAGGGACAAGATCCAAAGCACTGCTATGGCAGCGTATACCAGATAGCCTCTCAGATTGCTTCCGGGTCTTGAAAAAAGTCTTTGCTGCCCGGTCAGAAGTCCGACCCCGTGTTCCGAGTCCTCCTCAACTGACGTGGAAAGCAAGCCTCTCGAACCGTACTCAGACTTGTGGACGTCTGGCATTGTCAAAAACTAGGTATGAGAAAAATTCATGCCGATATTCGAAAAGTGGTTCAGCTGTGTCCCTGACATTTGCGAAAGAAAGGAAAAGCGGAGGAGACCGCGAAGAACAAAGAGAAGGAGAATTGCTCGACACCTCTCCGAGGGTGACAAGACCGTTCTGCTTTTCGATTAGATCCTGTGATAGATCCACAACAGTAAGCTGACACTCTAGTACCCATTTGACGGCGTACTTTGTCACAATATTAGTAACAGAAAGTCACGTTCAGGGTTTTGTTAACTCCGCGCCTTAAAGATGTCATGTTGGGTATATGTGCTAGCTGGAAACTAAGCTGTCGGTTCTTACAAATCGATTCACTCAGCGGCCAACTCCATCCAAGTGGGAAATAACCACCAGAGTAATCCATAGGATTCGAAACCTCGTAAGTAGGAACACTAAGTCCTGCACGTGGCCTTGTGGGGAACGGGATATGGCCGAATAAGAATTCCAAGCTGTACGCCGTAGGAGTCGACGATGCTTGCTTTCGATGGGTCACAGAGCCAAGGTCGGTGGTCAGCATATGGGTCGAAGTTGCAGTTGAGAGACAATGTGACACTCCGCTCCTTTGACGACAAGCCTGTCGATGTTGAGGTGTCCGAAAATTCCGGGTCAGCTTTGACCCGACTGCCTGGCTGGCAAGGGCCTTACAAATTCGATGCCGACCAGATTGGCTGTGAAGCCTGAGGTATAAGAAGCCAGATGCGGTACTGGAAGCCGCCACGCAGTCGTACCATCAACCCTTCAAGTAAAATTGGACTGCAAAGAAGCCCAATTTCTAGCTCTTCAAGTCATACTCTCACTTCAAAGATGAAGTTCTCTACCATTATACTCGCCCTCGTTGTAGGCGTAATTGCGGCCCCAATAAACTCAGAGAGTACAGTCATACTCAATTATTTATATCGGGACTTGTGTGTTTTGGCATGCTGACGATGTTATTTGCTACAGGTAACGAAGATACTGCCAGTTCTAGTGAGTTGTCATGACGTAAACTTGACTTGTCTGTCACTGACCAAAGCAAAAATCCAGTCCATTCTGATGGCTTATCCTGGTACAAGCGCGAATCTGTCGCGGACGACACCAACGAAGACTCAGCAAGCCCTGACGGCCTGTCCTGGTACTAATGTGGCTCCGTCGTCGCCAACCACAACCAAGGCCGAGCGAACTCTGACAAGATGTCATGATACAAGTTCAGCTCCGGAAGTGCCAAACATGGACTGAACTTTGACCTGCAAGGAGGAGAGACTTGCGACTCACTCTGTCGCTGAAAGTCGCGATAGGCTGGGGCTTGTTCGTCCAAGTTTTGGGAATGATAGTCAGCTGATTAGAGGGGATATAGAAGGAAAGCATTGACTAGTTTAGACAACTTCAAGGTTTTGTCGGCTTTGAAGGGTATTATCTATTTAGGCAAAGCATTATTTAGAAAAACTCCCCGAGGAGTGAGTATGTCTGGCCCGAGGAGTGAGTAAACTCCCCGAGGAGCGAGGGTGTCTGGTAACATCTTCAATTTAGTTAGACAATGTGGTCGCAAGTAGATGTTTGAACAGACCTCTTTCCGTTCTTCCACCTCCAAGTTCCGTGATCTGGGTCCGACAAATCCGGCGGCAAGCCGGCGGGTTAGGCGCACCAAGTAACTTAATGTGAACTGAGCTCGGCGTACGGTCAAACTCTGTTCGTGATGTGTACGGCCTCCGTGACACAAACGGCCAACCGGCCTCTACCAACCAACCTCCGCACTCCCCCGGATGCGTCGGGCATGTCGGATCGGGCAGCTGAGGTTGCTGGGATGACTCCCGAGCAAAAGGAAGTTCGATGGAACGACAAAAAGCAAAAGATGAGGCGATTATCGCCGGGAATTGAGCCCGACGTGGGGGTCGAACCCACAACCTTGAGATGTATCTCTGTCAGAATCGTGAGGATCTTAAGAGTCTCACGCTCTACCGATTGAGCTAGCCGGGCGTCTGTAAAGACGCCTTGGTCGTTGGGAAGTGGTTTCCAAGTGGGCTTATAGTGTCCGGAAGAGAGGCCGGTTGGCCTAGGCGTGCTGGGCATGTAGGGTTTTGCGGCGCTAGTCTCGAACGGTTCTCGCGTGGAGTAAGTCTGTGAGTGGACCGTTGTGCCTTGACCAAGCACACAAAGATCGGCACCTGAATGGTGCGCATCGGCTTCGGGATCCCGGGCGGGCCTCGAGGAGACTGGGCACGGCCTGGTGCCTTGACAATTTGGGCGAGTGTGACGACCGCTCGGGGCACGACGCGTTTAGAACGTATCTCGGTTGTCTCTTTGCCTGCCTGCCATGTATAACAGTCGCACAGCGAATTGTTACATCGTCGAGGGAGAGGCACCAAGGGAGAGCGCGTCCGACTGCCCGTCCGTCGCCCGAGCCGAGATGAGCCGCCGAGTCCGCGACTCATTTGTTCGTTTGGAACGAACAAATCTCAGCTGGCGGAGCGTCACAAATAGCTGCCGTGGCATCTGTGTTTGATATTGGGGGAATGTCATGGTCGGGCGGGTTGCGCGTTCATTGCTGATGCATGGACGCGTCCTGCTGTGGGAGTCGACGCGACGGCGACCAACGACTACCAGCGCTGGCTTATGACTCTTTGATAATTCCGTTTTCATCTATTTGACGTCGCAGCTGGTATGAGGAGCTGGAGATCGACGTGTTTCGCAAGATGGTGCTACCGGGACTGATTGCGTACGGAGTGATGCACCGCCGTGCGGAATGGCTGCGTCCTCCCGCGTCGGACGAGCAGCCGCACGGCCCGTCACCCCTGCACGGGACCGTGTCTCATTGGCCACTGACCTGGCCCACCTTCTCCTTCCTTCCCTTTGTCCACCACCTCGTTCATGTCTGGAATTATTACCTCCAAATGGAGAATTGGAACACTACGAAACACAAACACCGTCCAAGTGTTTGTGCTTTGAAGTGACTGCCTGGGTGATATTACGAGCATCCCGCGTAACAGTCATGGATCTCATCGGTATCTCAGATTCCGCGGCATATGGACGTGGTATCCCATGTCTTCTCCTTAGCGAGCTCCACCCTTATTCCTCCTGGTTCACATTCTTCGGCATAATCCTCCAGAATGACAACGTCGCCAATCTAAAAATGACAAACGATCGTGTCTCTCTTCCAGCAAGAGACTGTGACGTGTCACAATGGACCATCCACGAGTGTCACCTTCTGATCCACTCCGTTTGCCTGCCTACCTACCAAGGCATCAAATAAGGCTGAAGGCCAACCCCGTCTAGATTTTCGAAACCAGCCTCGCCGACTACGGTTAGCACGGGAAGAATTCCTCGAGAAGGTGACCCACATCCCAGGCCATTCATTAATGGCTTACAGTTAGATGAGCTGGGCCAAATGTGATGGAGACGTCAACCTGTCAGCCTGCTCGCCATCTCCAGGTTCTCCGATGTCTGCTTCTCGTAACCAGGCTTGCAGGTTGTTCATCATCTGGATGCTTATTATAAACCATTCCAAGGCCAGCCAGCTGTACCGCATGCTGCTATAACTGGGTTTCGTGAAAACCGAGGGATGTGATACGGGCTTGAATGTCTCTAATTTCGGATTGCTCTAGCAATTTCATGTCCTTGGAGTGTGGTAACACACCCCCTTGGGACCCCCCTCTCCCCAACGCTTAGGAGATATCACCCCAGGGTTAGGTCTAAGCTCAGAGGCCAAAGGAGGTATTTCCAGTTTTCCTCCGCCCCGCCCGAGACAATCCTGGACTGGTCGGCGCCTCGAAAGGTTTTATTAGGTTGGCAATCTACTACTTACTGTCCATTACGAAGCAAGGGTGACAGATGTGCCAGTCGATTGTCTCAAGCCTTGGCGCCCGCCGCTAGGGGCCTGGCCCAGGAAGGAAGGTCGAATTCTGCCAGCCTCACTTTCCGCTGCGCCGCGGCGCGTGCTTGTGACGATAGACCGAGGCCGGGACACGCCTGGGGGGAGGATGGCCTGGGGGCGGAATCAAGCCACACCTTGACAAGTCATTCTGCCCACACCACCTTTGAGAGCATGCAGGTCACCATGGAGGTGGCTAAACTTTCCAGGGGTACCACAACAACCGGTCTGGCATGCCCTTGCCTCCGATCCAGCCTATTGGGACCTGCTCCTTGCAGGCTTTGTCGTCACCTTGCCATGTACTGCCAACGCATACATGCCCGACTACCATGATTTCTTGCATCGTCTGCGGCCTCCAGGCATCATCATCGCCCTCAAAGCCCTCAAAGCCACGCTGCAGAGGCAGGGCAGGGCATTGACAAGGGCCCCGGGGCCTTGCAGACTCCGGGGGAGACACCGCCGTTGTGGCTACTACTGTGCTCCATCTGGCGTGAATCTGACAATTCAAGATCCCTCCGAGACGGTATGACGTTTTGCGACCAGCTCCATAGAAGGAAGCATTGGGCAGCACCCAAGGGTGGGGTGACTAGACTTTGGCAGCATCGACCAGAGGGGACGGTGACCCCGAACTGACTCCTGTTCGAGGTTGGACCACCTGTGATCAGTGGGACGACGGCCTGGTCGGGGACGGTAGTGCCAGGCGAGCGAGGGAGGGAGGAGGAGGGGCTCGAGGGAGCATGGACGGGAGCATCGCGAACACCGTTTTTCAGTCACAGGCGAGGGAGACCTGTGTCCCCCGCGACGACTAGCTTCACCGTAGATGCCCATCACACAGGCTACTAGAGATTTTCCCGGAGTGTTGCAGAGCTCCATGGTCACGAATTGGGCCCTGTGCCTCCGTGCGACCAGCTACACACTGTAGCTAGAGCGCGATGTTGGCACGGGGGACTCACTGACTGCTGAGGGCAAGGAGGAGATGGGAGAAATTTGGGCCCCGTACGACCTGAGCCTGACTCCTTGACTGACCGTGCCAACGTGCCGAGCCAGACCAGACCAGACCAGACCAGACCAGACAGACGGCCGTTGGCGCAAAAGTTCATTTTTCCTGGTCCTGTTCCTGAGCCTCAAGGTCTAGTGGCCCATCACTACCTGAGTATGACGAGTTCGTCTGAAAAAGATTCTGGCGCCTTACCCTTTTGTATGTGATAATAAGGCAGGACCCATGGCTATAGGAAAGGAAAAGCCATGGATTAGAGGGCTGGGAGTGCGCTGATCTAGGACCAAGCTGGAGTAAGCTCGAGTTAGAGAGGTGAAATGGTCGGTCGGGCACCCATTTGCAGTCAGGAACATCGGCCTGCCTGCGAGGATGACTCCGGATGAGGATGCTGGACTCCCCCAACGCCGAGCAAGGACCATCGTGCCTCGTCCCAAGGACTAGAGAGGGAAGGGGCCAGCTGAGGTTCCGAGGCTACCTATACTACCCGCTCCCCTATATTAGAGCAGGGGAGATGGGAGATGGGAGTATAGGAGGAGGAGTGAAGGAGCGGCACACGCAGGCGGGCTGATAACACGACATGGACAGGCCGGTGTTGGTGCGTGTCCCCAGATGTCTTGACTTCTCCCGGCGCGAGCTGTTAGTAAGGAAACACCCTACCCGGGCCCGAATGAAACGAAACTTTGCTCCTTTTTCCCATCAGAGGGAGTCCGGGAGACACAAGACCTGCATGAGGTGAGGCTGGTCTGTCTGAAGGGGGTTGTCCGCTTGTCCCATGTCCCAGGGAGCTTCTCTTATACAGTACACGCCCCGTCCGTTTCTCCTTCCCTCACGCACTCCCTCCCGAGCCCTGCATCCAGCCAGTCAGCTCCCCCCCAGTCCTCCCGCCCTGCACTCATTTCCCACATGAGAGGCGACATCAGCAGCACGTCAGCAACAGGAAAATAAAGGCTCTTCCTGTCTACTCGGAGACGCGGTTGCACTGGTAAACAAACGGAGCAGCTCTCTTTTTTGTGTCGAACAGGAAATGAGCGTGGCCTCGTAAAAGACCCACGGTCATCTGAAGGGCCTGTGCGCATCAATCCTGGGTAGCTCCCCTTCGCTGCGACATCTTTGCCTGGCAACGAGGCGCGAGTCGGTCTCGCGTGGAGACGACCGACGAGCTGAATATCATCATCATATCAGCTTCTGTCAGAATCCTGATTCCCGGGCCGGAGGGGCCTTTGAGCTTTTCACTTCGAGCTCCTTCAGTTTCTCCCGGATCGCCAATCTGTTCCTAACCTGGTCTGTGGCTCGGCGCAACGGCTGCGGATTGTTGACAGACGATTTGACATGCGACTATGACCCGGAAGACAAGTCCAGCCTGTTCACCGCCCGACCAGCTATTTTCCTCGGCACTCCCGGTCGTGACGGTCATCGGAGTGGAGGTGGGTACAAGAGGGTGCAGGAGTGGGAAGCTGGGCAGAGGCCGAGCTGTCATCAAGATTCAAGGTTCGGCACCAGCACCAGCACCAGCAGCACGACCAGGACGACCAGCAATCGCAACAGAACTGGGCCAACCGGGCACCACTGTTGGGCTCGGACACCATTGCAATTCACCAGTCTCTTTTCCTGTCCCCCAGGTTGAGGGCGCCAACACCTTTGCCAACGCGACACGCTGGTGACAACTCGACACACTCACACCCACACAATTACTCGCCCACTAGCGCCAGCTGAGTGAAGCTTGCACACACACACTCACACACAACTCATGCGTGCACTTCGCCCGCCAATTCGTCCCAACTGACCGTCACCACCTAAAACAAGACGCAGCCTGCAGGACGACCGTCACTTGGCCTTTTAGCCTATCCGATCTGCCCGCCACCTGCTTAATCCTGCCCGCCCACGCTGGGAAGTCAGACCCGTCCTCGCGCCAACACCACCAGCCCCCTCGATTTTCCAATGCGACAGATCGTGGCGCACCCTTGCAACTGCGACTGCGACTGCGACAACCACACACCGGCTCTTTGGACCCAATTGACCGTTCCTGCTGGTTGTTCTTTTCTCTTCTTGCTGTGTATTGCCTAACAGCTTCTCCTGCCTGCAATTGACTTTCCCTGTGAGTCAGGAACCACACCCCCACATACCTGTGCTAGCCCGCCCTCTGCACTGCCGTACACGAGCTCCAGCCTGCTGGCGTGAGGGAGCTTGCTTGCACAGGCCGCGATCCCAAGCTCTCGGACTAGACTGACCGCTCCAACGCATCGGTGCTCTAGGCCGCACCTTTCGTCATCCCATCACAAAACCTAAACCTGACTTGCTCCTGTCACCACTCGCACGGGTGGTGATCATTCACCTTGTCCACCACTACAGGTCCGTCTGGTGATAAGGGAAAGGCGACCGCAAAGGTGACCGACCCAGGCCAATTCCCTTCTTACGACCGTTACGAACGTTACGAATCCCCCGAACCACCCCAGCAGCGCCAGCAGCGCACTCTCCGTCGATCGCAGACCCCAATCTCTCCCGACCAAAGCTCCAGGTCAGGCGCGTCCACACCGCTGTCGCATCGGGGCTTGCGCCGCACTCCTCGGTTTGTCGGCACCCCGAGTCCGCCTCCAATCCAACCTGCCTCGCCTCCAAGACGAGTTCACTTGGAAGCAGTTTCGGTTGGTATCAGCCCCGGAGGGCTCTTTGCGACAGCTGATCCGAAACGCACACCTGAACGAGCCGCAAGGAAAGAGCGGCAGCGACCTGTAAGACAGCTCTCCCAAGATCTGCTCAGCGATCCCCTCGAAGAGGCTTCGACAACTCTCCCCCCGTCCTTAATCCCTCCGAGAAGCTCATCCTCAAATCGGACCCACCGCAAAGCCGCACACCCGGCTGTTCACATCTCCCAGCATACCCACAGTGCGATTCTTTGGGCGCTTGAGGAAGCATTGAGACAGCCTAACCCTTTTACCCCGGATCTGATCGAAGAGAACGCGTCGATGGCCGATCTTCGTGGTGCCGGCGGCCAACCCGCCGTCACAAACGGATTCTCCTCCTCGACCACGCGGCCGACCGCCCCACCGGCTCAGACTGGTTCTCCGTCTGGCATCAAGGGTCCGAGGATGATCATGCGGGAGCGCCAGGCTAGAGAGGAGCGCCAGCGTGCAGAGCGTGACCGATTGGAGCGGCAGCACGCCGAGAACGAGGCAAGACTAGTGGAAGAACAACAGAGAAGAATGGCGGAGCGTAGGGCCCCTGCTGCTGGCGCTGGACCAACTACTGGCATGGCTCAAGGAGGTGATCCCTCTACATCTATACCCACACAAACGCTGGACCCTGCCGAAAGCACGCAACGCAGGCAGCAACAGCCCCCTGCACCACAACCAGCGCTTAGACCTCATCAACCATCTCAGTCGCACCGTCAATCACGAACTTCGGCCGCGCAGCAGCAGCAAGCTCATCAGTACTCCGGCGCGCCAGATACCAGTGGCGCTGGCGAGCAGGTGCCAAGCGCACCAGCGGCGCAGCCTGGCGACACCTCCACAGCGACCAAGGCCCAGCCGAGGAACTCATTCCCACACGCGTTCGAGCGATGGGAGGCATTGTCAGCTCATTGGGAGGGTCTGACTTCGTTCTGGATACGAAAATTGCAACAACACGCGGACGAAATCGACCGAGACCCCGTGTCAGCGCAGCTTTCGCGACAAGTCAGCGATCTATCAGCAGCTGGCGCGAATCTGTTCCACGCCGTCGTTGAGCTCCAACGACTGCGGGCAAGTTCAGAGCGCAAGTTCCAGCGATGGTTTTTCGAGACCCGTTCGGAGCTGGAACGGCATGAGGAGACAAAGGCCTCTCTCGAACGGGCACTGCGAGAGGAGCGCCAGTCTAAAGCGGCCGCCATCCAAGAGGCAATTGAAAACGAGCGTGCCAACTCCAAGACACAGAAGCGCGTCAACGAGATGCAGAAGGAGCTGCTCATATCCAAGGAGGAGGCACGACGGGCTTGGGAGGAGCTGGGCCGCCGAGAGCAAGAGGAACGCGATCGCACGTTCTCGTTGCAGCAGGGCCTACCTACCATTGTCGGAGGCGTGCAAGTGGTGCCAATGACCCAAGGTGTCCCCAGCAGGGGACCCAGCACCCGAGAGTCACGACAGGCGCAACAACCTGAGCTGCCGCCACAGCAATATCCTCCGTACTCGCAGGCAAAGCCGCCACCGCCGGCAGCACCCAGCTCAGGCGCGGGCGGAGGTTACTATCAGCCGCCGCAAGAGATCGAAGAGGAGCGGCCATACACTGCCGAAGGAGGATCCGAGGCAGGCTACAGCGAAGGTGAGTACGTCATCGATGCTCAGGGCAACTTTGTTCGGGACTCGCACGGGGATAGAGTCCCCTACCGTGGCCCAGGCACGCCAGGAGATGACGACTCTGACTCTTGGACAGAAGAATACGAGACTCCTTCGGCACAGCATGGCGTTAGCTACCCTCCTTCGGCCTCTCAGTGGTCTGGAACGTACACCTCGGGCCAGCCTGACTACACAGGCACTGGCTATGCCGCCCCTGGCTGGGAGACCATGCCCCGCCACCACCACCCCACCCGACTCAGCGACGTGCTCGAAGAGGACGAGACGCGTAGCAGGACGAGCGCCAGCCAGAGCCAAGTCAGTCGGGCCTAGGCTTCGCGGCACCTTGGCGAATTGTGTCGCTGTCTTGCTCCTGGGCTCTGAAGGCGTCTTGAAATCTTGAAAATCGCAGATGCTGCTGTTTCGAGTGCAAGAAGCTCTGTGGTGCTCGACAGGATTGGTGAAAGTCATACGGGCGGCAGATACAGCCTGGCGACGTTGACGACTGAGATGTGCTCTGTCGCATCTTTTGATTACGTGCGGAAGGAATTTGGGAACCAGGCATTGGACAACTCAGCAGCATTTTATTGCATAGCATGCATCGGCGGCATCCGGCGACCAAGCTCTTTACTTCGTTTTATTTGCAATTGAGGCGGGGAAAGATGTGTTCTTATCAAGTGTACACAACCGACTGCGACTGATACCATGTTGTACACGCCCACACAGAATTTTCTGTCTGTTCTACTCCGTGCAGCTGCACAGATCTTTGAGACGGCGAGAAGGGAGGTCATATCTGCACTGGAGGGAACTGTTGTTGTGGGATTATTTCTTTGATGGACATTAATGCTCGGTCGGATTTATGGGCTGTTGGGTCGGAAACAGTCTTGACGAAGGAGACGACAAGACCAGGCAGCATCCGGACCCAAGGGACTCCAGACTCTCTTAGGAACCCGTCCAGATCATCCGGTCCTGGCCCTGAGCGTGGTCGCAAGTCTGGCCCACGGATCGAAGTGAAGAGAGGGAACATGGCTCGTCATCCTCGAATACCCTGGGCCGGACGGATGTCCCCTCTCGCCATTCTGGGTCGAGCGACGCCGAGCCCCTGGATTCATAACCTACCTGCTGCAGACAGCGGATGCGGGCGATGCGAAAGAGCAAGGATAATAGAAGTGGGAATGAGGTTGAAGACCAGAGGAGCGTATTGTAATTTTATATTCCTGTAGTAGCGAGAGTAATCATCAGACGCCCGAGGCCGGCAGAAAGCCGGCGGCAGTAATCCTCGCAGATGATGAATGATGCATACGTGGCGGACTGCTTGCGCTGTGAATATACATGTGAGATAATCTAAGTTCTGTGGCTAAGAGTTAAGAAGTCAGACCAACAGGATTTCCAATCTCAATGTGCCCATAATGTAGATCGGCGTGAAGTCATTTGTTGATAAGGCCCGAACGTGCAGGCACGCAGAAGAAACACCGCCCCACACCTTCTGCAGCTTGCCCGTTCCGTCGCGGCAGGGGTGGCTCCTTGGCCGGCCGGGAGACGTCAGTTTCAATATTGGCAAGTACTCAACAGTCATACACACAGCACCCACGTCCCTCATACACACGACACACAAGTTACCAATCTGCTCATTCCCTGCCTCTTTCTCCCTTGCTATCGTCGTTGACAGGGCCACAAGTTTACAACCATATCAGTGGCTGGGCTTTGGCGTGAACAAATCCCCTCACTGTGGTCTCTCTCACACGCACACGCACGCACCATTTAGATCCAGAGAGGCCACGATGAGTGCGGCGTCGAGGGTGAGGCCGCTGCCACTTCTGCGGTCATCGCTGCTGGCCCGGAATGGTGGCAGCGGCTGCTGCAGCTACTCGTCTGCGGCGGCTGCGTGCTCTCTGCCCAGGAGGACGGCAAAGTGCCGCCCCTTATCATCCTCCCTGTCGCAGGGCGTCGGTGTCAACGCGACGGGTAGGGCATGGCGTTATGAGGGCGTGAGGTTGAGCAGCTCAGACAGCAGCAGCAGCGTGGGCTCCGATGACAGCGCGAGCGTAACGAGCTCGCAGACCTCGCTGGGCAGCGAGGCGGGCGCCGGCGAAGAGGCTCAGCCTGCGGCGCCCACATTCGCGTTTGCGTTTGAGTGAGTCCTGTGCTTTGACTAGCTCTTGATCGTCGTACAGGTTCGCTAATATCTACTCCAGCATCGATGGTGTGCTGTTGCATACCTCCAAGCCAATTCCTGGTGCAACTGAGAGTCTCAAGTTCCTCCAGCGGAACAACATCCCATTTATCCTCCTCACGAATGGAGGGGGCAAGTCCGAGGCCGAGCGGGTGGCTGACCTGACGGAGAAGCTCAGCGTGGAACTTGACGTGTCCAACTTCGTGCAGAGCCACACGCCGTACCAAAGACTGCTCGACCCTGATGTGGAACTGGGCTACCCGCGATTAGAGAAGTTTCTCGAGAGGTCACTCGGCCGGAAGAGATTCTCGGGGAAGGAGACCGTGCTCGTCCTGGGCTCGGACGCCTCCAAGGCGCGGCGCATCGCCAACGGGTACGGCTTCGAGTCGGTGGTCACGCCGGGCGACATACTCAAGGCATGCCCGGAGATATTCCCGTTCGACCCGTTGCACGAGTTCTACGACCGGCAGGAGATACTGCCGCTGCCGAAGCCCATCTACAACCCCAAGGCTGACCCGGCCATGAGGCTAGAGGACTGCCTCAAGATCGACGGGATCCTGACCTTCAACGACCCGCGCGACTGGGCCGTGGACATCCAGCTCATCTCCGACCTCCAGCTGTCGCACAGGGGCTACCTGGGCACCTACAGCAGCCGCAACGGCGACCCGTCCCTGCACTGGCAGCAACGCTGGCAGGCCGACGGCCAGCCGCCCGTCATCTTCAGCAACATCGACCTGCAGTGGAGCACGGGCTACCACCAGTCGCGGCTGGGCCAGGGCTCCTTCCACGCGGCGGTGCGCCGCGTGCTGCGGGAGCTGATGGACGGGTGGCACTCCGGGGACATCAGGACGTTCGAGTTCGGCAAGCCCTTCCCCGCCACCTACGCGCACGCCTGGGCCACGCTGGACCAGCACCGCCGCCGCCTCGGCCTGCCCGACCTCAGGGCCGTCTACATGGTCGGCGACAACCCGGAGAGCGACATACGCGGCACGCACGTGTGGAACAACCGCAAGCGGTCTGCGGAGAAGGAGAAGAGGCCCGCGCTCGGCCCGCACTGGAAGTCGTGCCTCGTGCGGACGGGCGTCTGGAAGGAAGACGCCCAGCCGCTTGACCGCATCCCGAAGGGCAAGAAGCCTCGCTTCGCCGTGGACGACGTGAGGGCTGCAGTGAATCTGGCGCTCGAGGAGAATCAATGGCCGGGGCGGGTTTGAGTGAGCGGCGATGCGGCATTCTGCGCCAACGGGGTGGGGCCTTGATGAGAGGCAGGTGGGCTGTTGGGGGCATTGGTGTTCTCGACGGACTATGGCATACATGTTGCGGAGTATTGGCGTGAGTCTCTACGGCAATAATAGATGTGTTGGACGATCTGGCGATTTCTGGCACTACATTACTACTCTACACAGGAAGAATCGTGTGAACCAAGACGATTTCTTTCGCGGGTCTGCAGCTCATCCATGGTAGACCGTGAACCCTGCATGCTCGTGTCTGCTTGGTCGTCGGCACGGCGATTCCAGATGCCCACATGGGAAATGAAACTCATGTGGAATGAAAATGTTCAATGCCCAGACCGCTCACTACCTAGGTAGATGGCTTGCCATGGACGCGAAGATCGCCGTTGAGGCCTTGAAACTTGTTCTGACCACATTTGGACAGTAGTCATCTCGACACTTCTCGGTCGCTGCCCCAGCCCACCACACGAGGACCGAACAGCTCCCCGAAGCCAAGGGGACCAAGCACACACGTCTCAGGCGCGATGGATCCTTCTTGCCAGAGCACACCGACTTTCGTGGCGCACTAGAGCAGAGGTGAACCTCGACACCACGACCCCTTTGGTTACGATCAACCGACGGCGCGACGGCGTTAAACCCCTAGTTCCGCTGTGACACCGAATTTGATGTGTTTTCTCGAGGTCAACAAGGAGGGTGTGATTCATTTTTCCTTGTTGATTAGATTTCTGCAGGTGGTGCTTGCGTTGGTAATAAGAATGCTCGGCATCGGCATATTGGGGCTGGGACATTATGAGCAGGGATGGTTTCAAAATGGCAAAGTCGATTTCTGAGGCTGACTGCGACGTCGCACTCGAGTGAATTTGCTTTTACGAGGGGATCATCGATCTGAACTTGGCACCGCTGGAGAAAAGCAAATGCATGTAGGGGTCTCGCTGAGGGACGACAAAGTTATAATACGATGTACCGGCCTACCTCGTGAGTGCTTCTGTCACCTCGCTCCCAGAATTCTTCATCTTGGGGTAGGTACACAGACAGCAGAGATGCAATTGAGGCCAGAGGCAACCTGGTCCGGGTCACCCGGCTTCGGCAGAGGGCCACCGTGAAGAAAACCCGCCGAGGCGGGATGAGAAGCCGTTGGCAGAAAGCGGTGAGAAATAATCATGGGGAAGTCCTTCGTGGTCCAGATCAGGCCATACATTTCCATGCGAGTGAGTGCATCGACGAGGACTTGATGCCGCCCAACCGGAAGAGCTCCAGACCCTGTTTTGGAGACAGAAGCTCGTGGCATGACAGGCAAGATCCCTCTCTCTCCATGAGCAATTGCACGACATCAGCAGCTGTAGCGTGAGAAAACTCAAATCCCCACCCGGGGAACAAGAAGCTGATATCTTTTCAACCAAGTCACAGAGTAGGGAGTGCATCGCATCTGTGCTTGGGCGGAAGAGACCCGCGGGATAGCCATTCAGGCGGTGTGGTGTCGCGGGCGCGCACACATTAGACTTTTTCTTTTCGTCTCTCCTTTCGGCCTGTTGCCAGTTTCCAGTTACTCCGTTGTGGGATGCTGCGACGTCCCTGGGGGGATATGGTGCAGGATCTGCCCAACCCTTCTGCCGGTTCCAGGAAGGACGCTGGAAGACAGTGGTGTTCGTCCGGGCTGGGCTGCAGGGGCGCACATGGATCGTCGCTGTCAGCTGCAGGCGGCCCCCCGGCAGCCGGGGAAGTTCTGGGCGGAGCCCCACAGGAGCTCTTCCCTGACTGTTGATGCTTTGTGTAGCGTGTAGTACGGCAGTACGGAGCGCAGTGTAGCCGCGCGTCTCGAGGAGAGCAGGCATTGCTTGGGGCGCATAGGGCATGTCCCTCGCCGGTGGCCGTTCTCTGGGTTTGTGGGTCAGCCGGTGCTTGATATAGCAGGGCCAGATATTGGCGGACGGGGTCTGGGTGTGTGTCCCCTTGGGACCGCGACAGTAACGACGGTAAGGATGAGGCTCTGGGGGCCAGAATCCGGAGATGCATTAGGGCTGCCAGGGGGGTGCCTGACTAGAGATGTAGGTGGGCTCCAGTACGGTACATGGTACAGGACAATCATGTAGGTGAGCTGCAGGTGACTGTGCAGACATACAACAGAGAGGAGTCAGAGTCGCAGCCGCAGCGCCGGGCGTCAGCGCCAGCGGTTAATCTTTTGAGTGCTTGCATGCGTGCATGCGCGCATCCAACCTGCTACATCGGCATTGGGGTTGTTTCGAGAGGCGCTCCAATGGTGAGAAAGATGTTTCGCGACCCATAACCGCTCTCTGAGGCAAGCCGGCGTCTATGAGATGCGCTGCGGCTCCAAACACCGGGAGAGACCTGGTGCTTTGCCCTGATGCGTGTGTGTACAGGCAGACTGAAGTTGAAGGGCGAAGCGCTTCGATATAACCCGGCCATCCACATCTTAGCTAGTGTGATAAGGAGACGATCAGCCTTGGGAGGACGCACCACCAGAGATGGATTCCATAAGATAAAATGTGTACGCACACACATACACAGGTAGGGGTGTGAAGGAGTGAGAGGGAGGAGGCAGCTCCCCCCGTGGGCGAAACGCCGCGCGAGAAGAAGGAACGCTGATAGGCAACCCCCCCTGCTGATATGCCCATGTGCTCTTTCCCCATGTCCGCAAATGCGCCCCTCTCCTGCGGTTCCAAGTCCCTGTCCTGCCCTGCCCTGGCAGGAACAAACACCCCAGCCCTTCCAGCCCTCCAACAACAACAAGATTAGAATCAGAAATCGGCAGGCGCGAGCAATCTGGAGAGACCTGACGAGATTGAGTCGAGACCCGACGTCTGAAGAGTTGCAGCCTTGGGATGCCCTCTTCACACTGCACAACTGCCCACAACCCGCTTCCGCGCTTCGCATGTCCATGTCTAAGTCCATGTCCATGTCAGCTCATTTCCGCCCAGCACACAGTCGGCGCCATGGTTCACCTGTCTTGTTGAAACCCTGCCTTTGTGCCATCCTCATCTGACTTCTTCTCTGGCCGCGGGTTTCTGTCGTCCTTCGTCGTCTGTCTCCCTGTCTGCCCGGTCCGGACGGCCCACTCGGGATATCACTCCTCCTCCTCCCTGTCACTGCCTGCGTGCTGCGCGCCGCCCGTTGCCCCCTTCTACTTACCCCTCTACCCCTCTGCGACAGCATCCATCCATCCTCACACAGCCTTTGTTGTGTGTGTGTGTGCGTGTGCGCGCGCGCATGTTCGCCTGCTCCCCATCTTCTTCTTCACCGACTTTATATGCTTTTGCGCTTGGAGGCCGGCTCTCTTTGCCCTCGGCCCCCCTGCCCTGACCTGGCTCCGGCCCTGGCCCTGGTCCTGACCCTCTGGTCAGGTCTCCGTTGCGCTCGTGCTCATAACAATTAACGAGGACCCCGTTCCGATATTAATACCGACACACTCCTTCTGTGCATATCGATCCGGGGAAGCCATCCGTGCGTGAGGCTGTCTTGAACACCACACTAAATAATAATACCCGTTCGAACCCCAACAATCCCTTGGTTATTTCTACTAGTCTGCCTGCTTCTCCTGCTCGACCTCTCGCGCAACACCCGCAGAGCAGCCAAACAAACACCTTTGCGACCGGACGCCCAGCACACGCAGGGCGAGGCAAGGCAAGGCTCTGTTCAGTCACCATTCGCTTTCCGTCTGGCTCTGTCCTGTCCCGTCCCGTCCCACCTCTCGCAGCAACCATCGGCCCCCTCCAAGCTCATCTCATCTGTCAATCGCCACGCCTTTGCTCTTGCTCTTGCGCCTGCCTCTCGCTTCCCGTGCCGTCCTGAACCCCCCATCCTTGTCAGCAACCCGCGCTGTCTCCGTCGCATACCACCCACATCAGCTAGCTGTCCGCGGCTCGGTCAGGGAAAAGAAACCGGCGAGCCATTTTCGCGCCTCTTAGCACACGCCCTCAAAAGAATCATCTGCCTGCCCTCTGTCTCTGCCTCCCTGCCCTTGCGCAACCGAGGCAGAGGGGTTCGCGCAAAAAGGACGGCGCAATTCCAAGTTTGTGGTGCGAGACAACCCGCAGGCCTATCCGGAGTCACGGTTACATTTTGGTCCCTCACTGGCGGGCACATTGTCTCGGGAGTCCTGCCTTCGGCGCCTCTTTTCTTGGGCCATCTGCTCCTTGGGTGCACACCTCCGTCGTCAACCTCGCTGTATCACCACCACCCGGCCAAAGAGGAGAACCCTCCGCCGACTGGTTTTTTGATCGGCTCGGGCTGCTTATACAACCCCCCATCGTTGCAGGCTGCCCACCACCACCACCATCGGCCCCGTGGCGCATCTTTTCTCCCCTCTCCTTATCTTTGCTGTTCGGCAGGTCGACAGTAATTCTCAGTCTACTCTCTGCGTGATATACGCTCGCTCTCCTTGTATCACACCATAATACAAATCCCCCAATACCGGCCGTCAGTTGTGATTCCCGGCCAGCCCCGCGGCAGATTTTCGCCTGGTAAACCTGCGGTCAATTTGTGTGCGCCTCGTCAACAGCAATCTCACCCCAACTCACAGCATTGCCATGAGCGCAACGGCTCCGGAACAATGACGCCGTGCGCGAAGCAGCCGCAGACGCTTCAGTTGAGGTCGCTATCGCTGTCCTCCCCCTGTGGGACGACTCGGCGCTGTGCCCCGTACCCCGCAATCCGATTGTGGGATTGTTGCCGTCTGCCTCCGAGTCGGTCGCACCGCAACCACTGTGGTTCTACACGCCCAAAACACACCCGGCCATCGGTCAGTCGCGTTGCGGCTTGACGGGGGTTGAGGTGCTGCTTTGCGAACCCGAGTCCCCTGGAGGGACCTCACCAAGAGCCCACGACCCCTCGCACGGAGTTGAAGCACACGCCGAGTCCCCACGTAGCAGCAGCAGCTTCTTGACCGCTTCCGCGACAAACCATCCCCCGGCCCCCGCTCCTCGGACACACCTGAACTCTCGCCCGGGACCATGTCATCATCGTCGCAGGCGCCCCAGGCGGTCCCTGTCAGTCAGCTGGGCCTTTCGGCCGACGAGCAGGCGGTCCTCCAGCACGCACAGAGAGAGGCAGCTGCGGGCGGATCAAGCTCTTCACGCGCAGCCAGTCGTGCGTCCTCCCAGGGCCTCCTGATACTGGACAGCAGCTCCCTTGCGCAGCTGGGACGCCACTTTGACCGCCTCATGCAGCAGATCTCCCAGCAGCTAGATCACCTGACCGAGCAGTCCCAGATTGTCACCATGGCTGTGTATGACGAGGCTGGCAACCTGATGGACAACTGCGATGTCGAGATTCGGAGGTTCCATTCGATCATGGCGCAAATCGACGACCTTGAGGTCGAGTTCGACCGCATCCGCCACATTCGAGACATTGTTCGAGGTTACCGGCAGCGGGTGCAGGAGATGGAGCGCGCACTGGAAAGCTCCCAGCCAAGCTCGTCGCGGCATCATCATTCGAGCAGTAGCAGACACGGGCATTCGTCGCATGGCCACTCATCATCATCCCACCGACATCACCATGGCCATCGGAGGGAGAGGCATTGAGGTGGAAGAGAGCAGGAGAGGACGGAAAAAAGATATCATAAAAGAAGACAAGTTAGGCACCTGGGTCGTGGATCCCCGCAAGGGAAGTGAGAATCAGGGGGGAAATGGAACGTTCGAGTAAGAACTCAGCCGGGCGACTGGAATATTATGATCAAATTGAGGACACTGTCGTACAGCGTGCTTGGCTGGGCATTGTTGGTCAAGACAACAGCAAACACGGCAAACACGCCTCGTCTCACGACAAAATGGATTGGTTAGAAAATGAGGTCACGCGGCCGCACGGAAACACAAAAAAAGGGTTCATTCTATTCCGTGGGAGGAGGATTCCATGGCGAAAAAGCAAGCAACTCAATCGCGGGTGACCACAGGACCGCAGCTTGCCAGGGGTCAGCTTGCACCCCGAGCGAAGAGATCGATGTCACGAGGCCGTACCTCTCATTATTGAAAGCCAGGCCCGACCCCGGCCTATATGTCGGGGCGTTGCCAAGGTCCTAAACGAAAGGTGAACGGTGGACTGTCGATTGGCAGAAATTCCCTTGTTGTCTTCTCCCATGGATGGGGTGGTCTATCTCTCTCTTTAAGATCGATCTGCGCCTCACGGCTGGACTAAGAAGGGACTATTTAGCCTCGCGGCAAGTATGATGACGACGATACGACGATACCGAATGCCTCTTTTTTTTTTTTTTTTCATCTTCGTTTTTTCTTGATCGCATTTATTCATGCTCGACTCCGTCCGATCTATCTATCTGTATCTAAAAGAAAAGACTGTCTCTTGCATGACGGTTGGCCCGTCAGTGTGTGTACTTGTATTGGTGCTCGCATGTGGTTCAGCTCCTCGGACAGCTCAGTGGGACAGGAGAGAACAAGATTGTGTCTTGTGGTATACCCCCATAGTTGAACCAAGGTCTTTGATCCAAGACGTGCTTGCTTGAAAACTTGACTGGCGAATCATTACTGTTGTGAGCGGCAACGTTTCCCATGGCTGGAGTAACAGATAGATTGACCATGCACACGATCAGAGGATCACTGGCTCAGCCCGATTAGTAGTCTGCCAAGTCTATCACACATCGACATCGGGGGATTATCGAATGCTCATTGATGCAATTTCACCGCGTTCATCTCGGGCATGCTGCTCTCTACTTTCAAATTTGACACCAACGCAGCAAAGACGTGAAAGACTAGACAATCCACCTAGCACCACAGTTCTCAAACCGACAACGAGGGGCACGCTGACGACTTGTAACCCTCGACCTCAGTAGTCAATCATCTTGATCCTTTCCCGCAGGCCCTCCGGAAGCTCCTCCAGCTTGATGAGCCCCATCTGGACGCAGTCGCCCCAGAAGAAGAGGGCCCGCTCGTGCGAGTACGAGAGGTAGTCAAAACCCTCCTCGTCCTCACCGGCACCGGCACTCTCGCCGCTGCTACCAGCAGCACTGCCCTCGGACGCCACAGGCGAGGCCGGCGTCTCACCCTGGTGCGCGCCTCCCTCTTCTCCGCTGCCCTCCGCCGGGGGCTCGGTGTACCCAGGTATCTTGGCCTGCACGATTCCCCAAGCAACCCACTGGGCGCTGTTCATGGCGCGCCACAGCCGCGTCTCCCTGAGGAGCTCCTCTACCCGCTGATCCACGGCGCCCTCTGCGCGGCGCTCCTCCTCCTTCCACCCGCCGGGCGGTGCGCGCGCGTCGAGCATGAACTCGACGACGGAGCTGCTCGGGTTCTGCGGCGTCACCTGCGGCGTCGCCGAGGGCGTGACGTCCACATCCGAGGAGGCGGATTGCGCTGTGGAGGACACGATCTTGGGCCGGTGCTCGATGTACGCCTTGATGAAGCGTTTTTGCTCCTCGATCGAGGGGTAGCGCTCTACGCTGCACGCGAACGGCACGTGCGGGTCGTGGTAGTTGTACGCCCACTCGGTAAAGTGGTTCGCAAACTCGCAACCTGGCACGTTGGCCGAGGCGTACTCGAAGTCGATGACGATGAGCTGCTTATGCTGGTTCTCGGGCTGCAGGAGCGGGGACTTCTCGTCATCAGTGCAAACGCGGAGAATGTTGCCGTATTGTGTCTGGACATCCGTGAGTGAGCAATCTACAAAAAAAGCTGGGCTTTCTGAACCCAGGACATGGAGGACAAAGGTAGACTTACGTCGTTGTGGGCGAAGACTAGCTTCTCACGAAGGCCTTCGGGTCCATAGGACTGGACGAGGTAATCTCGGTATTTGTCAACCATGGCCTTGAACTTCGGCCATTCCACACCACAGACAAAACCTGCCTGCTTCCAAGAGCCTGATCCGCCGGCTGGATTACTCGCGTCATGGGCTTTAACGAGCTCGTCGAGGAAGAGTGACCTTCTTTCAACATTGTCCACCCAGCAGTCCCAGTTCTTGAACTGTGTCGGGCCACCGTCCCTCTCCTCCTTTAGAAGTTCAATTCCGGAGTGGAGCTCACGCATACGCTTGGCGATTTGCTTGGACGTTGCTGGTTGACGCATTTCTTCAGGGTTCAGGGGCACAGCGTTGAAGAATTGCTCAAAGCGACCGTTTGTGAATGTTCCCAACATCCTGGGTCCTATCTTCTTCCGAGCCAGGCGCTTGAGGACGCTGAGCTCGTTATCCCGATCGATCAGGTTCTCGACCTGCGGCCCGTAGATCCGCAACAATAGCTTCTGTGGCTTCTTCTTAACCACGTCCGAGTCGCCAGATGACAGGTTCTCGGGCGGCGTCACAACATAGACTGCATTGGTAAGGGCACCACTCAGTCGCTCGACTTGGATGTCGTCACCAGAGTCCAAGGCCACGCGCCTCCAGCCCTTGAGCCGCAGCGTATGCGCGAGGCGGATAATCTCGTTCTTGAAGGCTGCCCAAGCTTGCCTCTCTTTCTCCTCGCGCTTGCCGGATACAGACGAGTGCTCGTCCGCGGGCGCCTGGCTGTATTTCAACGTTTTAGTGTTGTCCAGGATAGCATCACAACTTGGTACCACGGCATCTCCGTCCACATAATCCGTATCCGACGAGTAAGCTCGAGAGAGTTGAAGAGTGGAGCGTGAAGAAATCTTCTTGCGGTGTGAGAGTCGTCGGCCCAGTTTCGCGCTGTAGTGCGGCACAGAACTGATCCCCAGAGCAGCCATGCTATCGTCGAGAATGCGCTGCAGGCGATCCAGAGACACATCGCTAGAGTTGGAGTCGATAGAGGCCGTCCTGCGCAGCGCGTTCTCGAGATCTGGTTCCTCCTCTGGCTCCGCAGGCACCGGAGGTTCCTCATGCTGGGTCTTGTGCTTCCGCCGCGAGTGAAGATGGTGGTGGTGGTGGTGCTTCCGAGGCTTCTTGGTCTCCCGTTTGGCCTTCTCACGCTGAATCCATTCAGCCACCTGAGCGAGCAGCCTCTCAGACGCGCGGTCGACCCTTTGGGAGCCGCTGTGAAACTGATGAGAGCCCTGTGGCTGTCGGTCATCCTGGGCTGCAGCGTCCTCTTGCAGTTGCGGCAGGGATGGTAAACTCTGGCTTCCATTAAGATCCAGAGTTTCGATGCTGCTCAGACTGGCAAAGGACGTTCGAGACGAATTCGCACACGGCAACGGCGGTCGCCCGCTGAGTCGCTTCCCGCTCACGCTGGCAGAGAACTCCCTCCTCGGCCGTGGCTCCTCCTGCGGAAGTGGTTCAGGCTCAGCGATTTGGACGGCTAGAATTAACCAATGTCAGCAAAGTACACGCCAATCCGCTTGTAGAAACGAAACAAACACCAGTCCCACGTGACGATTTGGAGAGGCAACTTTGCATTCAGTCCGCTGAGACAGTCAAGGTCCACTCACTTCGGCGCTCGCCCACCTTGGCTATGCACTTCAGATATTACGGGCGGAATGATGACATGGCATCCAGTCTAGAGCACTACAAGAGACCGAGATAACCAAGAGTGGGGTGTGCTATGTCCCGCGCAGAGCGCAGATGCATAGGACCCTTAGAACTAACTAGTGGGAAGGTGAGAGCAGAGGCAGCTCGAATTTCAGGGGGGTCTTACCTTTTGTCGGACCGCAAACCGGCGTTTGGGCGACATCGTCCTCGCTCTTCAAGGCCGGCCTGATAGGCTGGCCTTGGGCGTTGAGAAGAGGCGTTGAGGGCATGGTGATGGCAGCGTTTGGTGCGAAAGCGAAATGGTCGTAGGAGCGACAGGCACAGCGTGCAGAGAAATGGTAGTATCTTGCTGCGTCTTTGGTTGTGTCTACCGGGGACCGCAGCAGTTATAGCTTAGGTGAACGTTTTCCGAAAATAATGTGCGGTGAGAAGCATAGGGAACTAGGCGCAAGGCCCAATAGATAAGCGCAATTGGTTTCCTAGGCCAGCGGCAGGACGAGAATAAAGATCTTTCTAGGTTGGGCAGGAGCCACGGCAGACGGGAGGCCTGGTACTGGTATCCGCGCTGGAGATGCAGGTGATGATAACGGGTTAGGAACAGGCAAGGTTCCTTTGTGTGCAAAAGTGTGCGTTGTCGACGAGGACAGAGACGATGTCAACTTGAGATTGGGGACGTGGGAAGGGAACGTGGGCATGGGCAGGGGGCAGGGGCAGGGGTGTCAGAAGGTTATCATGTGTCAAGAGCTTTTTCCTCTCGCGCTTGTCAATCGATATGACAGGCAGCAGACAGTCGCAGCGACAAACTTGAATTGCATGGTTTGAGGCTCGGTCGTCACTGTCGGCCTGACCCGTGGCGGTGACGTAAGTAGCTCCTCCCGTCTCTTGTGTCTCTCTTCCCCTCGGCAGGCCGCCTGGAACTGTGGCGCAAGCCTACTGGTCTTGGACTCGACCGATCAGACTCATAGCCACGAGGCCTCCTCCCCCCCTTGGTTCAGTTTGAAGTCATCGTGCAGTATCAACAAGCATTCAAAGCTGCCTTGGAATTCCATGTGGCCTAGCGTCACATGGCTCGGAAACGAAGATGCACGTTGATGAGCCGCGCTGCGACTCTGCCAAAAACATTGCGTGATCGACAACTAGAAACTATCCCTCCAATCGAGCCTCGTCTTGGTCTGCGGGCTATGCTTCAAACAGCTTCAAGTCAATATTCTAGATTCTTCCAACCCTATTGGATCCCCACCCATCACATCTGAGCCGCGCCAACCGCGTCAGCCGCGTTTTGCCGCCGCTGATAATGCCCTGGGCGTCTGAGCGCTGAGGGCGATTCGAGTACAATTTGCTTTCAGATGTGTCAATAACTTTTTGTACAGCTATCGTACAATATACAGAATCAACCCTGCCCATCCCAAGCATGCTATAGATCAACATCGCGGACAGGTGTAGTCGGGTGAGTGGAGAGACCACGCCGTTTCACACGGCTGTATCACTACTTCCTGAACTCGCCCTTCCATTCCCTCATGTGGCCCAGAATCACACTCGATGCCTGGTCAGGCGAGTGTTGCCGTCCCAATGCCTCGACAAAGTCGCCCTCCGGGTCCATCAGATAGAAGTATATGCTGTGGTCAACCAGATAGTCCTGCCCTGCCGGAACCTTGGAAGGCGTGCTGAAGTAGACCCTGTATGCCTTGCACATGGCCTTGATATCGTCATATGTGCCCGTCAGCCCCACAAACTTGGGATGGAATTCGGCCAGGTACTTCTTGAGCTCCTGTGGGCCGTCGCGCGCAGGGTCGCATGTCACAAAGATCCCGTTCAGCCCGCCGGGGATCTCCTTCTCGACATTGTCGAACATGATCGCCATCTTGTCGAGTTCTTCGGGGCAAATGTCCGGGCAGTGTGTGAATCCGAAGTAGACCTACATGTGCGCGCACATCCAGTCAGCCATCATTGTCTTGCATTTGGGGCTGCACGGCTGATCGAGTGGGGTTGCTCACCAGAGAGTACCGGCCCTTCATGTCATGTTCGGTAAAGGGCTTGCCGTCCTGGTCCACAAGCTTGAAAGATCCGCCGACCTTTGGCTTTCCGACCGCTTTATTTGCCTCTGCTATGCGCTTCTTCTGCATGCGCTCTTTCTCATGTTCGAAGTACCAGGTCAGTCCGCCGGCTGTTACAACGAATAGCACGAGCGCTTTCCAGGAAAAGGGCTGCGATTCGGCTCGAGTTAGCATCCCTGGTGCCGTGCTCTATGCATAGAAAGCGACTGGTCGCTCAGGTTGTTTACCTACTCCTATTTGGTACCGGCTCCTGGCCTCCTCAACTGACTTGTACTTGAAGCGCTTCTGCACCAAGGGCTGATGCCTCGAGGGCTGGTCGAGGGTATTTGTTGGGGTTGGTCGTCGAGCAAAGGAAACTTGCGACGAGGAAAGGAATCGCCGGCATTGTCGCGAGGGTACTTGTGTTTCCTGAAAGGCCTTCAGCAATGCCCTGGATGGGGCGATTGATCGAGACATGTTATTGCTTGCTGTCGGAGGAGAGGAGTTGCAGGTGCAGAACAAGAGAGTAACCACCAAAAGTTTCACGCCACTAGATAGATGGGTGAAATACACCAACCGATGCCACTAGAGCCGGGACCGAAATCTAAAGCTCATCATCCAAAAAGCTGCAGGAGCTCGGGCCAATTCGCGACTTCTCCAAGTCATGCTGGGTGGAGTCAGGCGTGGAGCCGAGCAGCCGCCAATCAGCTCTCACTCCATCCACGCTCCATGAGGCCGTGTGAAGGGAATGAATTATTGAAATTAACGATTTCGCGTTATTCCATCCACTTCCTGTTGCATCCATCTCTCAGCATACTCCAGCTGAGGTCTGACTGGCCTGGTAATTCGGGCATTTTTGGCCTCGTCAAATCCAGCCGTAATATCCGGGAGGGGGCTGATGAACCACATCCCATGGATGTCTTCACAAGCTCACACTTCGCCATTCATCATCCATCAGGCACGACGCCGCCAGCAGCTATAGCCATGGACGTTGATCAGGCTGAATCTGCAGTGATGCAGGATATGAGCATCAAAAGAGAGACCAGCAATGGTGCAGACAGCGATCCCCGGATGTCGCAAATCCCAGAAACTGCAAACACGGGCTCCGTCGGCCCACGCTCATCGCAACCGCGCTCGATATCTCAGACGGACGCCACAGCAGACGACAAGTCGGATGCCAAGCTGAGTGCCACGTCCAGGGCCGCTAATAAGAAAGGCACGGCCAAGATCGTCAAGAAAACTGCTCGCAAGACCACCGGCAGCGGGACTAGGGGTGGTCGAAAGTCGCGGGGCGGCAGCAAATCTGGAGCCTCATCCCGGGCCAAGAAGACAACAACAACAACAACAACAACCACGACAGCTTCTCAAGCATCAGCCTCATCACCAATAGGAGGCTTTTTCGCATCTAGCGAGGCAGGGGCTAGCGACGAGGAGTCAGACCACGGACCTTACTGCATCTGCCGGGGGCCTGACGACCACAGGTGGATGATCAGCTGTGACATGTGCGACGACTGGTTTCACGGGGAGTGCGTCAACATCGATAAGACGATCGGCGAGGCCCTAATCCAGCGTTACGTGTGTCCTGGCTGCACGGACAGACAGGGCATCAACGTCACCAGGTACAAGAAGACGTGTAGTCTTGAGGGGTGTTGGAAGCCGGCGAGAATATACGACGATATCCGTGGCGACGCGGAGTACAGTGTCTTCTGTAGCGACAAGCACGCCGAGGATTGGTGGGAGCAGCTGGTCAGGTCGCTGCCCGAGAACCGGAGTCTGAAGGCTAAGGAGGCGGATCTGACGAGGGAGAAATTCATGGGACTATTGAACGTGTCCACGGCCCACAAGTCCGTTGAGGGCGAAGAGCCGTGGCATCTCGGGAAGAAGCCATTTGGTGAGAACAACCACTCTCTATCCCTTCCATTCTCTGGGTCATTATATGGCCGGCAATCTAGATATTCACGTACTGACACCAACAATCAATGTCTAGCTGTACCCAACGAGTTCTGGTCTCACATCGATCAAACGCTCGTCTTTACGCCGGAGGAACAATCCTTCCTGGCTGCGTCCGCTGCGGACCGGTACGCGCTGGCCGAGGAGATCGTGCTAAACAAGAAGATGCAACAGCTCCTCGACCTGGCCAACGAGCGGCGGAAGGCCGCCATCACCGAAGGCCTGGTCGAGAAGGACGTGTGCGGGTATGACATCAGGCTGGACCTGGTCGGCTGCCCGGAGGAGTTCGGCGTCTTCGTCAAGTCCGCGCAGGGCGAGGCCATCTACAAGAACAACAGCCTCGCGACGGGCGGCGGTTGGACGGAGGAGCAGGTCCAGGAGATGAAAGCCGCCGCCGAGGTTGACGACGGCAGGGAGTGGTCCCTGGCCACCGCGGGCATGTGCGACCGCAGGAGGTGCAAGCCGCACGCGTCGTGGTACAATATCTTCACCAAGAGCACGCGGCACCTCATCAAGGAGCTGGCGCGCCAGGCCAAGGAGAAGCTCGACGCCGAGACCAGGGTCCGCGAGGCGGCCGCCACGAGGTACTTCAGGCGGAGGAACGAGAGGACCTCCGTGACGAGGTTGGATGGGATGGTCATGACGTGATGGTCGTGAGGACCCGGTGGTCAGGAGGCGCTGGGTGTGAGAAAAGGCGATAATAGGGTGCGGGTGGGACCATTATTGGAGGAAGAGTCATCAATGTCGTTGTGGTTGGGTAGACGCTACAAAAGTATCACTATCTCGGGACCAGTCTGTAATCCTCGGTCGTAATGTATGAGCAACCCTACCATCCGTACTTCAGTCTCGTCGCCTCCCTGTGATGCACCATCTATATGGGTGCGAATAGCACCATCTCGACAGAGCTGCACCGTTCCGGCCTCGCATGCCACGTTGTGACGAGTCGGTGTGCTGTGATGGCAACCGATTCAGCTTCTCCGAGTCCATTGCGTGTTATTTGTCTCTTGGAACGCATTTGGCAGTCTTTTCTATATTACCAAGGCTGAGCTATCAGCGCTTCGTCAGTGCCCGGTCCACCTATCGAGATGATATATCTCAGATACCTATTTTTGTGAGAGAAAATCTCGACGAATCGGTCATCTTGGAACTTGGGAGGGACTGAAAATCTAGCACACGTGTGATGGGACCGATCAGACGAAAGGCTTCGCGAGACAAAACGAAGGCAGGACCATGGTGACCAGAAGGAAGATTGCGTCCGGCCTCGATAAGCTGGATAGGCCTCAGACTTTAGAACGCTCCTTTGACCCAATAGTGAATTTGGCAATACGCTCACTCTTTCCAGAAACGAACATATTCAGCATTCACCTAACCTGTGCTACTGACCTCGGGAGACGGGCAGGACGACGCACATGGTCTAAATCACGGCACGACACCGCGCACAGGTCACAGGCGATGCCAAAGAATCGTTTGTCATATATCGGGCCTTCACAACGATACCACCTCTTGCGTGGTCCCGAAGAGCGAATTATCTTTGTATAGTGGTCGTGGCCCTTCCAGACCGGTAGCGTTGGTCCAGCAGAATCAGGCTCGGTTCATCTAGACATCTCTCGGCAAGAGATGCAAGCCTGTGGCGAGTTCCATACCGAAGACGTGGAGCTGGGGTACGAATAATTGATTGAGAATAATACATAGCATATCAATCAGTCGTACTCGTGTTCAACAGTGTACCATATGATCGATATGTGTCGTTCACGCCGTTTCTTGAGGCTGAATGACGAGCATGGCTTAGCACCAACACGGCTTTGAGGCGTCTTCTCACCAGCTAACTACACTACACCTACCTGTAGCCCTTTCTACGACTAACATACCAGCTATACCTCTGGTATCCAAGAAAGAAGGCCTTGCCCTACGCTGCCACTGGACAAAAGCCCCACGCCTCAGTCCCAACCAACTTCACGGCAGCCTCAGCCACAAACGGCACCCTCGCAGGAACGGTACCTGC